>OY754973.1:32799993-33281993 GCA_963576475.1 Molanna angustata | reverse complement strand
ACATTGTCAAAACCGACGAAAATTAACAAGTTGCTGTTTTTTTTTCAAATATAATACGACATCAAAAGATATAACAGATCTTCAATGGCAATATTTCATAATAAAACTCGTAATCACAAAAGAAAACGAATCATAAAATAATTATTTATAATGTAATGCCGTAGAGCCCGAATCTAAAATGGTCGCTACTCCTATGATCTCTAGAAAAGTACAACTGGTTTATCACATAATTATGGCTTTTTATACAAGATACAGCATATATTAACAATTCACACTAACTTAATAATTCGTGCACATCCTTTTTGAGTAGATTTGTCGATATAAAAGTAACAAATTTATTAATTAATCCGAGATAATTTTCATACAATCACCTATTGGCGTACAAAGAGCTGCGTTCCCTAATAAACGCTAAAAAATACAAGCCCGTATGCCAAAAGACTAGTCGAATATTGCTGACGGCGTACCATAGACACGACCCGGTAAGTGGCGACACCTGCTTCAAACTGACAGATTTGGCGGGTATTTTCATTCATAAATTTGTTTAAATTATTTGGCTTAAAATACATTACAATAATATAAAAAGACTGTAATAAAATAAAGATTTATTTTAAATTATCAACGTGCATTAGAAATTGAATCTAAAATGTCGCAATGTATTAGATTTAGGAGACCTTACATTAAATCGTATATCTATTGAATCTATAAAAAAACTATTAAAAAAAAGTCTATTTTTCAGAAACATTATATCATTTTAGTTTCAGTAAATCCGAGCATAAAGTTATATTTTATAAATAAAATATAATAATATTAAAATATCAAAATTATGCCACAGTTTGTCATATATGTAAGTCGTAACGTTTGAGTTAATTCAGGCGTATTTGATTAAAGCCGATACAATTAAAACTAACAGCATAGGAATGTGAATACGAAATTACAACTTTTTTAAACAGACTTCAGGTATGGCAGCGAAACGTGGACTATCAGTTGGAGAGAATATGGACGTCTGGTTGCCTTTGAAATGTGGTGCCACAGGTCCATGGCTAAGATCCATTAATCAGATCACATTCCGAACGACGTGGTAATGAGCATAGAGTCGGAGAAACGAGACAACTCCTAAAGAAGGATGCATAACAACGATCCAAATGGATAGGCCATAACATCAGACATCCGGGTCTTTTTGTCACTATCGCCGAAGGAATGGCGGATAGTAGAAACTGTAGAGGTCTTCCTAGAGACGGTTATATGGACGAAGTGATTCATGATGTGCGCTGTAGTAGCTACCAAGAGATGAAAAGGCTGTCGGACAACAGATTACATATATACGTACTTACTTACTTTACGTGTCCGGCTGGTTCAAACCTTGCCACTCCAATATGCGGCGACTGCTATCGCCTTATCGTTTCCCATAATTATGTCTCCAGGGGTGCATCCTTCCCCCATAAGCGGACATATCAGAAGGTGACTCTCGTCCTGGGTTACGCCGCAGTCACATAAAGTTGTCATCTTCAGAGAGGTACCCCCACCTTGCGAGGTTCACTCTACATCGTGTGACACCGGCCCTTAATCTGTTGAGGGTAGTCCATATACAGTAGGGCAGGTCTTCTCCTATTGGGATACCCTCACGTGGATGCATCCACAGCCCCGCTCCAAGGTGTGATTTTAATGAAGCTATTTCTGGACTTCAAACGTGAGACTGTTGGTTTTGGTGATATAGAGGGTGACTACGATCATGAGTTTGCTTATACCTCTGCATCTGCAGCTGCCCTTCGTCGAGTATGGGGTGGAGCAATTCTGACAATTGGATATAATTTCCCAGCCGGTGTTGGCTTTAAGCATCCTGATATTGTTCGTGCCATTTCATTGATTATCCACTTGTTTTGAGTGAGCAGATTTTTACCAAACCGGACACGCATACTCCGCAGCAGATAGACACAAACCCTGCGCTAAAGCTCTAAGTATCGACGGTCTTGCCCCCCATGTAGTCCCCGTTAGTATAACGTTGTTTCTTGCACATACTTTCTGCTTTGTGTTCATGCAGTGCTACTTATATGTCAGTGCTCTATCTAAGGCAACCCCTAGATATTTAGGTTTATTGCAGTGTTTCACTGTTTCTCCAATCCATTTCACGTTCAGCTCTCTGGAGGCATTTCTATTCCTCAGGCGAAAAGCACAAAGTTGTATCATTCCAGGGTTTGGTGTGAGATTATTTTCCATATAGTAGTCTCCAATTATCTGTAGAAATTTAGACAGATTTTCTTCAACCATCCGGAAAGTGTTCTCTTGAGAAGCTACAGTAGTGTCATCAGCATATATAAACTGTTTGGTGTTTAAGCCATTGGTGGATTGGTCGTTGGTGTAAATATTATACAGAATAGGTGCGAGTACGCTTCCCTGGGGTAGTCCAATCTTTTGGAATCTCCACCTGCTGTTTCTTATAAAAATTTCGGCTATGTGCATCAAGTGGATCAAAAGTTATAAGGGAGACATACACACACACATTTTTTATTATTTGGGGTAAAATATTGAAAAGATATATGTTTCTTTTTTATGTCCAGTGACATATTGAGAAAAAAAATCGTACTTAATCGACATTAATTGGCTATATTATCGCATAATCTCATTAAATTCGTTCATTTGTCACGCATATTTTTTATGTCCAGTGACATATTGAGAAAAAAAATCGTACTTAATCGACATTAATTGGCTATATTATCGCATAATCTCATTAAATTCGTTCATTTGTCACGCTACACTATATACCTATTGACTGTTAAAATTGTATCACGCGAATTTTAAATTATATTTATACGTATGTACCTACCTATATATAAAACTAGCGAGTACCCGACATGCATTGCAATGTCACCCAAAGATACAAAGTGTTATTATATTATGCGTTTTTATACTTGTGTGTCTGTCTGTCCCGTTTATTTCGTCCCTTGAGTCCATTCAGGACCTTTAGTCTCTTCTGTCCCGCCCGTCTTTCTTTTCCCTTATGTCTGATATTTGTAGATTTTCCTGTGATTTTTGCATTCATAAAAATAAAAATAAATAAAAACTCAGAAACCCTCCCGGGTGTGCGCACAATAATACACCAAAGTGTCATGGCAACCAGGTAAATGGAATATGAACGCATATGGGACAAACATACATTCAAACTTAAATTCAAACATTCATTTTTATACATATAAATGATGAATAAGAATATGGTAAAGGAAAATGGCAATGATCTATTAGGAGTTGCACGTTTATCACGACACCATTGAATGGATTCGAAATAGATCATTTTGTAGCCGGCATTGGTCTTGCATACTCGATTGAGTCTTGATCATAATAATTGTAAAAAGTATGTAATTTTGTATTTAGGTATAAGCAAAATACTTACTACTAGAAATACAAAAATATAATTTTTATTTTAAAGGTCACTATGAAACATAAACAAAACGTTTATATTTGTAACTAGCTTTTATGTCCCGCCGTTGGCCAAGAATGTAAATTAGTGAAGGAATAAGCAATCGTTTATATACCTACATAATATTGTCACATATAATTTTTTTTAACCGTAGTATGAAAAGTAGTTTGAAATTTAATTGAGTTTAAGCGGTGTAAAATCTTAAAGTGATGACCACAATCCATTTGCTTTTATATATAAGCACATACAATTTCTGCACGCATGGACTATGGGAAATGATTTTAAATATGACTTATTATAAAAAGACAACGTCGTAAAGAGTTTGGATTTGGCCACAACCCCTATTTTTATATATTGTCATCGAACGCAAATAATGTGTTTTAAATATTTAGTAATTTTGGATGATGGGAAATGGTTTAAAAATTGATTAAATAAAAGTACTGAAAATATTCTAGTGTTGGTCCCATCCCATTCGTTTTTATATTTTTCGTCAAGTGTGCATATAGTTTATTATAGTTCTGCACAATAAAACTTAAAACTGACACATAAGTCTACATTACAGAAGAAGAAGACTTAAGCTATGTTAAATAGTTTTTATATGAATATAAACGTTGTGAAGATCCAGCAATGGCCACAACCCCGATTTTTTATATATTGTCATCAAAATGAAATGTGTAGTTATTGAAAATTAAGCAATATATGATGATATAATAAATGGTGTAAATTTGATTGAACAAAAGTAATGAGAAGATTCTAGTGTTGGTCACATCCCATTCGTTTTTATGTATTTTCATCAAGTATGCATGTTGTTTATAATATTTCGTTACATTAGACTATTAGACATAAAATTAATCCAAAAGACTAAATAAAAAAAGAAGTAGAAGTATAAAACTATAACAAATATGTAGTTTGTAATAAAAACTGACCCAATGGTCTACATAGAAGATGAAATAGAAGAATTACATATTAGAAAATGTATTATATAAAAAACTGACCAAAATGTCTTCATAAAAGAAGAAGAAGATGAATTGAACTATAGGAAATATTTTATATAAAATTCACCCAACATCTACATAAAATAAGAAAACGAAGAATTAGACTAAAGGATAGTTTGTTTAAAAATATTTTGTTTAAAAACTAACCAAAAGGTCTACATAAAGGAAGAAGAAGACGAATTAGACTATAGGAAATAGTTGTATAAAAACTCACCCAAGGTCTACATAAATTAAGAAAAAGGAAAATTAGACTATAGGAAATAGTTTATTTATGAACTGTCCCAAATGACTTCACAAAAGAAGAGGAAGAAGATTTAAACCCCAAGAAATAGTTTGTAGAAAAAATCACCCAAAGGTCTACATAGAAAAAAGAAGAATTTCACTGTAGGAAATAGTTTTTAGGTATATTGAATGTGTATTGTAGTTAACCTAAAATAGTTTAATAATTTTCCTATACAAAATCAGTATATTCTTGGTTTTTAAGTAGTAAGTATTAGGTATGTAGGTACCTACCTACAATGATGTTCTAAATTAATTCGAATTCGATTTATAACAAATTTTATTTGAATATCCGAATGTGTCCGTTACCATAGTAACCATGTTCCAACATGTGAAATATGTATATCAAATGTTATGGAGACATTTTTTGAATATGTAGGTACCTACATTGGTTTGTTCGATGCCATAAAAATGAAAATTGTCAGAAAAATCAAATATTTTTAACAAATTATGCAATTTTATTACGCCTATATCTTTACTAATAATTAACAGACTTTTACAATATATGTCTTAAAACTTGCTGTAATGTCTTGTGTTTCATTTTATTATTTCATAATCACATTTATTTCAAAGGTATATTATTTTAAAGAACATATTCATTCGGTAGGAAAATTAAATATCGTATGAAAAGATATTAAAATGGCGGGGTTATATGTACATTTGTACAAAACGCTTACTTTAAAAATAAGTTAAGCATTATAATTAGACAAAATATTCACCATGTTTTTCACTTAAAAGCTAAGTTATACTTGAAAATATATTTTTTTCGTGTAAATACGTACTTCTAACTTTTAAACTAACAGATATTTGCGTGCAAAATGTACACTTTTTTGACAGATATGACTTGGAAAATTTTGTATGAAAAAAATAATTATTGAAATATCTTTAAAATTCAGCATTTTAATCGCATTATTTTTAGCGTGACACTGCATCAGGTATACTGGTACACGTTCGCACATAAATTAGATTTTTAGATGCTCTTGGTTTTTCAAAAGGCGTGAGACAAACACACACACACACACACACACACACACTAACATATTGATTGCTTTATTACTTTAGATATAATATATAAATCAAATATGGCAAAAAGATAACTGAAATATTAATGATATTTTGGACAAGTACCTACCTTAACCCAGATGAACCCACTGTCCTAAAAAAAGAACACTAGACATGTTTCATTAAATAAGCACTTTTAACATGTATAAAAAAAAATTTTTTTACGGGTAACATCATATTTTTGTTTTCTAGGGTTGGCTTCATCGTTTTTAACATATTTCTCATATCGGTTTTTTGACAGCCGTCTTTTTGAACGCATCGTATTTGAACAATTATTTTAAAGATGAATTTTTATGACATTCCGTTAGAAAAGTAAGTATAATATTTTAATTTTGTAATAGAATTTGACTTAAATATTGAATCTAACTTATTAAATTATCAGTTTATAAAACCTTAAATTTATATTTATTGTTACATAGTTTATTTTAAAGATATTTTGATATAAAGTAAGGTGTCCTTTTTTTAGTCCAGTGGGACTATGAGCATGCATCAATGTACTGCATTGTTACATAGTCTGTTAAACTGTTTTTGTTTATTATTTCACATCATAAAATATATTGAATGTTACATTATATGTATTTTTAGTCCAGTGGGACTATGAGCATGCATCAATGTACTGCATTGTTACATAGTCTGTTAAACTGTTTTTGTTTATTATTTCACATCATAAAATATATTGAATGTTACATTATATGTATTTTTAGTCCAGTGGGACTATGAGCATGCATCAATGTACTGCATTGTTACATAGTCTGTTAAACTGTTTTTGTTTATTATTTCACATCATAAAATATATTGAATGTTACATTATATGTATTTTTAGTCCAGTGGGACTATGAGCATGCATCAATGTACTGCATTGTTACATAGTCTGTTAAACTGTTTTTGTTTATTATTTCACATCATAAAATATATTGAATGTTACATTATATGTATTTTTAGTCCAGTGGGACTATGAGCATGCATCAATGTACTGCATTGTTACATAGTCTGTTAAACTGTTTTTGTTTATTATTTCACATCATAAAATATATTGAATGTTACATTATATGTATTTTTAGTCCAGTGGGACTATGAGCATGCATCAATGTACTGCATTGTTACATAGTCTGTTAAACTGTTTTTGTTTATTATTTCACATCATAAAATATATTGAATGTTACATTATATGTATTTTTCATCATCATCACTCGTTTTTTGGGTCTACAGACACATTTTTTTCTGTCAATGTCAGTTTTAGGTCGCCACACTAGATTCTTTTTCAATCAGTATTATTATATAATTTTTTTTGAACGAGCCTGTCAATGAACGAGGTTCTGGAGATCATTCAAGGAAACCAAGATGAAATTGAAAATATGGAAGGAAGCTCCATTGATATAAAGTTATTACCACCAACAAATTCATGTGATGAATTGACTGTTGAAGATTCAGGTGATGAATAATCTCCAGTATTGGACGTTCCAGGTAGTCAGTTAAGAGCTTCCGCAGAGATGCGTATATTACATAGGAATCCTCGAGATAATGAAGTCATTACAATGGTTACAGCGTAAACAAATAAATAATTTAGAAAGCAGAAACAGAGAAAATGACATAAAAGAACAAGAGATCCTGTGTTTTATAGGAATATTACTTATAAGTGGATATGTCGATGTTCCTAGGAAAAAAACTATATTGGGATACTCAGCCAGATTGCCATAATGAACTTGTCGCAATGTCGATGATGAGTAGGAACAGATTTTAGCACATTATGTCTAGTATATATGTCTGTAATAATAATGAACATGATCATACTGATCGGTTTAGTAAAATCCGTCCACAATATATGTAATATAATAAATAAGAGGTTTTTAGAACATGCACCTCATGAGGATAACTATTTGATTGATGAATCAATGGTTCCTTATTATGGAAAGCACGGAGCAAAGCAATTTATAAAAGGGAAACCCATCAGGTATGGTTTCAAATTATGAACAGGATCAACCAGTAGAGGATATATTGTAAATATGGATATCTATCAAGGAGCTGCTCACAATAATATAAGCATCATCATCATCATCAGTGGCTCCACAGCCCAGGATGGGCCTTGGCCTCCTCAAGGAATCATCTCCATTGCACCCTATCCATGGCCTTTTCTCTCAAATTCTGCACACTGGCTATTTGAAGATCCCTCTCAACTCCATCCATCCATCGCAGTTAATAATATAAGCGCCCAACAAAAAAAATCGGTGTGGGAGGATCTGTTGTTTTGTCATACAGCAATATTTTTAAATCTCTGGGAGATTTTGTTACCATTTTTATTTCGATAATTTCTTTACCAGCATTCATCTTTTTGAAGATTTGAAATCTACTGAATTTTCAGCAACCGGTCGTTTGGTTTTGACGTTGCTAGAATTATATGGGAGAAAGAAAATTCCACATCCAGGTCGAACATCTTTTTTTGAAAATGTAGATTCTAGATTTCAAGAAATACATCATGTTCTCATAAAGCAAGAGAAGCAAACTTGCTGCCGACATTGTCATTGTCAACAAAGTGCAGAAAATATAATATCACGTTGCATTTGAAATGTTTCGAAATTATCACAAGGAATAAAGTATATAATAGGTATATAAGTACCTATTATTAGCCGCCATACATACGTTCATATTTTTTATTTCATAAATATATTTTATTCGTTAAGCATTATGCAATAACCTTGCATAATATTACAAAAGATTAAACCTAGAATAAATACATAATTTGAAATTTGTATGAACGTTTTCATTTCCATACATTCTTACATGCCTATAGTCCCACTGTCCTAAAAAAAGAACACCAATTTTCGCAAAAATGGCTTGATGTAATTTAACTTTGATTTCAAATATGATTTTTTGATGGTATTTATATTAAATCTTATGAATATCAACTGAATCAGACGAAATTTTTTTTTTGGGACTATCTGGGTTAATTTTTTTAGTACGTATATTTTTTTTACATTTTTTTCTCAACGGGTATCATTTAGAGAGTGCACACTATGAGTTTCGTCAGCCCAAACTATACATAAGTCCGATAGATTTCATATTTACATATTATACGTAAAGCGCACAGACTTAAGCTGGGGGGCAAGTCTGGTCCTACCGGCGAAATCAAAACCCTCGCGATTCCTCTACTGGCTAAAGACGGCGGGTACCTGCCTAGCGTTGTTTTGCATTACATTTTTTTTTTCTTCTATTTTTTTTGCTTGCCTACTTCACGTGTATTGTACATATTATATTTTTTGTTAACGCTTTATTTTGTTTTATTATTTACTTTATATTTTTTTTTTCTAAGTACATATGTACCCATATGTTTGTTTTTATAGTTCTTTAATTTTTTACACTATTGTTATTATTTTTTTTTTATATTGACTTCTTGTTATTTTATTAAAGTATAGTATTTTTGTATGATTATTAAATATATATTTTTTCTCTTTTTCAAAGTTTGTACATGATTATTTGTATATTTTAATGACTTTTGTATTTCAATGTGTATACTTAAGTACTTACATATTTTTTTTAATGATTGTTATTTCTTTTTTTTTCTTTCTCTTTTTCAAAGTGTGTATATGATTATTTGTATATTTTAATGACTTTTGTATTTCAATGTGTATAAGTATACCTATATCTTTTTCAAAGTGTGTATATGATTTTTTGTATACTTTAATGACTTTTGTATTTTATACCTATATCTTTTATTTCAAATTGTATTTTTTTTTATATATATTTATTGATTTAGTAATAGTAGTTTATGATTGTTTTAAGTTTTCATTTGTATTTCAATGTGTGTACCTAATTGTTGTTTATGTATAAAAGGCAATTTGCCGTAAATAAATAAATAAAATAAAATAAATAAAATAAAATATCATGGATATAATTATTATATGGAGTTCTATAATATCTTTTCTATGATAGTAAATTATACTCATGATATATCCATGATTATAATCACGAGGGTTTTGATTTCTCCAGTTGGACCAGACTTGCCCTCCTGATTAGTTTTCCATAGAAAACTTTTAATCCATAGACAACTATTAATTTCTTCATCATTTACGTTGTTTTTTTTGTGTCCTCTCTGCAAACTATAAGTCGAACTTTTGATACACTAAAAATACACTGCAAACTGCATTCAAGGATTGTCAAAATATAAAGATTGTCAAAAATATAATTGTGAAAATGATGAGAATTTCATAATTTTCATAACTATTCAAAATACGTCTAATTCAGTAAAATTTTAAGAATGTTCCGGTTAATATAGGTACGTTCCTATTCCATTTAGTCCAAATTGATATTTTATAACGCTGAAATATGTAAGACCGTAAATCTAAAATCTACAATTTTAGAACGTTCCTAATTTAGTTACAATAGTTACTGAATAGGGGGTATTATAGAACTCCATAATATATGATAATTATATCTATGATGTGGGTAAACATGGATGGTTTTGATTCCGCCGGTTAAACAGACTTGCCCCATAAGCCGAAACGGCCCTCGTTAGACAAAATATATTTTTTGTGGAATATTTTTTCGTTGAGGTCTTGCATAGAGCTAATACTTACAGACAGTTGTTCACGACAGTCGAGCTACGTAAGACTTCATATTTTGGACGCATAATGAGAGGCGAAAAATACTCCATCTTACAGTTGGTCATAAAAGGGATGATTGAGGGCAGTAGAGGGGTCGGCAGGAAGCAGCTATCCTGGCTCCGTAACATTCCGGAGTGAGGCGTGTGGAGGACTTGTTCCGCACCGCACAGGACAGGGAAAGTTTCTGCCGAGTGATCGTCAACGTCGGGGGGACACGACAGGACACATAAAGAAGAAGATATTTTTTCCAATTATTATGATTTTATTTTTTTTTTATTTTATGTAGCTTCTCGTGCAACAAAAAGGTACCATTTAAAATAATTATTTAACACGCACCCAATAACAAGTTGCCATATTCTGGAGACTTATGATATTAATCGTCTCACAGAAATCTTCAAATTGGAAGTTTTTTATTAATAAAAAGTTACAATATACATAAACAAACGTTAAATAATATGAATATTTTTTGTTGTTAAATATCTATGTACGTTTTAACTAAACCAATTTTGTTATTTAATATAATTACAGAAAAAAAAATTGTAAAAGATGCAAAACTTCCAAAATCAATACCTACCAAGAATGGATCACTACGTGATACGTCCTAATAATATTCCTCATAATAAGCAAATGCTTGTGGTTTTATTGCTGAATGAAATTGTCCGAAGCAAGATTTGAACCCGAATCACGATTCAATTATATGTGACCAAATAGCCGCGAATCCATTTGGCCATAACTAATAATGACCTAAACGCCTGATTCAATCCCAAGTATTATAAACACTTATATAAAATTCAATCAAAACATTGGCTCATTGGGGTATTTCCCAAATACTGTAGGGAATTTTAATGATACCTAACCAATCATACGATAAGTAAATACGTAGGTAGGTACTAAAGAACTAATGTGACTGACCAATGGTGGCGAATTGACAAGACAGCTGACATATTATAGATGTAAATCACATGAGATGTAAGTAACTACCAAAACCAACAAACAACTTATTTCAATCATCGTCAACAAAACAATCAACATTATGGCGACCTCCCATGCTAAAGTGGACGACTAGCGATGTATTCAAGTTATTTCATGATAGGTAGGTACATACATTTAATAAAGCAATGAGTGAGATAAATAAATAAAAAACTGCAGATGGCAGGTCGTAAGCCCAGTAGGTGCCTGAGTTCCTGGTTCTTCTATAATATCCCAACTTCGTCTCTATTGAGATGTTATTGTCAAAAAAATATCATTTAACTCCCGACAGGGAAAAAAATCCAATGCTTGCGGTATATGCAATAAAAAAATATATATTCGATTTACATATACCTACATTGGTATAAGTAGGTAAACAATCTAAAAATGAAATAATATTTCTGGAGCAGTTCAGGGGTGACATCTGTGCGAGACACCGTCACCTCATTTATAAGAACTGTTGCTTTCATTGTTTACAAATACCTAAACTAATTTCTCAATAGATGGCGTTACAAAAAAAGGTTTCGTCGTTAGCTCATAGATGGCAATATAATAATTTCGTATTATTCAGGTGAAATGTTTACACATTATTCAAGTATATAGAACTTTCAAAAGTTACATTGATAAGGGAACTCAATAAAGGCATAATTGGTGAACGTTGCGCAAGCGTATAAAGTGATCACATAAACCAGCCGATGACAGGTCGTAAGCCCTGTAGGTGCCTGAGTTCCTGGTTCTTCTATAATATCCCAACGTCGTCTCTATTGAGATGTTATAGTCAATAAAAAAAAACTGCAGCTGGTTTTCGAGAGCGCCTCGTACGTTCATAATACATTTAAAAATTCAATGAGTTGGTTGGTTACAGAAAATATAGAATAAAAAAAGTAATCAAAAAAATATTCAAGCTATAAAAGTGTGCTTTTGTCGGCCATCTTAGTTCAAGTACTTTCATACATATTTATATAACTCCCGAAAAAAATTTGTGTGATGATTAAAATTCCGATTGTCTAATTTTTTTTCCAGGCACATATAATATTTTCGAAGTTGACTCAAGGCCCAGTCAAATTGAAAACGCTGTTCGATATCGCCAAGAGCTATTTTTTTAATGTACGGGATTTGACGTTTGTTCTCCGTTGTAGTAGAAATAATTTCTTCAACAAACGTCAAATCCCACACAAAAAATAGCTATTAACAATAAAAGTAAAACAAATTTTACTTTTATTGTAAAATTTGTTTTAGTAAAACCCTTATTTTATTTTTAACTAGCTTTTATGTCCCGCCGTTGGCCAAGAATGTAAATTAGTGAAGGAATAAGCAATCGTTTATATAATATTGTCACAAAAAATATTTGCTAATTCGTAGTATGAAAAGTAGTTTGAAATTTAATTGAGTTTAAGCGATGTAAAATGTTCAAGTGATGGCCACAACCCATTTGTTTTTATATATAAGTAGGTAGGTACATACAATTTCTGCACGCATGGACTATGGTAAATGGTTTTAAATATGACTGATTATAAAGAGACAACGTTGTAAAGAGTTTGGATTTGGACACAACCCCTATTTTTATATATTGTCATCGAACGCAAATGTGTTTTAAATATTTAGTAATTTTGGATGATGGGAAATGGCTTAAAAATTAAATAAACAAAAGTACTGAAAAGATTCTAGTGTTGGTCACATCCCATTCGTTTTTATATTTTTCGTCAAGTGTGCATACCTATAGATTATTATATTTTTGCACAGTAAAACTGATCTACATTACAGAAGAAGACTTAAATAGTTTTTAATTTGAATATAAACGTTGTGAAGAGTCCAGTAATGGCCACAACCCCGATTTTTTATTATATCGTCATCAAAATCAAATATGTAGTTATTGAAAATTAAGCAATATATGATGATATAATAAATGGTGTGAATTTCGATTGAAAAAAAGTATTGAGAAGATTCTAGTGATGGTCACATCCCATTCGTTTTATGTATTTTCGTCAAGTGTGCATGTTGTTTATAATATTTCTATACAATAGACTATAAGACTTAAAACTAACCCAAAAGACTAAATGAAAAAAAAGAATAAGTATAAGACTATAACAAATAGTTTGTAATAAAAACTGACCCAATGGTCTACATAAAAGATGCAATAGAAGAATTACACACAATAGTAAATGTATTATATAAAAAAACTGACCAAATGGTCTTCATAAATGAAGAAGAAGATGAATTGAAATATAGGAAATATTTTATATAAAATTCACCCAACGTCTACATTAAATAAGAAAACGAAGAATTAGACTAAAGGAAATAGTTTTTATAAAAACTAACCAAAAGATCTACAAAAATAAGAAAAAGAAGAATTAGACTTTAGAAAGTAGTTAATATAAAAACTGACCCAAAGGTCTACATATTAGAAGAATAATTATACGTCAGGAAATAGATTGTATAAAAACTAACGCAAAGGTCAACATAAAAGAAGACGAAGAAGAATTAGACTAAAGGAAAAGTTTGCATGAAAACTCTCCCTTGGTCTGCATAAAAGAGGAAAAATTAGACTATAGGAAGTTAGTTTATACAAAATTCAACAAAGGTCTACATAAAATTAGAAAAAGAAGAAATACGTTAAAAGAAATAGTTGGTATCAAAACTGGCCCAGAGGTCTACATAACATAAGAAGAAAAATAATTAGATAATAGGAATAAGTTTGTATAAAAACTCACACAAGGTCTACATAAATTAAGAAAAAGAAATATTAGACTATAGGAAATAGTTTATTTATGAACTGTCCCAAATGACTTCACAAAAGAAGAGGAAGAAGAATTAATCTCCAAGAAATAGTTTGTATAAAAAATCACCCAAAGGTCTACATAGAAAAAAGAAGAATTTCACTGTAGGAAATAGTTTGTAGGTATATTGAATGTGTATTGTAGTTAACCTAAGATAGTTTAATAATTTTCCTATACGAAATTAGTATATTGTTGGTTTTTAAGTAGTATTAGGTATGTAGGTACCTACCTACAATGATGTTCTAAATTAATTCGAATTCGATTTATAACAAATTTTATTTGAATATCAGAATGTGTCCGTTACCATAGTAACCATAGAACATGTAAAAAATATCAAATGGTTTGTAGACATTTTTTGAATAATATGTAGGTACCTACATTGGTTTGTTCGATGCCATAAAAATGAAAATTGTCCGAAATATCAAATATTATATACAAATTATGCAATTTTATTATGCCTATATCTTTACTAATAATTAACAGACTTTTACAATATACGTCTTAAAACTTGCTGTAATGTCTTGTGTTTCATTTTATTATTTCATAATTATATTTATTTCAAAGGTTTATTATTTTCAAGAACATATTCATTCGGTAGGAAAATGAAATATTGTATGAAAAGATATTAAAATGGCGGCATTTATGTACAAAACGCTTACTTTAAAAATAAGTTAAACATTATAATTATACAAAATATTCACCATGTTTTTCGCTTAAACGCTAAGTTATACTTGAAAGTAAATTTTTTTCGTGTAAATACGTACTTCTAACTTTTAAACTAATAGATATTTGCGTGCAAAATGTACACTTTTTTGACAGATACGACTTGGAAAATTTTGTTTGAAAAAAATAATTATTGAAATATTTTTAAAATTCAGCATTTTTATTGCATTATTTTTAGCGTGACACTGCATCAGGTATACAGGTACACGTTCGCACATAAATTAGATTTTTAGATGCTCTTGGTTTTTCAGAAGGCGTGAGACAAACACACACACACACACACACACACACACACACACACACACACACACACACACACACACACATACACACACACACACACACACATACACACACACAGACACTAACATTTTGATTGCTTTATTACTTTAGATGTAAGTACCTGAAAAACTACAGGGCCTATGCGGTAGATTTTTACTTCTATCGAAAGAGAATATGACAATCTACCGGCTGAGATTTTTATATTAATATTTTTATAACTATGCTTGCTATTTAACAAAAACCTTTTCTTCAGGAAAAAATATTTTAAATAACAGATTTGGTGATATACAATATTTTTTCCTGTTTCATACATTAGAAGGTAAAATAGTGTGCATATTTGTAGGTATACATTCGAATGCCCAACGTACCTATACAAGGATCTTTAATTTAATTCCTACGATTCTGTCAAAGATGCCATTTGCCAGCGATTTTGTAATTGTTTTTTGAAAATTACGTCTCACACGTATTAATTTCTTTATTCATGGGACAAACACATACCTAATGAAATAAACACAAACAGACCAATATCATTTGTCCACAGATGATCAATTAAATAATTACATATCAATCAATATTTCAGGTGTAATATCAGCAACATACCAACGAAAAAAAATATTCGAATTATATTAATTCGAAAATCTTTCCTATGATCGCATACGCAAACATTGATTCTTCCTCCCTGCGGGGAATCAATGATATTTTTTGACAATCGGCTTATTTTCAAATTTTGTGCAGTTCCTTTGTAATATAGATACCTACACAATTTTATAATTTCCAAAATTTGGATTTATATGGGAAGTCAATAAAAAGGCATACTTACCTATTCGATGAACGTTGCGCAAGCGCTAAACATTTAAACCAGGCGATGACGGGTTGTATGCCCTGTAGGTGTCTATTTTCCCGGTGTGTTTATAATTTTTATGTTCCTGTTACGTCTCTATTGAGGTACTTATTAAAAATAATAAAAAAATATAGGTATTAACTATTAAAACTAACAAATAAAATAGAAAAAAGTATTTTTCCACAAATTCGATTTTTATGACCGAGCGTTTTTTTATGTATCTATTTATACAAAATACAACGAAATAAAAAAAAATAAAAAAAAATAAAAAAAAATAAAAAATAAATAAAAAATACAACGTCTACGTTGGCTCGGACACGTTTGTAGAATGGAGGATAGCCGGGTCCCAAAGAAAGTATTGAACACCTGCCCTGAAGGAAGAAGAAGCAGAGGGAGACCTAGGATGAGATGGCTGGACGACATCGAGGGCGATATAAGAGCGATCGGACAGACAAATTGGAGGAGACTTGCTGTCGACAGGGCGGGATGGAGGCAGTTTCTTGAGGAGGCCAAGGCTCGCACCGGGCTGTAGCGCCATTGCTGATGATGATCTATTTGTACATAGTACACATACTTAGGTACATTACAAATATAATGCACACTGGTGGGTTTATTGTTATCCTTCCAACCAATTAGATTACGAAGTGTGACAAAATTATGTACATACCTATTTACATCAGCGAAAAATCAAAGAAAATTTATAGATATGAATTAACAAACTTACAAAAAAATAAAATACTTCATAGTAAAAACGTAAGTATATATTTATCCCTCAATCTAAATCGTTTAGAGATAAATATGCCTTTCTTATTTATTTCTTGAAAATATAAAGTGACTCGGCAGACGAATTTGTGGAATTTTTTTTTCTAGGTTATTTGTTAATTTTAAAATGGATTTCCACCCTGTCAACACAGAAAGTATAGAATTATTATTAATAATTGTATGTTTGCTTGTGGCGTTTGTTTGTTATTCACGAATTTTATTTTATTTCATTTATTAACCATCACACGGTGGTCAGATTGTATCAAAAGAGTGGCAGGGAGTGATTGGATGCGGTGCGGAAGAAGAGAGGCCTATGTTCAATGGAGTATGTACGCAGACAGGCTGATGTTGACGATGATGCCAAGAAAATGTTTATTTTTTGTAAAGTCATATCCGTACATTAAAAAAGTAAATATAATATCGATAGACTTTCTTTGATTTGAAGCTATGAAAACGCCCGTTATAAATAATTTAACTACAATGTCAAGTAATACAATGTACAGGATGTATCATTATAGATTCATTGAATATAACTAGCTGCATGTAACACATGAGATCCAACTATCGATAGCGATAGTATGTATAGTTGAAGAACACATACCAAACTATAAACCATTAAATCCAAATTATTGAATATTTTAAGATATTTTGTATCCTATACAAAACATGTATGTCAAGATAGGATAGTGATATTTCCCTTATATTTCCATCAAAATTAGGAAAAATTTGATCAAAACTCTTGTCTGGAGTGTACTGCTATATGGCTGTGAAATATGGACCATTAGCCAACGCGAAACGAGACGTCTGTCTGCGTTTGAGATGTGGTGCTACAGACTTATGGCTAAAGTTTACTGGTCAGAACACATCAGCAACGACGAGGTACTAACTATGGTTGGAGAGACAAGGCAAATTATGAAAAGAATTGCCTAACAGAGAACAACTTGGATAGGCCACAACATCCGGCACCCAGAGCTGCTTTTCACCATCGTCGAAGGAATGATTGATGGGGGTAACTGTAGAGGTCGCCCCAGAAATAACTATATAGACCAGATAATCGGTGACGTGCGCTGTAGCAGTTACAAAGAGATGAAGAGACTGGCGGTCGATAGAGATAAGTGGAAAGATCGAGTGTTTGGCACAGACCAATCCTAGGATTGTGACCCAGAAGAAGATTTTGATGCAAATATTTACTATACGATAAAATAAAAAAAAAAATAATCAAACCTTGCACAAGAGTGGCCGTTTTTTGCCAGAGATGCAAGATTTGCGTTGGAAATAATAATAAAAAAATCTTCCATCGGGAAAGGAACCCGGGACGCCAGCACCGACGCTAAACGGCTAACTACTGATCCCATAGCAGTCGACCAAGTCAATTGTGTAGCTAATGTCATTTTAACGATATCTTCAATATCCAGATATGTATATTTATTATTCAGTTTCTTCATTAGTTAAATCAAGGTCCTAGGTTGCGGCTCTAAGGGCCTAGGCAGTAAAGGCGGGGATGGGCGGCCGACGCTGTTGTGCCCTCGTCAATTCTGTACTTAGAGAAGAGCAGGACGAACGCCTTTGTCTCGCTCGGCAGTGACTCGTCAACTGTGGCGAATGTTGTTTGGTTCGGGCACACCGCCGGCGCAGACGTCGGGTCAGACATCCTGTGTTGACAATTGTGACGTCAAATCTGACAGGTGATGATTGCGTCGGATGCCCCCGGTGTTAGCCCGCCAAGCCTTCGGACGCCAACACGAGGATCGAGGGGTGCGGGGACAAGCCATTCCGTTCGATCGGTGTGCCTAGGGGCTTGCCCCTGCTGCTGATCTTGAGCGGTTGCCCCGCCGTTTGAGGTTGGATTCTCGGGGGCAATGGTAGAACCCGATGGATAGTGGATATTTTGTGTTGTCCGACGTTGCGGCTGCATCCGGGGGTGAACAGGACCAATGGGTTCTATAACGCCACCGGCGTGGAAGTGGTATCGCGATCTCCATAGATTTATTATTCAGATAAATCCGGTATAATCGATATCCAGATGTTTTCATCTGTGTGCTTTTAAAATCAACAATGAACTTCAAATATTAATGTACGGAATGTATGAAGATATGTACCTTCTTGTTAATCAATGACGTATTCAATAAAAAAATCAACTTGTTAAATCGTTGATTTGCTCTTTTGGACAGTAAATTGGTTGTTCATTATTTTCTTAAATAAAATATCTGGCATCACTAATATTGAAAGATTTAACATTTTATTAAAATCCCTTTATTAAGTAGATGTTTTGATTTTAATATATAATCACTATTTGTTATAGGACATACTTTTACCATACATACTTTTCTTTTTTTAACTGTACAATAAAGCTGTGAGGTACCGCCGATGATGGATATGTAATCATCATCATCATTGGCCCTACAGCCCACTGTGGGCCTTGATCTCCTTCAAAATCCGTCGCCATTTCTCCCTGCACTCTGCGCTTCTCTTCCAGTTGGTAAGAGCTCAGCGCTCGTATATCAGCCTCCACATCGTCCAGCCATATCATTTTTGGTCTTCCTCTGTCTCTTCTTCCATCTGGTGTGGTGTTCAAAACCTTGTTGGGAGTACGATCATCACTCATCCTGTAGACATGGCCCAACCATTGCAGTCTTCTTATTTTAATGAACTGTACAATGTTAGGTTCGCCATACAGTGCCTCTAATTCGTGATTGAATCGTCTCCTCCACACTCCATTTTCCTTGACAGGACCAAATATCTTTCTGAGGACTTTCCTTTCAAATATCAGAAGTATGTTTTCATCTATTTTGGGCACAGTGAGTTAGATATATCCAGAAAAGCTAGCAGACCGCTGACACGTTGCACTCCACCTTTAGAAGCACTTACGCGAAGGAGACGAACAGTAGAGAAATGCTTGACGAATGAGGACAAGGAGAGCCGACCCCACATAATGGGAAGAAATGACCAGGGTTAAGAAGAAGAAGGTGTATTCGATACAGACTAATCAAATTAATGATTGAACTTAGATACCTACTTGTTTAAAATATTTTACATAAAATATTTTATATTGTTTTATTTTCACGTTTGATACCATACAGATAATCCCCTATTCTGTCGGGAATGAATCTCAGAAGTTTATGGCTCAGATGTTCAACTAACTTTCCAACAGAGGAGCAGGACCTTGCTTCTCTGGGTTGGAAAGATTTGTCAGTTGGAAGAAAATGGCATATGCCATTCCCAATCCGCAAAGAGTGTGAGAAAGTTTTTAAATAAATCAAATAAATAGGAATTTGGTCTTATTTTTTAAAAGTTTTATCTTAAAAGAAAGTTCCAGACATGCCAAATGAAAAAAAATATGTGTCTATATTTAAAAGGATCTTTGAAACTGAAACAACACATTTCTTTGACGAATTAATTGAATTAATATATGTAATCCACCCTGTATGCGCGGCGTTATAGTAATATAATATAATATGTATATCCTAATACCAAACAATTTATTCACTGTGGAATACAAAATATTGTCCATTGTTGTTTAAGCCACTAGCACACTAACATCCGTCGCGGTCACAGCTTTTAGTTACGTTACATTGTGTGCTACAAAATTTTAGCGGGAAATATATTGACATTCAAATTTGTATTTGGAAACTTTTTGTTCCATTCGAAAACAAGTTGAAAAAAATATCTCTTAAAATGATCTTCAAGTTCATTTCAAAACATTGATTAAAAATCTGTTGTTTTTTTTGTTGTTCTTTCGCGATATTAATTATTTTTAACGTAGTTCATTTAAGATTACTTTGTTTTTTTTTTCATTCGTGACAGTTATTACGAAATTCAATACGAAATTTAAAAATAATATTGTGAATAAAAATTGCGGTTAATATGTTGGATTTTCCTGGAATATTAGGACTAACATTTCTTCTGATTGGTATGTACTTTTTTTTTATATTGCATCTCGGAAAACAAAAATATTTATAGAACGAACCTCAAATAACAAGTTGCAACATTTCAAATACTTGCGATGTAAAACGTCTCACAAATCACCGGGGATTGAAACCGAGGTCTTTGCTTTAAAATTCAGATATATAAATGTGTTTCATAATATTAACACTTGAAGTTATTAACTTAAAAAGAAATGACTTATTTTATTAATAAATTACATAATTCTTTTATGTAACATATTTAAACCCCAAAATTTGAGAAAGTATCGAAAATATTAGGCCTACAAAACTTTTATACTCGGTATTTTGAATTTATGTTCCAATCAGACGTTATCAACATTTAATAATAAAAATAAAAAGGTTTATTTCAAGCAAATATTGTTTGTTATGTAACAATGCTCTTTTCCAGATTTGAGTATTAAAATCTCTGCTAATGCTGGCATCTTTATTGGTTCAATAACCATATGTCTCAAAAACCTATGTTTCCCTTGTTTTAAATATCGAAATATGCCGAACAGCTCAATTATATAATTAAATTTTCTAAAAAAATAATATACATTATAGCAGTACGACATCGTTTCATACAATTTGTATGGCAGAATACATAATATCTATGGGGACTCTATATAGTTTGATACTTTTCATCTTCATACATATACCATCACGCTGTTTACATATTCGGGTCAGGAAAAATAGACTGAACTCCACACTAACCTATCCTGACATACATGTTTTGTATATGTAGTAGGTAATAAGATAACGTACAAAATATCTTAAAACAATTGATAATTTGGGTGCAAGGGTTTATAGTTTGTTACGTATTCTTCATGTATACATAAGTACTAGGTATAGCATATGTTGCATTTAACTAGTTTTATTTGAAATAATTGTATGATTTGGTCAGGTTTGGATATATGTATGAACTTTTGTTGCATCTAACTTTATACGGCGATATCCGATTTACTAATGATATTAATAACAATTAAGTACTACGAATAATAACACTCAATTACTTCCTCAAAATAATTAGCAGATGAATGTGTAAATTGTAAATTATTTAATACATCAAAATAAAATGAAACAAATGCATCTATCAAGCTTTCAATTGAGAATAATTTACCCATCATATCAAAGGATTAGGCTCTGAGGAGGTTGCTGTACTACCTATCAACCCTAATGATTCCTAATTATTAATGTATACAAAATATTTAACGATTCTACATGTATTCATTATTACCAATTTTTTTATTTTTATTATAAGTTTTTTCCGATAGATCTAGATTTACTTACGGCCAAACTATTTTGGAATAATGCCAGTGGCTGAAATAATGAACGGTAATATAATTATTTTACGAGAATGCCAAAGTCTTTTAATCTCGTTACCTTTTAATTAATTAAATAATTAAAATTAATTTTCATTCGGTTAATTTTCATTTTTCTTCATTCAATGATTTAATATAATTACTTTAATTTGTAATAGCCACGTCGAAAATGCATGTTATTTTTTAAATCGTATCATGTATTATTTTATCGGGTCTGTTATGTTTAATTGATCGGTCAGTCAATATTGTTTTTTTATAATAAATTGAATTGATTTTTTTATAAACAACGAAATCGGTTCTTATTCATAACATGGTTCATATTCATCAATCACTTAATTCATATTTAATGACTAAAATATGATGATCTCTTGTTTTGAGTTCTAATGAAAATAATATTGGCATTTTTAAGAAAACTCTAAATAGAAATTTGATTGTTAAACCAATGAAATAACTTCCTGATTTGTATTGTTTTCCTGGTTTACAAGGATATTTAGATAGGTGATAATTTTAAATTATTCAGAAAAATAAATGGTTGGATATGCTAAAAAAATATTCGGGTTCATTATTGAAGCACCTCTAGCAATTACAATACTCATTGTCATTCCTGGTATGAAAATTAGTTGGTGGCAGTGTAAATATAGATACTAGATATCTAGTGGACCAAGGTTCTAATTATATCAGTGAACAATGTCATGTATCTATAGAACAAAAATTATTAACAAAAATTTCCTCAAAGAAAAATTAAAATAATCGTTAAACCTTACCGCCATTGATTTTAAAAGCATATTCACGTAGGAGAATGTATACGTAAATAGTTGTTTCAAGTTTCGAACGTTCTAACGGAATGAACTAACGGATCAATGGTCAGGATACAATAAAGATAACCCAAGGAAAAAATATTTATTTATTATATATATTTTATTTGTAGATTTAATTGCTTGTTTATTTATATATTTATGTATTGACTAGTTTTTTTTAATTATTTACTTATTTATGCATTAATGAACGGTAAACTAAACGGAAAAATAAACCTCGAAAATAAAGTAAACCTCGTTATACCCCACCATTTAGGGAAACCAGCGACAGGTTTACCTAATAATAAATAGTGGATTTATCAGAAAATATTTCAATTTTAACAACACCTACATACATGCCATGTTCCTATCGGTGTAGACAGTAAGAACCCAGCCAGTAAGGCAGTAAAGAAAAGAAACAAGAAAAGATAATTCAATGTATGGAAGTGACAGTTGTCACGTGACTGGCAACTGTCACTTCCATATATACATTGAGTTATCTTTTCTTGTCTCTTTTCTTGAGCTAAATGACACGTTGTCTAGGGAGGCTGAGCCATATGCCTCTATTCTTGTAAAAATTCATGCATCGTGTCATACATGCTCGTCAATAGTTCAAGTTTCTTATGTTTCTTCTTTCAAAATATCATCCACATGGTCATGCTACACTTTTCTAAAATGATCCCTGCTATTCACTCCATCTCTTGTACATTTTTTGAAATGACGTTCATTCTTTTTATACTTTCACTTTCATTTTTGCTAGTTATATTCTTGCATTCTTTCCACCTGATACAATAAGTACTTAATATACTTAAGGTTTTTTTCCAATAACAGCACCTTTGATTTACCCTCATTCATACTCGGTCCGTTCTGCAAGCATCCTTCATGGACTTAAGTACTGCAATCGCAGATTCTGCATTCAAAACTGTTTCATCTGCATACATCAAAACTCTTACGTTTACAGCAATTTGTATTAATTTCCCCAGTACCCTCAAAAGATACGTCTTTGAAATAAGGAACAGTTTTTATTTACATTTTTATTCCATTGCATGAGTTTTTTGAGTTTGTTTAATACTTTTCTTTTAAAATTGGTTTTAGTCAAACCTTTTTTTATTTTTTTATTGTAAGTAACTAAAAAACTACAAGGCCTATGAAGTAGATTGTTACTTCAATCGAAAGAGAATGTGAAAATCTACCGGCTGAGTTGTTATTTATAATAATATTTTAATAACTATTCTTGCTATTAAAAAAACTCTAAATTTTAACTTTTTTGCACGATAAAATGTTGTATGGTATGTAATATGGATAGGTATCTGGTTGGTTGGAAGAAATTGCGTAATGGCAATAAGCCCGCCAGTATACAATTATATGTGTTTATATTATGTACAGAAATATGTATAAATACATATCAGGTGATAAACAATATTTTTCGTGTTTCATACATTTGAAGGCAATTTAGTGTGCATTATTGCGTACATCCGTATTCCCAGGGTATACAAGGGCCTTAAACTGATATTTCCATTATTACGTAGATAGATAACGCAGTGCAATATTAATATAGTGTTAAATAAAAAACAAGATGTTTATGTTTGTTAACCTTTGTATTGATTTTAAATCAATACAAAGGTTATAAAGCTGAAATAAAATATTAAAAAATAAACAGACATGTAGGTATAAATGAATGTAGGTGAGGTGACATTTATTTTTATATCAATTCTCGGGGAACTAACAGGTACTATTTCAAATATTAATTTAACACGCACCCAATAACAAATTGCCACATTCTGGAGACTTACGATATTGATCGTCTCACAGATCCAGACTGAAAACACAATTAAAAACTAAGTCTCCACCGGGAATCGAACCCGGGACCCATGGATCAGCAGTTAGATACCTAACCTACTCTGCCACGAAGCCACGATGCTTGTAAAGATTGAAAAATGTGACATTTGGTTTTCTTTGTGTGTTATGAAAATGGCGTGATAGTATGTATGAAATGTGAAAATAAAAAAATATTTTTTAACAGATTTTTAATTATCTCAATAGAGACGAAGTTGGAATATTTACTGTAGGAGAACCGGGAAATCAAGGCACCTACAGGGCTTACGACCTGTCATCGGCTGGTTTACGTGATCACTTTATGCGCTTGCGCAACGTTCACCAATTATGCCTTTTTAATGAGATCCCTATCAATTCAATTTTGAAAGTTCTATATATTGTAATACTGAAATTCTTTTCGCTTGAAAATAAAGAATTTTTACTACAGCCATCTATGGGTGAAATTATGAACAACAATCTTATTATTTTTTATTTATTTTGTTGTAACGCCATCTATTGAGAGAATTGGTTTTTTTGTAAATAATGAAAGCTACAATTCTTATATCTGAGGTGACAATGCATTTTTCGCATAGAAGTCACCCCTGATAGGGATCTCATTAAAAAGGCATAATTGGTGAACGTTGCGCAAGCGCATAAAGTGATCACGTAAACCAGCCGATGACAGGTCGTAAGCCCTGTAGGTGCCTTGATTTCCCGGTTCTCCTACAGTAAATATTCCAACTTCGTCTCTATTGAGATAATTAAAAATCTGTTAAAAAATATCTTTGACTCCCGACAGGGAAAAAATCCAATGTTTGCGCATATGCAATAATAAAAATATTCGATTAAAAAAATATTATTTACAAAAAACAATATTGAATCAAATATTAAAGATAATGGATAAAATATTTTTTTAAAACCATTTTCAGAAAAAGTAGCAATACATATTGCTTAAACATTATACCTTTGTTTTAATTATATTCATTCATTCATACCATCAAGGCGGAAAGGCACACTTTGGTGCGAAGTACATTTGGGTGCGTATTCAAAACCAAGTATCAAATTTAGGCTATGTGTATTGAGCGAATCAAAAGTTATATGGGGGGGGGAGGGGGACACAAACATACTATGTTCTACTTCGAATTCCGAGTAAATCAATGTATGGAATATAATATATATACTGCAAAGCCTCAAATTAGTATTTTTTGACTTCAAATTTGGAAAAACCGTGCATAAACTGCATACAATTCTCTCACACGGTACTATGATTAATACTGTCGATTCATTAAGAGAAATAAATTCTCTTGAAAGAATCGACAGTTAGATTATTCTCTATACTATTGTTCGTAGGTGTACAAATCAAACAATTGTAAATACATATACATAATAACACGTGTTACAAATAAAATGTTTTAATTAGTGATGTATCATACGTGGGTTTACCAATTATTGTATTGAGTATCCACCAGTACCTACATACATACATTATGGGAAAA
Organism: Molanna angustata; assembly: GCA_963576475.1. Classification (NCBI taxonomy): domain Eukaryota; kingdom Metazoa; phylum Arthropoda; class Insecta; order Trichoptera; family Molannidae; genus Molanna; species Molanna angustata. The sequence continues at coordinate 33,255,943 of OY754973.1, read as the reverse complement.
TGAATTAAACAAGAATTTTCAAAGGTAAGTTTTTATTTATTGACTAATAAATCATATTCTAATTTATAGTTGAAAACTGGTTAATTCATTTTCGTACAATTTATTAAAACCATTCCTGGCAAATTTTTTTTTATCAAATATTAAATTAAAATAAATTAATCCGTTGTACAGGTGCATACCTAACAAAAATTGTAGATGAAACTGATGACCTAAACATTTTTCCACGTATTAAGATTAAATTAAGATAGAAATCCGTATAATAAGATAGAGGTACTTTGCTCACTTTATTAAAAAAATCTTTTGTAACTTTATTTTTATATTTAATTTTTCTTGTTTTTTTTAATTGTGCTACATTTTCACGATCTAACACATGTACTAACTCCATCTTGCAAACGCACCATACACAAACATATACGATCCTTCTCCCTGTTAACCCTTTATTCTCATTTTATCCCCTACTCCGTTTTTCTTTATAAATAAATAAAAAAAAATAGTTAAAAAAATAAGATTCATAAAATTGTTCAATATTGTGTTTGGCAGAAAAAGATTTTAATGAAGCAACATTACATAATTTCATGAAATCTAAGAATAAATTTTTTTGTTAAAAAACTCAGCCATAGACATTCAATAGAATCCTGTTAAAGTTCTTATAAATATTGTCATTTTTGACAGATGAAAGGATAGGGTAAGAAATCTTTGATAATTTCATTTATTATAATAAACGTAGTTTTAATTACGAATTCAATCGATTTTTGTGACTGCTTCTTTCTCAGGACTCAAAATATTTATTTCGAGATAAAAAATAATAATGGACTGCCTGATAAGGATATCGAAAGAAGAGTTCTGTTTTTATTAACCATAACTCAAGGCTTAAAAACAGAATAATTTTTAAATGATACGTTTAACATTGGCTCGATACGTTTTAACACAATATTCTAATTTTTTTGTAAAATATAATATTTTATGTACTATAATATACATTCTCATATAATAGTTTGCCTCTGATGATTCTTAATTTTTTTTTTTTATATTTTATATTGCTAGTATAGTTCTATTGCAAAGAGAACACTTTTTCACTTAAGGCAGTTCTCAACCGTATATTATTGTTAATTCAATTAGAAAATTGAGAATTTCCCAAAAAAATAATTTTCAGGAATATCTGGATTTCTTGCTAAGTAATGTTTTGTTATACAAACACAAAGAATTTTTTTTTGCTGTCTACGCGTCGACATGTAACAAGAAGATAGTTAAAGAAAATGTTATTTGATTTCGTTTGTAAAATTAGAAATATCCGATAAATCAATTTACTAATCTATCAAAAGCTTACAAATGTAGTTTGTCAACAAAACGTGAACTTCCGTCAGTTCGTCATTTGCCTGTCTTATGTTATAAAACCGGAATATCTCATAACGCATGAAGTGTGCCCTGAGAAACGTTGACAGAAAAAATAATATTTTTAAAGACAATATTTTTATTCGGAATACAAAGGACTTCTCGAAGAAACTTAAAAAACACTGATAATGTAAAATTTAATTCATCATTTATTACGAAAGTAGTACTTAGCATAAGTTATAAGACAGAAATCTTTGTTTTTTTTTGTTATTTATTTTCTGCTGCATGTAAATATTATATATAATTTTGTATGTGCTTCAATGACATATATGTAACTCAAGTATTCGCATCTGTCATAAACTAGATTTTGTTCGCTTATTTGCTTGTTTTTTTCCCTAGCAACACGAATTTTCATTTTTTTAAAAACAACACCGAAATTAAGCTCTTTTAGGAAATTTTTGTAAAAAAATACACAATAATTATCCACCGAAAAGGACATCATGACTAAAAATTTGTTGATTAAATAAATAAAGCTATGTCATATGGTATACTAAAAAAAAAATTTGTCTACAATGTCGATTCTGTAGGTATTTAGAATCTAATTAAAAACTAATGTAAAAAAAATAATATGATTTGAATAGAAGATGCCGTTGAAATTGTGTTTTTATTTATTTTAAAATAATTTAAGCATATTATCATTCATATTATGATATACTTGATTTTGTATTTTATTTGATTTGCGACTCAAGTCAAATAATATTGTTATTTATACTGAGTATGTACGTTGGGAAGACCATAAAACAAATTTTAATGTCAAACTGCTACACTTTTAATTTTGTTTACACTGACAGCGTTTACTATGTAGAATTCCATTTTTAAAATAAATTAAACACTTGTTTTTCTTTCTACATTTATTTTTACTCTCCAGAACGACCGTTTCGCCTGGTGAAGGCCTTTTCAACTTTTATGTCATTTATACAAAAGACAATATATGTATTTGCTAAAATAGTTCCCCCATCATAATACATTATACTATGCGTAATATAAAAATAAAATTACTAATAAATATATAAACAGTAGGGAAAGTTTGAAATTAAAGAAAAAAGAAATTGAATTTGATTGATTTTGATCGAAGATAAAGGGGTAGGAAGGGCAAAGAGGTAAATGAAGGTCATGGAGGTGTCTACCGTATAAGACTTCTACTCAATCAACCGGCAGTGGTTTACTTCGTATTATTATTCGATATTTGTTGTAACGAAATTGGAATATATCAACATCATTAAAATTTTCACTGTCAATATTATATGTAAGTAAAATTTTCTTTTTCATATCGGTATCAACTATTGCGGAGAAATCAATAAAGAGGTCTAAAATTAGGTATTTTTTATATTGGGACTATTTCCTTGATTCACTATCATGAGCAGTGCACTACTAACTAAACAATTAAGTTCTTGTTTTTATTTTAAGAGGACATGTAACGCTAAACTTAGTGACTGAAAACGCGATATATTAAAACCGCACTATGAAGTTACGCGTTAGTAAGGTTAACTATCGCGTGCGTTAAAAAAAGTTTATACGTGATTTAAATTATCGGAAAACCCAAATTTGTTGATTTTTTGCATTTTAAGAACAAAACTTAGTTAAAATGAAAAAACTTTTATGGGTCATTCACTTTGATTTTATGCACTCCTTAAGAATATAAAAGATTTATTTATCTACGACACATAGTTATGGAGTAATTTCAAAATAATGTTGTTAAAACGGATATTTTTAATATTCTTTTGTGGGAATTCAGGCTGAATTTTAAAATTGTGTGATGAACATTCACTATAGAAATGTTGAAAAGACTTATAATTTTTTTTCTAGAAACACTATTTGAGGGATTTGATTTGAAATTGAGGTGTTTAGGTTTATATGGCCCCTTAAGGAGTATCAGATCTAGATTAGCATAAGACGTCCTCTTTAACATTTTTTAAATACACATAATTTGTTTGAAAACATAGGAACTTGGTTATTTACGAGATCCATTGTTCTTGCATCTTTGATATTTTCCGCAAAATTGTAAAGAGGTGTTATAATATTATTGTGTAACTTGTTATCTGTTGAGAAAACAATAAGAGACTTAATATATTCTAATCCACTGATAATGACATCGCTGTGTATTTAACTAAAGGAATTGTTAATGGTATTATTGTGTCCTTGAACAACAGAATAGCATCGTTATCCAATAGGTGTGTTATTTGTTATGTTCATACATAATAATGAAAATTTGAATGTATTATATTAAATTTGTGACCAGTGAGGTATAGATAAACTCTAATGAATTTCTATTTCAAGAAAGGTTTCTTATATATTATGTTTGTCCTCTACGGTGTATTTTTAGTAAAAAATGGGCCGATACTGATAATATGGATAGTTAAAATTACTTTAATATACTATATATCTACATAAAACTAAAAGTTAATTTTATTATAAGACAACGTCTTGAAGGTTATATAATTGTTCTTCGTGGACACAATGTTCACATCTCTAATGGATTCAAAGGATTTCCTAGAATATCGTTGTAGATTTCTCGTAGCCATAAGAATAAGTTAATAAATTCCCATAAGATATGTTCTAGTTCAAACAGGGAAAACACAAAGCTGACATTGTAACAAATCGGAAAATTGAAATCGAAATTAATGACTTTCGAAAATGCTGTTTGCAATTAGAAATTTCTTGATCAGATAATCTGGAATTATAAAAAATGAAGAAATTCATGCCGCCAGGGAGAGATCAAATTATCTACAGAATTTTGAGAATATATTGCTGATAAAACTTACATATGCAATGAATAGAACAGTAGCAGACTTCTTCACGTGGATAAAAAACAATTTCCTGAGGAAAACCGCCGACCCGAAACACCAGCAAAGAGACGGAGAGATAACCATAGCATTGTTTCAGGACACATCTATGCCACAAATCGATTCCAAATATAAAAATAAAAGATGATGATAGGTACTGTAAAAGTTGTGTAGGTACATAAGGCCACAAAATATAAATTACTTACTTTTCAATTATCTTAACTATCCAAAGACGAATTGTCTACAAGACAATTATATTATGCCAATTATGATTTTATTGAAATAAAATCAACAATTGTATCAGAGTAAGGCATATCACGTAGCAACGCAATTCAGAATACTTCCTCATAAACGAAGGAAATAGGAAATCCTATGATAGACAGACACGTAACCAACTACCTTTATTATCTGTATATATCAATGTCTTTTTTGAATTTACAATTCATTTCGTTTACCGTAAAAAATAACAAGATTCTCAAGAACAAGGACATTGTGGGGTATGCCGTGATGGTATATGTAATATGTATTGTCAAAATTACGATCATATAAATTCTAATTGACTTGTACTTTAAGTTGGCTATCGTAGTTTGATTAGTTAAACGAGATCATTTTTCTAAGAATTGAATACGATATTGATCTGTAGATCATTAAATAGATAAAAATCTAAGTATATACTTAAATTTATATATTTAATTGTTCGTTCATGTATAACGTTGGCACTAAAAATGAACGAGCAAAAAATTGACGAAAACACGATACGACTATAGCTACAATGTCGAAAATATCCTTGATTGAGTTCCATCTCAACTTACCTATATTTATAAATGTTAATGTTTGTATGCTTGTATGTACGGTATGCGCTCCTAAACCGTTCATCCGTTTATGAAACTTTGATGAATTGTCGAGCGTATACCCGAGACGGTTTCTGGGTTTAAACATTTTCTTCTTATTCATCATCATCGTGTATAAGTTCATTAACCTGTGAGGGTGGACTATTCTGGGGAAAGAGGTCCAGCTATCCTTCCATCTCTTCGTAGGTCATCCGGGTTGTCTTTTGTTGTTGGGTTTTTCTGTCCATGCAATCGAAGAGAGAACTGAATTAATCTCTTTTATTTATTTAATATCTCGCAAAGGAATTTATGGAAAATGATCGACATAGAAATACGAGAATAAATGTCATATGACATTTTCCTTGGAGGGACGGAAGGGATTAGATGAATTGAAGGGAGGTACTGAAGGGACGAAAGGTTATAAAGGTTAAAAGGTTAAAGGACTCGAAGCACTGAAGGGACGGGAGGTACAGAAAGGTCTCAAAGGGATGGAAGAGACGGCAGGAACTGAAGAAAGATAGTAGGCACTGAAGAGACGGGAGGCACTGAAAGGACAAAAACGTTGGCCACAACTCACTGAATCTTAAAAAAAGTAATGAATTACGGTCGAACATTGACGTCAACGCGATTTTTAGTTACAATAATTCGCCAGTCTTATTTGATAATTTATTGATATTCGTCAGTGTTTTTTTTAAGTTATATTGATAATTGTAGAAGAAGAAGTTCTCATTCACCATCCATCATGTGAGAATCCATATTGAAAACTAATAATATTTTATCTTCGGAACACGAAAAATAAGCATACAATACCTACAATAATTCCGTTCATCGTTCCGTTATAAAATTAAATATTATTTTCTTTTGCTATATTGTATTCATACATCATACATGATATACATTGTATATTCATTTTGCACCGTACATTGAAGTACAATGAAACATCTTTGTATAGAATACATACAGTAAAAATCGGTAGATACTTTCACTATTCTCACTAAAAAAATGAATGTGTCTTCTTGTACCCATATAATTTGGTTGTTTAGCATGATGTTTAAGCTATTTTGTCACATTTTGATAATGTACCCACAACTGAATAAGGTTTTAATTTTGCCGCCATATTAATTCGGTTACTCTTAACACGATCTTTATACGCCGACCGCCGTGGCACAGTTGGTAAGCCGTTCGGTTTCTGTGTGGGCGTCCTGTGTTCGATTCCCAGCAGAGGAGAAATTTATTAAAATTCATTTCTCACGCAAATATTTCTTCTCTGGGCTGGAAACACTGGTTAGTTGGAAGAAATTACCTACGCCAATTAACTCGAAACTTGCGCAGGGTGCAAGGAAGTGTTCATTATTATCTTGTCTTAATCTTAAAAATGTATAAATCAGTACTTGATCATAATCTAATTTTCTTCTTCTTCTTCGTTTCCTCAATGCTGAGGATCGTGATCTATGGGGCTGCTAATGGACAGAACTAATCGCCTCCAGTCCTCTCTGCCCTCCGCAGCTCGCACCGCCGAATAAAGGTCGTTCCCAGTCATCTCCTTAATTTGGTCACACCATCGCGCAGGAGATCTGCCTCTACTTCTTTTGCCTGGTACACTTCCTGTAATAATACTTTTTTCCAGGTAACTTGGCTCTCTCCTGGCGATGAGCTCAATTTTAATCTAAATTAAATCATAAAAATTCCTTAAGATCATAGTAAAGTGTATAATTGACATAAATTATTGTATAACTTAATGCAATTAATTTGTGTAATTTGATATAAAAGATTTCTAAAGTCTTAATCTTCGATCTAGAGAAGAGAGAACCCTCGCCATCCCATCACATGCCACAGCTTTCTATTCATCATCCTTTACTGTCCATGCTGCCCGATTATGGAACAACTTAGCCCTTGACATTAGAATTGCACCAACGTTAGCAACCTTCAAAACTAAATTAAAGCGCGCGCTCCTACTTTATATTTCTTTACCAACATACTTCCCATTTATATCCTTATTCCTGTAGTTAGACAAATCTCCTCTCCTTTTTTCCCTTCCCTCCCAAAGTGTTACAGGTTAAGGTTTCATCTAAGATTTGTTTAATTGTCATTGATGTACATATTTTTATTCTTCTTACTTGATTGTGTTTAAATGTAATGTTTATAGTTTTATGTAGGTTTTCTTTTTTTTTGTACGTGTACCATTTTCACTCATAATTGTTACAGATGGTTGTCTGGAAGAAATTGCAAATAAGTGATGTACAATAAAGTGTTAAATAAATAAATCTAATCTTCAATAACATTAAATCTTAAATAATCTAGAATATGATTAACCCCGCTGATTCCAATAGCAGTATCAATAAAGATGTTTCATTTCAATTTTGTTTTAATATTTTCAACGCACATTGAATTGTGATTGAAATTCTATATTTTAATTAAAAAATATCAATTATCCAATTCTACATCTCCGTTCTCCATCTGATAAATGACAATATTTCTACGTCATAATATAGAAGTAACGTTATAAGTTTATAGAAAGGATCATAATTTGCCTAATATCTACCTTAGCGAAAGATTAAGAAATAGGTATTCCATTAAATTTTCCCTTCTACACACATTTAAAATAAATTGGCATAAGAGAGTGTGAATAATAAAAAAAAATACACAATATTTCTTCCCATCAAGACTATAGCAGAAAAGAGATCAGATTAATATAATATGAAAATATTATATTGTATAGTAAATATAATGATATATAAAATGATCTGGCCATTGTCCTATTGTATGTAGCATCTTTGTATTAATTATTTTAATGCGTGTGAAAATCGATAGAACTGTTCATTTTTATAACAAGATACTCCAAAAAAGATGAAGATGTTGATTTCTGTAGTTAAGTACATCTTGTTTTAAAATAACATAATGTAGAGAATTTTACTTTTTTTAGTGTCCACTCTTAGTGTTTGATATTTTCTTTAGATAAAGTCTTTCACCTATGATTCAACGGGCATTGTATAAAGTTTGATAAAATAATAGTGTTCAAGAAATAGTTAATATGAATTTAAAAATATTGACCACTGACGCGTTTCGCTCAAAGAGCATCTACTGAATCTTGTGAATTTATTAGTGGACCTTTTAGTTATATACATAAGTTCATTGCTAATAAACCTTTTTACAAAATAGAATATATAAATAAAAGGTCCACTGATTCACAAGTTCTATTCAGTAGATGCTCTTTGAGCGAAACGCGTCAGTGGTCAATATTTTTAAAGTAGTGAAAAAAAGCTAAAAATGATAATGGAATTCCACCAAGAATTAGCAGTCAAAAAATTAGAAATAATATGATTTTCTTCTTTTAAGACATTAGGTTTTACTTTTTATTCATTATTTTGATACATTTTTTCCGCAAATATTCCAGTCGGAAGCTAGTGTGAATACAAAATTTCTACAAGAATGAAAAATGAGAAGTAGTTGAAAAATCGATGTCAAGATTTTACACAATGTACTATAACAACAGTTAGAGGATCCTCCACCACCCGGACTCGCTGTCGCTCTAGGAAATGAAGTTTCCTTTTATGGAGTCCTTTTGTGTTGTCGCACATACGCCAGATAACGTACCTATACATTTTGGAGCACGTTTTCCTTCGGATGGTGTAAAATGCCACCGCCAGAGCCACGTACAGAGAACCCATAATTTTTCCATACCATAATCTACCCGGTTGGGCAGATGCATCTTTTATATAAATCCCACCTTTTTTAGAAAAATTGACATAAGATACAAAAATAAACACAGCAAATGAGATAAAACACAAAGAAACAATGTAGAACCAACAAAATCGTAGCACACAAATTATAATTACAATTTATACTTCTGTTGGCATTAAAGTTTGGAAGAGAGCCCAGCGAAAAGATGAAATGTAGCGCCACACACAGTCCCAGACAGACAGAACAGGCACACAAAACCATTTCAGTTCCTACAGTCGAAAATTCAATCATTATCAACAACTAAAACCGAAACCCATTACACACCAGTAATTGGAGGACACGGGGCCCTCCCATCTCAAAATTACTACAAGAACAAGGTATTACAACAACAGCGCAATCTTCTTCTGTGCTTGCCATTCCTGCCGGAGACGATCCTTCTTCACCCATGACATCTTTTTATGCCTCTATTTTACCTTTATAAGTTTTATAATTATAAGTTTGGAACAACTAATATAAACGTGGTAAAAGGTCAAGCCAATGCAAGACGCTAAACTATAAAAGTATCAAATCATTTAAATCAAATTAAACAATCAACTTTATTGGCATAGAAACGAATGCAATTTAGTATATTAGTTTACTCGCATCATTATATTATAACTGCTTTTATTATTCATTTAAACATATTATATTAGGTTTTCAAGTTTATTACTTTTATAAAATGGATAACGTAATTAGTTGAATGCATTTAAAACATAACGATGCAACATAAATGTAACTACTAATTTTTCAACGCGTAGGTAAGTCGGTTTCATATCTTATTTATTTATTTAAATTTAATGTTAACACAGACGGCGTTAGTTGGTATGAGTGTTGACAGACATTTTGTTTTACATTGACATTTCATCATCATCAGTGGCTCCACAGCCCAGGATGGGCCATGGCCTCCTCAAGGAATCGTCTCCATTGCACCCTATCCATGGCCTTTTCTCTCCAATTCCGCACACCGGCTATTTGAAGGTCCCTCTCAACTCCATCCATCCATCGCAGTTTCGGCATTCCCACACCCCTTCTACCCTCCGGACGCGTTGTGAGGATTCTTTTTGGTGTGTGGTCATCTTCCATGCGATGCACGTGTCCTAACCAGCGGAGCCTCCCTATTTTTATCGTTTGGACGATATTTGTTTCCTTGAATAGGCTCTGTAAATCGTGGTTGACATTTACATAGTTTAAATACATTTTATAAGTTGGTCAACAAGAATTTTATGCTATAATGTAATATATTAAAATATTGAAAATTGAATACTGAATTTCATTAATAATTTTTAAGACATATTATAACAAAATGTATATAAAAAAGAAGACAAGAAAAAGATAAATCAAAAATCAAATATGGTATAGGGAATTATGAGTAGGTATTCAAATATGGTGGAACCCAAAAACAGTTATATTAGTCTATTGTAGGTACAGGAAGTCTACTTGAATGCACAAACATGTAGTATGTGTTGCTTTATCTTCGATGCGTAATTGTTTGATATCTGTGATTTTCATTTATTTATTTACTAGCTTCATGTTCAATAATGTGTACAAAGCCAGGTTTATTAAATAAGGGAAGTTTTTCCAACCAACCAAATCAACGTGAGGCTATACATAATACATACTGAAGTGGTAGGTGAAGTGTATTAAATATATTACTAGGGGCTCCGCCCCTGGCCGCTTCGCGGCCCAACCCCGGTTTGGCGCTACGCGCCATTTTTTTTGGCGCTACGCGCCTTTATTTGTGCGCTGCGCGCATTTCTTTAGGCGCTACGCGCCATTTGTTTTACGCCACGCAAACCGAGGACGGGCCGCGAAGCGGCCAGGGGCGGAGCCCCTAGTTTTATATTACAATGAGTAAAATGAGGGTATGTTAAAACCGGGGTTGGAGTTGAATAATGAAACTTGTGAACTCAAATTGTAGGATACTTGTATTACATATACATACCATGTCTCTAACAAAGAGAACATAACGCCACAAATATGTTCACCTTATATCTCTTTCAAAAAATTAGGTTGATAAATGAAATATAGAAATTTTATCAAATATTTTCTATTTTTAAACAACTTTACTGTCTTCCATATTGGTATGTTTTTGAGTATAATATGGTATATTTTTTCTAGCAATTGTTGAACACATTACCTACTTATTTAGTTTTACCTAGTTAAAAGAACTCTTATTTTATTTTATTTATTTTATTTTATTGATTTTATAGAACCAACAGTTAAAAGACTAAAAAGATATTTTTACAACTCTTAAAAGATATTTTTATATCTGAATACATTTTTAATGTATGTACCTATGTAAATATATTATGTACTGATGGTTCTGTACACCAATAAAATAAAACAATGTTTATTAGGTGATATTTCAAAAATCCGTCTGTTCTATTAGTATTATCAGAAAGAACAGACAAAGAAAACTGATAAACTTCAAAAATATAATTTTAGTGAGAAAAAAACATATCATAATATTTCCTTGTAAACAATGCTTCTTGTGTAAATATCATTCGATTCATTAATTTTCTTCTGTTCTGCACTTTCAAAAATCTGAACATGTAATGCACTCTGAGAAGAAACTCTAGAACAACCTACATATAATTGACCATGTGTGATGACAGGTTCGGGAAGGAAAAAACCAACGCGTTGAAATGTCTGTCCCTGTGATTTATTTATTGTAATAGCAAAAGCTAATTTAACTGTAAACTGTTTACGACACATATTAAATGGAATTGACACATCAGAAGAGGTATTTAGACAAATTCTAGGAATAAAGTGTGGAGTCCCTTGCTTTTCTCCAGTTATGACTTCTATATGAATATTATTTTATTTCAAAAATCCGTCTGTTCTATTAGTATTATCAGAAAGAACAGACAAAGAAAACTGATAAACTTCAAAAATATAATTTTAGTGAGAAAAAAACAGATCATAATATTTCCTTGTAAACAATGTTTCCTGTCCATGCAACAGTTAATTTTTTTTCCTATTCCTCGCAGATAATGAAAAAGTGTTTTATACAAAAAAGTTTTTCTAAATAAATAAATTTGAATATGGCATCAGTAAAAATGTACATACTTATTTGTCAAAATGTTGTTCAAAGCATACATATGAGAGTACAAAATGTGTATAAATCAATTTAAAATCTCTTTAAATACAATATTTTCTGTATAACATCCATTTGAAATAATTCCTTGTTTTGAACCTTCTATAATTTGTACTTTTAATGCAGATTGTGAGCGTACCCTGGAACACCCGACATATAATTGTCCATGAGTAAATACTGGTTCTGGCAGTAGAAGTCCAACGCGATCAAAAGTTTGTCCTTGTGACTTATTCAAGGTCATACAATATGCTAATTTAATAGGAAACTGTTTTCTACACATATTAAAAGGTATTGTTTTATCAGATGTTGTATTTAAACAAATGCGAGGAATGAAATCCCTGTTTTTCACCTGTTACCTGTTTTTCATCGTTCCCTGTTTTTCACCTGTTACAATTTCTGCTTGTATAATATTAGTACTCATATGTTTTACAACCATTCTTGTTCCATTACAAAGGCCATCTCCGATAGATAAATTTCTGAGAAGGATTATGATTGCTCCAATTTTAAGATTTAAAGAGTGTAACGGAAAACCATTTGGATTTATACTGTTTAAAAATTCTACTGGATAATTAACTTGCTCATTTACATCTAATTGACCATTGTCATTAATAATATAGTCTAAAGAATGGTATGTATGCATTGTACCTTGTAGCCTTCCCAGTACATCTTCATTAACCATTCGAGCATGATCATTTTTAGGGCATAATATTGCTCGTTTACACATTATTGGTACATCTGAAACTGAATGACTTTCATTGTATATGCTTTGAATAACATTTTGACAAACACTATCATTTGGGATAAGCACCGATGACTCTTGCTTTCCTGCAACAGAAGGAAGCTGTCCATTACCTAAATCTAAAAGCCACTGTGAAAATATGCTTTCCCCTTCTAAAGCTCTTATATTGGTTTTTAAATGGAAGGTAATAAATTTTCTCCAATGTTTACTATTTTTAATGGACATTGCAACTAATTGACCTCGAGAGGCTCTACGACAAACTGGAAGAATCTGTCTAAAATCTCCACCTAAAACAATAACTTTATTACCAAAAATATAATCATTACCCATTATATCGCGAATAGTACGTTCAATAATATCTAAGGCTACTACGGGAGCCATCGGTGCTTCATACCAAATGATAACGTCAGCATCTTTTATAATTTTACGGTTCTTTGAGGTAATTCTGCAAGTAGTATTATCCTGTAAATCAAGAGGTAAATTAAAAGCTGTGTGACACGTCACTCCACCTGGAAGTAAAATAGCTGCAATTCCTGTCCAAGCAACGGATAAAACTTTCTTTCCTCTTCCTCTTAAAGTATGTATAAGAGTCTTGTATAGGAAAGTTTTACCTGTTCCACCAGGACCATCGATGAAAAAACATCTATTTCCATCACGTTCATCTGAAAATACTTTGGAAGAAATAACTTCGAATGCATTGCGTTGTTCATCATTAAGCTTATTCGCCATTTCAGCACCTAAAGAAAACTCTAACATAAAATTTAAATCTTCAATTTCATGAAAATCACTGCTGCTATCTGGTTCCGGCAACCCTTGTAAACTGCAAGAAGAATTTTCTTTCATTAGTGCGTTTTGTATGTACAGAAGTGAACAATTAACAGCAACTTCTTCTATAGCTCCTCGCTGGACAAAATCTTCAGACATTAAACTCTTGAAATCATTCCACAGCTCCAATGGATCTGTTGGGAGACAATGAATCATTAATAATACAAATAAATCTCGAAGAGCTCTAGGCATCATATATGATGACGCTTCTGCCATGCAATTATGCCATTCCCTGTTGTCGTGGATTAGTCCTAGTTCTCGAGCTGCATCACGAAATGTGGGCAGTAAATTACCACCTACAGTCCGCAATGATTCATATGATGTAGCGCCAGTCACCTGTAAAAGAATAAGCCTTAGATGATATAATTCTACGTTTCTGGGAGAAACTGATGCAAGGCGCCCAATAATCTTATCGCCACCACGTTGTCTCTTAGTCCATTTCTTATTAACTGAAAACACATAAAAATTTGGTATATCTTGATACTTGATTGTGCGTGCATCGGTGTCTTCTAGGTTAAGTTGGAACCACGCAGTTAAAGTTGTGTTTCTTGAGGTTGCTGCTCTAAGAGCTTCTTCTTCTCGTCCTTCTGAAAAATATATAGGCTGACCATTAGGCAAATGTACTGACAAAAGCAAAATAGCATGAGAATGACCATATATTGGATTTTCCATGATTCTCCATGCAGCTTCTGGTGCGCTTACATATCGACAGTTAATATACTCACATATTTCATCATATACCAGAGTCTCATTGCGTTCAACATTTTGATGTATTTGTATCCGGGCACAATCAAACCCTTTTGATATATATTTATGAATATACTTAATACTAAGAACCGAAGAACAAATTTCTACATTAATGTGAGCATTATATTTTTGACTAAGATAAGGATTATATGGAACGACAAAACGAAATTTCTTTGGAAATTTTTTAGAACACTTACCATCAACCATACACACTGAATTTGGATTTAGTATACCGCAAGGTCCATGAATATTATGTTTCAAAATTATGTCATACAAACCATGAAAACTTCGATCGGGTAATTCAGCACTCACAACTGTGTCAATATCTGAAGTTGTGCGAAATTTGTCCTGCTCACACAACGTAAATACTCCATGAAGATGGGGAAGACCTCGTTTCTGCTCTTCTATAACATAAACCCAACACAACACTTTACCAAATATATGTTTTTCAGTCATATCTCTTATAAACTCTTCCACTTTTAACTGAAAAACCCGGGCCACTAAATCAGGCCTATCCGATGTAGTTTGATTTGGTAATAATTCATTCTGGATTTCTGGCCACTTTGGGTTACAGGTAAAAGTGATGAACAAATCTGGACGACCAAATTTTCTAACCATAGCCATAGAGTCTTGGTAAAGTTTATTCATATGACGTGGCCCACCAATAAATGTAGAAGGAAGAATTATTATATTACCTGCTCGTCCACTTTCAATAGCCAAATTCTGTACATAATCCTGTAGACCCTGGTAGCATTCAACTCTCAAATGTTGTTGATTTTCTCTTATGTACTTTAAACGAAGTGATTCACAAACTATGTATGCATGAATTATATATTGTTGGAAAAGCTTGCCAGCAAAATGTATTGGATTGAAGACCTCCCTACGTACTGCTATTTTACTCGAATAAAATTGCATAGTTGTTACAGATTGACGACGATTTGTTTGAAAATTTGGATGATGCTGAATACCAGTCGTCCATCCATACTCGCCTGAGGGAAATAACAATGGAAAAACCATGGGGTCCAGATGTTTTGATAACATATTTATGCGCTGGAGGCCTTCAATATTTCTTGGGTGAACAGCTACATCTACATCAAATGGTATCTGACCTTCATGATCTGCGACATATACAATGGCAACGTCACTATTGTGAGATGGAGCATTATACCTTCTTTGATCATCTGCTTCTGACCGTGTGAATAGGAGTCTAACATCTCTCATTGGGCCGCCATTAATTGCAACTCGAGCTTCTTCTTCTTCTACAGCTTCTTTTAACCTTTTATACTGGAGAGCATACGGACTTACACGACGAATGACATTATCAATCGTAAACATAATATTTTGTTGACACCTTGCATTTGATGGGTGTCTCATACGTACCCTTACAGCTTCATCGGCATCATAAACATACAGCTGTGCATAAGATGGAGTTTCTCCGTCAATCTGCATACTTCTTGAAGTTCTATGATATACTTCACCTGAAATTTTCAAACAGTATGGTCCGGTACCAGGTACGTCTGCAATCTGAGCGCCAAAGGATGCAAAAGCATTAGCACTATTGTATTGACGAATAAATTCTCTAAAATTTTTGGATTCATTGCAGCTTCCTAACAATAATGCTTTCAATTCTTCCGGATATGTTGACAGTACTTGAGGTGACACTTTGCCACTGTGGCAACAACTATGTAATAGTTTGCCCTTTTCAGCATTAAAATGAACCGCTCTGCAATTCTCCACTGTACACAGCTTGTCCATGCGACCCATATCATGCTGATCTGGAAGAAAATTATGAGGTGTATTAATAATTGCACACTTAAAATAAGTGACAGAATTTCTTCTGCCTGCATTCATACTTCTATCTCGCTGCTCTTGCATAACATTTTCCACTCTTCGCCTAGAATTCCTACGATCTCGCTGTTCTTGTGTTATATTTTCCACACGCTCCCTCGTATTCCTACGTTCTCGTTGTTCTTGCGTCATATTTTCCACTCTTCGTCTAGCATTCCTACGATTTCGCTGTTCTTGTGTCATATTTTCCACACGTTCTCTTGCATTCCTACGATCTCGTTGTTCTTGCGTTATATTTTCCACTCTTCGTCTAGCATTTCGACGATCTCGTAGCTCTTGTGTCACTCTTCGCCTAGCTGTTCGCTGTTCTGTCATATCTCGCTCATCCAGATCTAGCTGTTCCGTCATATCTCGCTCATCCATCTCTTGATTGTTTTGATTGTAAGTATCCATGGAGTTTCGGTAAAAACCTGCAACAAACAAAATAACACCAAATAATTAGATAATGATGTTAAAAATAAATATTTTGAACCATCAAAGTTAAAATATGACTTTTAAACTCACGTCAAAGCCATAGATTAGATTGTTTTAACGCGTTCCATAGAGAGTTCGTACAGAATGGTGCCATAATTTAAATACGTATTCCGCAGATTTATTAATAACGTTTGATAAAATTGATGTTTAAAATTCCTTTTTGAACAATAATATTGTCAATTGATATTTAAAATACATTTTAAACGATAATTTTGTACTTTTTCGATTCAATTTATTTTTTATATTGGAGAAATATTTAGAATGCGTAAAATAAAATTGGGTAAAATTATTTTACTGGCAATACGCGCACATGCTAAGCGGCCACGACCACGTACAGATTGTGGAGGGAGACGTATTCAATATAATAGATACAACCAGCGGACCCGACAGACGCTGTCCTGCACGAATGTTGGCTTGCCTGTTATTAGCTGGTTTAACAAACATAAAAATACCACACGCTATCACGGCATATCCCACAGCGACAGGTGTGCGGGTGCAGATCAGTCTTGCCTCACCTAAAAAACGGCAACATTCAGAATGGGAAATAACTCTCAGTATTTACGGAATATGCATTTGATTTGTATTTTTCTTTGACATGTTCTGTATTTGTATTTATCTTTATTTGTTATATAAAACAACTGTGTTTGACGTTGACAATATGAACTCCCCACTATATCCCCTTGGGTAAGTGAGGAGTGTAAAACAGTTGACAAAAAAATAATAAATCTAGGTAGGTATATTAGTAAGTAAAAAGAGCTACGAAATACTACACTTTAGATATTGTCATCATCTCAAAAGTGAAATCAAAATCATGTTTTCGTTTGTTATAAAAATGAATCCGCCAAAATATATATTTTTTGTTGTTGTTTTTATCGCTGTTTTATGTAAAATATATGATATGCCTTCTGATAATGTAATTGATCCCACGGGTTATCAGTCAATAGCATTGTTCAATTTTACCGTGGGAATTATTTCATTTCTCCGCTGGGAAATAAACATAGTAGGTAGGTACTTGTATCTCAGAATTGATACAACAACATCTTGTCATTATTTGCAAAAAATGAGTTACATTGCTATAATAATGATGTAAACATGTTACCAACTACGCATCGTTACCTTTAACTGTTGAATACTTTTTTAATGAGTAATGACCATACGAAACTTAACCTAAAATATCCAAACACAACCATGATATAACTTTTACGCCTAACATACGAGTACTTGTTTGTTTTTTTTGTTTTGTTTGGGAAACGCTTTCCACGGATGTTTGAAACATATTCTACCTCTTTGGCTTCATGTCATCTTGATTGAGAATATCGAGTAAATTGCTATGATAGATCAATTACAAAAAAAATATATCAAGATTGCTGTTGACTTCATTACTGGACAAACTTGTAACAGTAAACAGACCGTAGAAAATATATCAGTTGATGACTTCACACATAATAATATATAATAATGCATTCGAGTCTGGACTAACATACTTAAACAAGACTCAAAAATTATCCGTTTTATAGAGAACGTTAGAGTATAATGTACCTAAATTGCTTAATATGATGCCGGCATCTATTAAAAAATGAAAAAGCAAAAACAATGTAAAAAGACTTGTCAAGGAATGGCCATTGAAGTGTGGCCATTCCATTTATAATTAACAGATCTCACATGATTTTTTTATTTCGTTTATAGAATAATAAATAAAGTTGTGTAACATACTTTACTCAGCCTCTTCTTCAAAGACCTCCCGCTTGAACTTCCACTGGTCTCTATTCTGTGCCATTCTTCGCCATTCAGGACCTGCCACTTTTTTGATGTCATCGGACCATCTGGTCTGGGGCCTTCCCACGCTTCTGCTTCCCGTTCTTGGCCTCCAGTCGTGTTGGACTGGTGAATTTTGGTTCATCGTCCATCTGACATCCGACATACATGACCCGCCCAACTCCACTTTAACTCCTGTGTAACATAAATAATAAGTTATTTGTATAGTTCCGTTTAATGATTCGAGATCATAGCAATGGCGCTGATAGTTTAATGTTGTATTGCTCTCTGAAACAAAGCTGTTTTTAGTCCTTTAGTGAAAGTGCTCTTGCTTTGAGCACTGCGGACATCTAGAGGCAGTGAATTCCACCTAATAGGACCGGCCCTTAACAATATTTACATAAGAAAACATTTATTTTTATTCCCCAGTTATCCATCTAATTAGGTATAAATTAATATGAATGCCAAGCAGGAAAATCAAGGAATATCATTTGGTAGCCATAACGGGAGAGAATCACATAAATAATTTATTTAAAAAAAAACAAGGAAGGGTCATAGCTAATAAGCCTCTTAAAGTTTAAATAGACTTTGTTTCGTACATCCAAGGTCTAATGACATCCTCAATCCTTTTTCCCTTCCAACTTCACCTTTTATGAGAGACGAAGAGAGGGGAACCATTAGGCACTAGAGCTTAGAAAACGCACATGTCATTTTACCAATTCCTGATAAGTTGTCAAAGTTGGCATTAAACACGAAAATTTAAATACATAAATTGTGTTCAAAATCATACAACTAGGTAGAAAATATGTTGACATATATAATTTATTTGAAAAATGTGATCAAATGTCTTGACAAATACGTATACATAACTAGTTGCATGTAACACATGAGATCCCAGAGTCGATAGCGATAGTATGTATAGTTGAAGAATAAGTAGCAAACTATAAACCCATAAATCCAAATTGTTGAATATTTTAAGATATGTTGTTTTCTATGCAACACATGTATGTAGGTATGTACATATGTCAAGATAGGATAGAATGGAGGTCAGTCTGCGACAGCTGTCACAGACTTGATAAGGAACGTCAATAATTAATTTGCATAAACAAGTAAAACACGACGTTATATATTTTTATGTTTATATAATATGAATATTTAAAAACAACCCTCTACGTAAAAATTACGTAAACAAGGAATGTCCCTGGCAATCCTTGTTTTTTTGTAATTTTTGACATCACCACTTCTCACTTGTGTTGTTTTTTTTATAGTTACAAATACAATTACATACTAGAGCTAGAAGTTAAGTGCGTATCTACATATATGTGTGTGTATGTGTATTATTTAAGATAAGTATTTTAATTATTGCTAGAATACGATGAACACCTCACTAGAAAGTCCTGTGCCGAGGTGTTCATTTGAACAGTTGTGTAACATAGATAGTACATTATTCTTGAATTAAATTATACAATTATTGAGAAAAAATGTGAATTTTAATTATATTTCATAGGGTGTAATTGTGTTATTGATTTGATCTGAAACTGTGTTATATATATATATATAAATATATATATATATATATATATATATATATATATATATATATATATATATATATATATATATATATATATATATATATATATATATATATATATATATATATATATATATATATATATATATATATATATATATATATATATATATATATATATATATATATATATATATATATATATATATATATATATATATATATATATATATGTTATATTTGATGTTTTCACGGGTGAAATATGTTAGCTTTCAGTGTGAGTAGACGTGTGTCGCGCGCGTGCTTTTCGTTAAGTCCTTGAAAATGCCTGGTGATATTCAGGCGAAACGTCGGAAGACAAATGGTCTTAGTCAAGACCTACTGACACGGGAAAACCGAGATAAAAATATTATAACATATATATATATATATATATATATATATATATATATATATATATATATATATATATATATATATATATATATATATATATATATATATATATATATATATATATATATATATATATATATATATATATATATATATATATATATATATATATATATATATATATATATATATATATATATATATATATATATATATATATATATATATATATATATATATATATATATATATATATATATATATATATATATATATATATATATATATATATATATATATATATATATATATATATATATATATATGTATAGCTACTTTTCCGGGCTATCCGCTCGTTTTCGTCCTGAAAAGGACGGTTTTGCCGACGTTTCAACCGAATATCATCGGTCATTATCGAGGCTGGTCGGTTCGCAAACGTAGACACGGTGCGACTGACACCGCGTTGCATTTCGCGTTCCTATTTGTGTATCGTGTTGGTGTATTGGCGTGTGATGCGGCGTGTGGGAGGGGTGGCGGTGTGAGCATGAGTAACCGTCGATTCGCGCTCTGTTGTTAGTGGTGGTGTGGTGAGGGTGTCTTCCCTGCAGCTCGGTGACCGTGCTGTATATCGTTCGTCGTATGACGTCACGCTGGTATGTGCGCGTGTCGATCGCCGTACAGCTAGGTGCGGGAGGGCAGAGGGCGGGGGAACAGTTGTAGCGGTATGCACTGGCGTCATTGGCGTTGATTCGTTTAACCATGCGCGGTCACTTGAATATGAATTAAGTACTGGTTTCCACGCCACTGGTAGACGACGAGAATCATCTCTTGTGTTCATTGCGAAGGGCCGTTTTTCTATTTCGATGGCTTCTCTATATACTCTATTAATCTCGTTATTTAAACGGACAAGAGTCTTTGCTGCATCGAAGTCTATTTTGTGGCCTTCTGTCATCACATGATTCGCCAGTGTTGACGTCGATTTATTTTGTTTTACGTCTAAGCGGTGTTCGGCTACGCGTGCTGATACTTTTCTGTTTGTGCGACCGATGTAAGTTTTTTCGCACGTACCGCAGGGGATCTCGTATATACCGTGTGACTCTAACGGAATACTGTCTTTGGTCGGTCGTAAAAAAGACGAGATTTTTCTGTCTGTTTTAAAAACAGTTCTAATTTTATACTTTTTTAGTACTCGACATATTTTATCCGTAGACCCACTGACGTATGGAAGTATCGCCAACCCGCGTATCTCTTCTTTATCTTTTTCTGTCTTTTTTTCTGTTTGATCTTTTTTAATTGCTCTATTTATAGTATTGTTATGATATCCGTTAGCAAGGAGAGCTTTCTTGAGGCTACTTATTTCTTGGTTAATATTTTCCTCGTCCGATATTCTTTTTGACCGGGTAACTAGAGTATTAACTAATCCTGCTAACTGGGCTGGGTGGTGGTGTGAGTTTGCGTTCAGGTATCGGTCGGTATGTGTTGGTTTCCGGTATACAGTAAAACTTAATGAACAATCAGGATTCTTTTTTACCAACACATCGAGGAATGGTAATTGGTCGTTAATTTGCATTTCCATTGTAAACTGGATAGATGTGTGTCTATTGTTTAGGTATATTACAAATTTGCTCAGCTCTTCTTCACCATGGCGCCAGATTATAAAAATGTCATCAATGTATCTGACCCATACAGTTGGTTTGTGGGGATAGTCGTTTAAGGCATCTTCTTCAAAAGCCATCATGTAGATGTTTGCTGCTACTGGTGATAGTGAAGATCCCATCGGTGCACAAACCAACTGTATGGGTCAGATACATTGATGACATTTTTATAATCTGGCGCCATGGTGAAGAAGAGCTGAGCAAATTTGTAATATACCTAAACAATAGACACACATCTATCCAGTTTACAATGGAAATGCAAATTAACGACCAATTACCATTCCTCGATGTGTTGGTAAAAAAGAATCCTGATTGTTCATTAAGTTTTACTGTATACCGGAAACCAACACATACCGACCGATACCTGAACGCAAACTCACACCACCACCCAGCCCAGTTAGCAGGATTAGTTAATACTCTAGTTACCCGGTCAAAAAGAATATCGGACGAGGAAAATATTAACCAAGAAATAAGTAGCCTCAAGAAAGCTCTCCTTGCTAACGGATATCATAACAATACTATAAATAGAGCAATTAAAAAAGATCAAACAGAAAAAAAGACAGAAAAAGATAAAGAAGAGATACGCGGGTTGGCGATACTTCCATACGTCAGTGGGTCTACGGATAAAATATGTCGAGTACTAAAAAAGTATAAAATTAGAACTGTTTTTAAAACAGACAGAAAAATCTCGTCTTTTTTACGACCGACCAAAGACAGTATTCCGTTAGAGTCACACGGTATATACGAGATCCCCTGCGGTACGTGCGAAAAAACTTACATCGGTCGCACAAACAGAAAAGTATCAGCACGCGTAGCCGAACACCGCTTAGACGTAAAACAAAATAAATCGACGTCAACACTGGCGAATCATGTGATGACAGAAGGCCACAAAATAGACTTCGATGCAGCAAAGACTCTTGTCCGTTTAAATAACGAGATTAATAGAGTATATAGAGAAGCCATCGAAATAGAAAAACGGCCCTTCGCAATGAACACAAGAGATGATTCTCGTCGTCTACCAGTGGCGTGGAAACCAGTACTTAATTCATATTCAAGTGACCGCGCATGGTTAAACGAATCAACGCCAATGACGCCAGTGCATACCGCTACAACTGTTCCCCCGCCCTCTGCCCTCCCGCACCTAGCTGTACGGCGATCGACACGCGCACATACCAGCGTGACGTCATACGACGAACGATATACAGCACGGTCACCGAGCTGCAGGGAAGACACCCTCACCACACCACCACTAACAACAGAGCGCGAATCGACGGTTACTCATGCTCACACCGCCACCCCTCCCACACGCCGCATCACACGCCAATACACCAACACGATACACAAATAGGAACGCGAAATGCAACGCGGTGTCAGTCGCACCGTGTCTACGTTTGCGAACCGACCAGCCTCGATAATGACCGATGATATTCGGTTGAAACGTCGGCAAAACCGTCCTTTTCAGGACGAAAACGAGCGGATAGCCCGGAAAAGTAGCTATACATATATCTCTACAATCCGCGAAAATTTATATTTAAACATATATATATATATATATATATATATATATATATATATATATATCCATGCTGTTTTGTGTTTTTTGTATTTTTGTGATGATGTGTTTTGTGGTAGCAGTTTTAGTGAGGTTGGTAGGTAATTATGTAGTTTGATGGCATAGTATTTAAAATGTCTTTGTCCATGTTCGCAACTTCGGGATATTTATTGTGTTGGTGATAGAGGATCTTGTTGTTCTTGGAGGTTGTGTATTGTGTATAGTGGGTATGTTGTGTTTAAAATGGTTTAGAAGTGCAGATCTTGCGTATAATTGACGAAGTGTCATAACTTCCAGAGTCTTGAAAATTACTGTGAAGCTTGTTCTGTATGGCACATTCAGTATGATTTTTATTATTGATATATTAAACTTATATATTCTGTTATTTGAAATTTATTTATATTTTCTTATATTCAGCAAATGTAGCTAACAATTCTCGAAAACAAATTAATTTCAACACAATGTACATGGAAAATATAGACTTTGAAAATTTCAATTTCAATTATCTCAAAGCTAACCTTGAATGGCATTTCTTATTTTTTCCGCATGGTCTTTATATATAGAGTATATACTCTTTAAGGTTGTATTTATTTTGTTAAATTCAAAATATATACGGAAACAATATTTTTATTTCAAGATATCGGTTTCTTATATTTGGATTTAGGTGTGTACTTTCAAAATTATCGTGTAATAAATGAGCCTAATTTTAAATTAACTATCCTGATTAAGTTATATTGAAATAAATAATAAACCATGATGCGAAGAGTAATACAATGACCATATTCCACTCGTGTGAAACATGTTACATAACATACAAATAGGTACGCAAAATTTCATAAAAAACTTGTAACATGCTTGCAACCAATCAGAATCGTTGGGTTTATTTAAAGCATTGTGTCCACTTGCTAAACAAATACTCCTGGCAACTCTTAACTTTTTATATAAAGACTAATTTTTATAAGTTTTATCCTCGTGTCTCGAGTACCAAGAGCAAAAACGATTCAAAAGCAAACATGTCATTCTTTAAATTTATATTTCAAAGACCTGTTTTCAACTTTTTGTCAATAGAAATCCCAGTTGAAAGATGAGTAATGTACTTGTTCCTTTTTACCACACTATACTATCACGCCATTTCCCTATTTCGGGTACGCAGAGAGAACCAAACGTCAGACTCCTATCTCTCTCTTGACATACATTTAATTCTCGCTTCATTCATAATTAATTATTTTATAGAGAAGCAAGAAATCAGACATAATCAGAGAGGTCATGAAGTTGGAGATAGTCTAGTAGTGAATCATAATTTAAATCCAGTGCAGGAATTTTCAGCTTATAATTCACAAATCGCAAAAAATTGTGCTGGACAGTTTCGATGGATGCAGAGTGCACGGCATAATATGGAGACCAGACGGGAGAATTGAATTCAAGTTGACTACGAACAAATGATAGGTATAGCGTCCTGAATACATTTACTGATTCAAATTTAGCTGTTGCCCTCAAGACGAAACCGAGCATTTTTAGGGCCTTATTTGTAATATTATTTATATGAGGTACAAAGCTCATTTGTTCATCAAAGGTGATACCAAGATCTCTTATAGTCTTGACACGCTCCAACTCTGTATTCTCCAGGTAATATTTGTATACAATTGGATTCTTTACTCTATGAAAGGTAAACTCTATATACTAAGTTTGGCATTTCTCTATACTAAGATAAAGTTTATTTTTCCCACACCATCTATTCAATGCATTTAAGTTATCTTGTATAGTATGACAGTCTCGTTCATTCTCAATTCTTTTAAATAGTTTAAAATCGTCCACAAATAACAGGACTTCAACATTCTCAAATATTAGCACTATATTATTGACGAATAACAGAAATATAATTGGCCCTAGATGGCTCCCCTGCGGCACACCACTTGTTGCTATAAACCCCTCGGACCTATATTCCTCTATGCGCAGTATCAATCTTCTCGAACACAAGTAGCTTATAATCCAAATCAAACCACCTATGTATGCCTACCTTTCGAAGTTTATAAAGGAGAGCATCATAAGGCACTTTATCAAAGGCCATCTCCATCGATCTCCATCTTTAAAAATTCCATTTATTTAATCGTGCCAACATTTCCTCGGCCGACCTGTTCGTTCCTCTTTTATCGACCTTATATATTTTTTTGTCAGGCGCTCATCACTCGTCTTTTCTATGTGGCCAAACCACCATAGGGCATTTATTTTCATCTCACTTACGATATCTCTTTCAATCATACATTCTCGTCTAATATCCTGTTTTCATATAATATCATTTTTGTTTTTGAAAAATAATAAAACAAAATATTACAAAAAAAATAATGTTTCTTAGTCACGCCAAGTCTAATTTCTAGACTTGTCTGCGTGTTCTCAAGACAATATCTATGTATACTCTAATAATAACAAGAAACATTACAGTAAAAAAGACACACAAAGATGGTCTCCCAATCATAGACTCCGTCCTATGTTCCAAAACGTGTCTATTTATTATTCAATACTTAGATTTAATAAAAAAAAAATCGTGTGAGATCCGTTAATTATATATAAAGCTATATTTCAATAGCCACTCCTTGACAAGTCTTTTTACATTGTTTTGGCTTTTCCATTTCTTAATAGATGCCGGCATCACATTAAGCAAATATTCTCTTACCAAAATACCAAACATTGCCCGACCTTTTAGAACCATTAAAGCAAAGCAAAAAAAAATAATCATTGAAGTTGCCAGATTCGAATGGGTACATTTTTTGTGAAATAATTCACTCATCTGTATCGACACGTACATACCTACAATTTCAAACACTACAATTATCTAAAATATGCAACTGCAGTTGTGGAATTGTAAACAAACTAAAATGTATCCTTGATATCAAACATTTCGAGCATATTATTTTGACCTACTTTTTCATAATTTTGAACTAAGTTAACTAGACCTTAGAAATCCCACTATTCATTTTACCAATGTCGGAAGAGCTGTCAAAATTGGTATTAAAAGCGAAAATTTTCAACACAAACACATAAGTAGTATTAAAAATAGTAAGTATCATACAATTACTTAAATAATATTTCGAGAAAACTAATTTATTTGAAAAAAGTGATCAAAGGCGAAAACATAATTATCTTTTTCCTAACCTCAAATGGCAAAGGTGTTGATAAAATTATTCCTGCAACCAATTTCCATTCAATTAATAAAGCAACTCGCTATTTTCATTAAAGACTAACTAAACCTAACCAAAAAAATAATTAGAAAATCATATTGGTGAAGTAGAAATCGTATTTAAAATTTAATCACCAATATGATTTATTATTGTCGTATTTATTTATTTATTTAATATTGCTTCTCGGGTAACTAACAGGTACTATGTCAAATATTAATTTAACATGCACCCAATAACAAGTTGTCACATTCTGGAGACCTAATGTATTAATCGTCTCACAGATCCAGACTGATAACACAATTAAAAAATGCGTCTCCACCGGGAATCGAACCCGGAACCTTTGGCTCCGCAGTCAGATATTAAACCAACTGAGTCACGAAGGCTGACTTAACATCCCGCATAATATTCGGTTAGGTTAGGTTATATGATGAAAAGTTAGTGATATAAGCGACTCGCGTGAGCGAATAAGTTTATTAAGTATTCAACATTATAAAATAACTTATAAAAAATAAGTAAAAACACAATTTACTTACTTTTGAATTAGTGGACCATTTATTTATATACATAAATTCATTGCTTGCAAACCTTTTTTACTAAATATTATACATGACAATATGAGATTATTTATAAAAAGTGTCAGTACAAATATAAAAACATGAAACAATTTTTTTTCGACCTGTCATCGGCTGGTAAATAAAAATATCATTTGACTCCCGACAGAGAAAAAATCCAATGTTTGCATTAATGCAATTAAAAAATATATTGGAATCCCATTTGTGATTTTTTTGCTTTAATAATTCTTTTGTTGATGTACATTTATTATTTTGTCATACTTTCTAATCTGGTTAGTGTAAGAAATTGCCTAATGGCAATGACCCCGCCAGTGTGCATTATGTTTGTTTATATTATGTACAAAAAGAAAAAAAAATTATTTAACGAACAAAATTTTGTATGCTAAAACAAATTTGATACACAATTTGATTACTATTGATCAATTGATAATGTATAAAAAACCATGCGTTTTTGTGTACTATACCACGTATATTAAATTTACAATTTACTGAGTAGCTACTCATAAATTATGCACATTAATATATCTGACCAATTTACATTTTCATTGTCATTACAAATTACAAAAATTGTGACAAAATTACCGCAGGAAATTACCATTTTGCACATCAATAAAACAATTACCAACGATTTTCTATAAATAAAGTTAAAGACGATTTTTTTAGAACGTTCCACACTTGTCATTCTCAATCATACTGACTATTTAATTATTTATTTAATATTACTTCTCGGGAAACTAACAGGTACTATGTCAAATATTAATTTAACATGCACCCAATAACAAGTTGCCACATTCTGGAGACTGACGATATTTATCGTCTCAAAGATCCAGACTGAAAACACAATTAAAAAACTATGTCTCCACCGGGAATCGAACCCGGGACCTTTCGCTCAAGAGTCAGATACCCAACCCACTGAACCATGAAGGCCGACTATCTGGAGAAACTGCCTTCAAGTTTTTTTTGTCATAGGAAGAAAAACAGATCCACAATCTAAATATTATTATGTAGAGATGAAGATAATATAAAGATGAATGAATATACAATTTGGCTTTTAGTTTTTTAATTGTTTTTTTTTCTATGCCTCATTTTTATTCATATTATTTAAAAAAAATCGTCTATATTTTACTTGTTATTTCTACCGGAAAGGATGGATTTAATAGTGTATAATAAAAAAACCCGTATATAAATATTTTAATACAGTGATACCATAATTTCCGTCATTTATTCGTTTTGGAAATCCTGACAAAAAAAAATATAATATGAGAAATATGTATATAAACAGTTTTTTTTCCTTCTAATTCATATAATTCTAAAAAAACGCAAGTTAACATATTTTGTATTAAGAATGTTTAAAAGTAGTACTACTTACATACATACCATCACGCCATGTCCCTTACGGGGTAGGCAGAGAGAACCGAACGCCATATCTTTCTATCCTGGCACACATTCTTCGCTTCGTCAACATTCATGCATCGTCTCATACATGTACACGTCTATTGTACACGCTTCTAACACTACTTCTTCTAGTACTACTTTTTCTCATATTATGTTATTTATTATTATTATTTATTATACAATACATACATTTACAAATATTTGGTTACATATATCAACATATTAATATTTCCTTTCCTAATTTAAGCTAGAAGCTTGTGTTTAGGAAAGCAGCAGCTCTTTGCTTACATTATATGAATACTTCACAAAAATACATAAAATAAATCTTATAAAATATATAAAACAAATCAATTAACAATTATATATAAAAAAGGACACAATTTCATAACAAAATATAGAAAGAACAAAAAAAATACATCCAAAATCAAGAAAACACCAACATTTAAATTACAACGGGTACATAGAAAAATAAAAATTAACCACAAAAATAGCAATTTTATAGAATGGAATATGAGGGAGAGTGTTTCAAAGTGTCTTGAGTTTATCTTCAAATAATTTGTAATTTGTTTGTATTAATTCTAATACAACATTTAAAATAACATCGCAACACTAATTTTTTTTACCTTGAAATATCAATAATATCGAATTTCACGAAAATCGAATATTCTTCCCACATCACAATGACTCGAAAATCTAATATCCTTTCATCACAAAAATAATCCACCTTTTTTTCACACCTAAATGACACGAGAATCCAATTTTCAACTGTCATATCCAATCAAAATGTCACAAAATTAAATATTATTTATCATCATAATGAAAATCAAATACAACTTTTTAATTTTATAATAAACTGGCTAACACAAGGGTTTTACTGTGGGTATTCAATTTTGTGAGTGGTTCCTTAAACCGACCTAAGAAATTACAATTATTTTTTTAAAGAAATACGTTTAATAGACAAAATACATGTATATCATTATTTTAATAGACTTGTACACATAATTAATAATTAAGTATTTACATATATACACAATTATATCTAATTATCTAACCACCACGCTGTGTTTATTATCAAACCTCAAAGTAATATGTAGGTAGGATTATCATGATAAGCCACATCATCACTGAAGGGGTCACACAAAAATTAATAGAGCGTTTGTAGGTACAACGCCAAATCAAATGAATTAAGCCGATACATAAATTCTGAAATTTTCAGAGCTATAATTGGTCGGGATATTAGTTAAAAATCAATTTCAGTACGGACAGAAATGTGAAGTAAAAGGATGTAAAATAAATGCCCGAAAATTGCCAAATCATAGCCATAGCCCACTTGGCCTTAACTTACGGTCCCAACATAATAGCACACTTACAATACCAATACACCACACCTCTACTTATACTTACTCGTTCACAGTTCATGCAGCTCGGATGTGGAATCTATTGCCGGAGAGTATCAGAGATGCCACTAATTTAATAGCATTCAAAAAGCGTCTGAAGTCACACTTTCTATCCACATAAACATAAATTCACGTCATTTTCCCTTTATCCCTCTTCCTTTCTCCTCTCCTATCCTCCATCCAATAAACATAGTTTATCTATCTGATGTTTTTGTTTAATCTTATTTTTGTTCTTATTTATACATACTTATATTTTTTTGTTTTTTATATTTATTTTGCATTTTTAATTTATTTTTCTTTTTCTATTTGTATTCTTATATTCCTGTAACTGATTGTATTTACCATGGTGGTTGACTGGTAGAAATTGCCTGCGGGCAATAAGTCCGCCACGTTGATTAAGTCAAGAAAAGTCTTTAATTATTATTATTATCATCTACTAATCACACAAAAGTAATCAAAAATTAAAAAGGAATATAGATCAATACTGTTAATATACTTTTTCGTGCGGATGTGAAATAATCACTTCTGGGTTGCGTTCGGCACTCGGTGGCGTTCAGATTGAACGTCGTGTGTATGCACCAAACGCTCGGTAAAGTTGTCGGGTGAAAAACGCTCATAGTATCAATCATAGTATCTGTTGACTTCCATTTTATCTGTGGTATCTAATATGTCATTTGACATTATTTATGATGACAATATGCATTCACAAAGAGGTTAATTTATAAAAATATCATTCAACAATTTCCAATAAAAGGTCAGAGATCATTATTTATAGTATATACACCACTGCCCAATTGTTGTCTTTCGATGAAAATATAACCTAAAAAGAAACATGTATGATAAATGACATTTGACATTTAGCACGCCCGATGCAGCGTTCAGATTGACACGCCGCTTGAAAGCGTTCAGGTAAGGTTGGTGTGAAAAACGCCATAATCTGCAACTTCAGGTACATTCGACGTCGAGCGTTGAATCTGAACACAGCCCTGGAGAGGTAGGTACTCAGCTACTCAGCTATGATAAACAAGAGAGGAAAAAAACATTAATAAGCGAATGCGGGAAAATCCATATTAAAAAAAATATGCCTGATATATTTTTACAAGTGGACACGTGTTTTTTATGGGAGTGGTGTGTCTAGTTTTTTCCTCCTCAAAACAGTTTGAAAATGC
Source organism: Molanna angustata (assembly GCA_963576475.1). Taxonomy (NCBI): domain Eukaryota; kingdom Metazoa; phylum Arthropoda; class Insecta; order Trichoptera; family Molannidae; genus Molanna; species Molanna angustata. Next base: position 33,224,887 of record OY754973.1, on the reverse strand, counting down.
TGACTATTCATTTTGATTGTAGAGTGTCTTAATAATTATAATAGCTCAGGACAAGGTTGTTTGGTTTATTTTCATCAGAAAACACACGGCAACAAAACACAAAAAAATATAAATTGATAAAAATATATACCATAACTCTGTATTAACCACAAATTCGAGTGTTTGAAGTCGAACGTTTTCGAAGGTAACCGCTTCTTCCTCCGGACAAACTTAAACTAGTCGGAATGTGTGCACGCTCTAAATAATACCACTAGAGCTTGGAAAACGCACTTATCATTTTAGCAATGTCGGAAGAGCTGTCAAAGTTTACATTAATCGCGATAGTTAAAACATAAAAAAATAACAAATAGTATTCAAAATCAAAATATAAATTAAAAATATTTAAATATTTTAAATATATAAATATTTTAGTATTCAAAATCAAAAATGCATATTAAAATATGTTGACATATACATATATACTAAATATGTTGACAAATGGCTAGACAATTACGAATACATTGATAAATTATTCCTTACCTCAAATGGCAAAGATGTTGATAAAATTATTCCTGCAACCAATTTCCATTCAATTTATAAAGCAACTCGCTATCGCGATACGCTTTTTTCATTAAAGACTAAATTATTTTATTTATTTATTTAACTTTTTGTACATAATATAAACAATTATAATGCACACTGGCGGCCTTATTGCCATCAGGCAATTTCTTCCAATCAACCAGATTACAGAGTGACAGAATTATACATGTACATCAATAAAAAAATAATGAATGCTACAAAAGAACAAATCAAATATACATAACACTAAGATAAATAAAAAGAAAAACATCATAGCAACAAAAAAGGGATTGGGAAGGAATAAGAAGAGGAAATCGAGATCAGGTGTTTAGGGATAAATATTACGTAGCAAAGGGAAGGAAGGAAAAGGAGAGGGATCAGGTATTATCGGAGAGATATCCCTGCTTTAGTCTTTTCTTGAAAATGGAAAGCGAGTTTGACGAAGTTATATCAGGACTCAAATTATTCCAGAGTATTGCTGAACGCACTTCAAAGGAAGAGCTGAAAAATTCAGTGTTGTGAATTAGTGTTTAATGATAATAAATGAGATTCACATACACCTCATACAATTATTTCGTTGTCTTATTTTATTACATCCCGTATATGCATAATATTCGGTAAGGTTTAGTTAGTGTTTAGTGATAATAGCGACTCGAGTGAGTGAGTGACTTTTTAAATTGAATAGAAATTGGTTGCAAGAATAATTTTATCAACACCTTTGCCATTTAAGGTAAGGAATAAGTTTATTATGTATTCGTATTTTTCAAACCATTTCATCACATTTTTAAATAAATTATATAGGTATGTCAAGATATTTTTAAGTATCTACTTTTATGATTTTGAACACTATTTGTTATTTTTTTATGTTTTAACTATCGCGATTAATGTAAACTATGACAGCTCACCTGACATTGGCAAAATGATAAGTGCGTTTTCCAAGCTCTAGTAACATGAAAGGGGGGGAAAGGATCTAGACAGGCGATTTGTATTCACGCTACCGAACAGGTACTAATATTTTAGAAAAATGGTATTTTTTTCCAAAGAACTAACAATCGAAATTAAGGACAAAATTCGTTCTTTCAAAAAAATCTTAATGGATCCCCAATTTATAATTGATTGAAACAAATTATATTTGTTTTTTTTCTATTGATTTCGTGGTAGGTTTCATGCAAGGCAAATCGTCATTTTTTTTTATTTATTTATCACACCATTTACATAATCCTCATTAAAAATAGATAATTGCTGCCCAACTAGGTACACCTGTTCTAGGGCTAGCAGTCATAATAAATAAGTCACAATTTTGAGATTTTTTTTTCTTTTACATAATTATACAAAATGATATTTTGTATAATATCGGATTAACTATATGGTGGAGGGGCTGCAGGGGCGTACCTTGAACCTTCGGACTAGGCAAACCCTGAAAGGAAATTGGGAAATGTTGAAAATTTAATGTTTTTTAGCATAGCTGTTCATTTTTTTTTTTTTTTTTAAATGAATATGTCCTTGTTAAACAAGTACATATACATCTTCCTACGTTCCCTAAACTAAGCATAAATGCTTGTCCTATAGGTGAACGAGATCGGTCGAGGCAGGATTCGAACTCGCGACCACTGGATTACTAACCCAGCGCGCTAACCGCTCTGCCATCCACCCATCCATGAAAAATCATGGCCATTTAAGTGGCCATGATTTTTTTCTATTTGAATAAATGGGTAACGTACAATAATATTTTTTAAACAAATATAATAAATAAGAATAGCAACATATGTAATTGTAACTTAATCAGCCCACATTTGATTTCATGTTATTTCATTTTAAAATCATATGCCTAAATAATATTTACATTTGTGGCCCTGTCAAGCATCGTATCTACATACGGTACAATTTTTAATCTTGTAGTATAGTTTCTATTTATTAGGTCTTGAATTTCTTAATATATTTATAGGCAAGCCAAAGTTCTCGGCTTCTATAAGCAATTCCGCTACTGACTGGGTCTGGTGTTGGTAACAGCTCACATGCAAGTTTTTGCTGCATTGCTTTTCATACATAGGTGTTAGGAATACAGTAGCAAAATAAAATGTTAAATAATTATTTAGACAGACGTGTTGTACATACATTATTATTTCTCACTGACGGCGTTTATATTTGCACATGAACAAAAGGTGTTATACTATGTACCTACATACATACTCGTACATGATTGGTGTATACTACATATGTAGATAGGGTTGGCATCCACCGTATTGTCAGATAGGGTTGGCACACACCGCATTTGACTATCGCGTCCTGTAATGCTTCATGTCCCTATTTTTTTTTTATTAAAAAATACAATAAATATACATCCTGATTTTTAAAGTAATGCAATGATATAATATTAACCTATTCTTTACATACATATAACCTATATGATCCAAAACGCAGTTCGCTCATAACGATTGTATACTTTAAGGGGGGGACTGCTACCAACGTACCTATTTTTCAATTTGATATACCATCATTATTTCTTATCAAATCGTTTTGAAAAAATAATTTAGATAGTTTGGATATTAATAAACAAAAATATACCTTAACTTTTTGATAATGTTCTGTATAAATTCTTTTAGAAAAATAATGGCAGACCCCGATTTTCAACGTTTATCATATATTTTTAATTAACTATAAGGCGTAGAGTAATATATATTTTTTTAAATTAAAGAAGTCAAAAATATCTAGAAAAATATGATGTGACGTTGCATTAATGCTTCAGGTTTAGTAAATAAACCTAAAAAACATTTATTTTCCATTCTGCGCCATTGCGTAATAATAGTTTTTTTGGTTTATTTACTTAACCTGATGCGTTAATGCAACGTCATATCATATTTTTCCAGGTATTTTGTTCTTCTTTAATTTATAAAAAAAAATATTGCTCTATACCTTATATTTTTTTAGAAATTTAAGATAAATGTCTAAAATCGGGGGATGCTTATTATTTTCATACAAGAATATATATAGAACATAATCAAAACGTTAAGGTATATTTCTCTTTATTAATATCCAAACTAACTAGGTTATTTTTTTCAAAATGATTCGATTAGTAATAATGATGGTATATCAAATTGAAAAAATAGGTACGTTGGTTGGCAGCAGTCACCCTCTTAAGTATTATCGTGATAGATAATCATAAATTATTATATTTTTCGTTTTTGTTTAAAATGAGTGTTTTTTTTGTTTTCTTTTATTTGTCAGGGTAACCAAATATTAACTCAAATTGTCAGGGCAATCCAATATTAAACTTTTTATTTTATTTTATTATTTATTTGAAAAAATGGGCAACGTAAAATAACATTTTTTTAAACAAATATAATAAATAAGAATAGAAAAATTAGTAATTGTAACTTAATCAGCCCACCTTTGATTTCGTGTTGCATGTACTCACTGCTGGTAACCAAGCAATTAATTATTCCTGTCTAACGTGGCTCCTGAAAAGAGTCCTGGACATACAGAATATGTCCACGGACCTGATCTTTTCCAAATTATTATACGTGGTAAGGCATCTATTTTATTTAAAACATATACTTCCAAGTATGATATTGCTTATGTCAGTTAATTAAATAATTGATAATATATAATTTAATTGTGATAAGTAGTTCTTTAAATGTAAGTAGTTCTTTGATTGAGGGTTTCAATCAAAGAACTACTTACATGATCAACACTGGTTTTTTCGTAGCAAATGAAAATACAATATAAAAAATAACTTGATAAATTTGTGATGTCGTGGGTCGGAACTAATGGATAAAAATTAAACGCGACTCTAATCTATTCAACGATCAACACACGAATAATCTGTTGGTACATCGGCTTGAATCAACAGCGGTGCGCTGTGATTCGTCGATCTTCGTAAATCTTCGGAAGCATTCGAGAATCTATGACAAACATGTTGCAGCTCCAGAAGTACTGCTACATATTTAACTGTAAATTCGTTCAAGAGAATGAAATTCTTTTGAAGGAAGAGGCAGTTTAAATACAAGACGCGTCTATATTTTTCACGGTTTTTCCAACTTTTAATTCAAAAAACACCAACTTAGAGACTTCGCAGTATATATGTTCCATATACGGATTTACTTAGAATTCGGAGGAGAACATTTCGTGTGTCTGTGTGTGTGTGTGTGTGTGTGTGTGTGTGTGTGTGTGTGTGTGTGTGTGTGTGTCCCTTATAACTTTTGATCCGCTCAATTTACAGAGCTCAAAATTTCAGAATATATTAATAGTTATAGGCCTACAAAACTTTTTTTACAAAGAATTTTGAATTTTTGTTTCAATCAGGGGTTATCAACTTTTGAATTTTTACTTTATTTTTCCATATATCTCAGAAACCATTAAAGCTAGAATGCTAAAAATTGGTGTGAACATAGACAAATACAAAATCTCAAATTTGTTTTTTCAAAAAAATTACAGAATTTCTCAAACATTTTTTATTTAGAGAAATATTTTTTTTATGATAAATTTATGTTTAACTGCCTATATTTCCAAAGTTTTTAAAAATATCGAAAAAAGCCGAAACATCTCAACTAGATAATTTAATTTTCTATAAAAATATCAGCATTGTATTAGCACATTTCAATTTTTTTTTACAATTTTTATAATAATTGAATTTTATCTAAGGAGACTTATTAGTTTGATACTTAATCTCCAACCATACATAGGTACATAACATCATGCTGTTTTCATATTCCGGGTAGGAAAAAAGGACTGACCTCCATACTATCCTATCTCGACATACATACCTACAAGTGTTGTATAGAAAACAAAATATCTTAAAATATTTAATAATTTGGATTTATGGGTTAATAGTTTGGTACTTATTCTTCAACTATACATATTATCGCTATCGACAGTTGGATCTCATGTGTTACATGCAACTAGTTTATTTTTAATTTGATACTTTTGTTATCCACTTCGTTTGAGATGTGTGTACACAGAGGGTAGTTATTGAAAATTCCTGGTTTGTCTTAAAGGTGTAGTTGAAACGCTGCTTAACGGTCATAGTTAATGTATTTTGGACATTATTAATGGGTTTCGGGCATTGTTTATGTATTGTTATTTCATTTCGGCCATTGTTAATGCGTTCGGGGCATTTATAATGCGTTTCGGGCATTGTTAATGCGTTTGGGGAATTTATAATGCGTTTCGGGCATTGTTAATGCGTTTCGGGAATTGTTGATGCGTTTCGGGTATAACTAATGTGTTTTTGTCATCAAAAATATAAAACGCCTGTTTTAGTCCACGGAAGTTATGGTAACCCTAACTTTAGACACAAACAACATTTGAGGTATGTCACAGTATATAAACAATACAAGGAAATAACACATTACACCGAGCATAAATAATGAATTATTATACATCTTTATGACAAAATATGAACTATACGATGGGATAACTACAGAATAACCATGAATTTTTATTCATACAACTAAAAACTAAATCCGTATATTCATCATAGCTATTCATATTTCAAGAATTCAAATGGACTTTATCAAACAAACATGCAATTCACATTCTTAGTATGATATAATCTTAGCAGATAATCCAACTGTGATTTAACCATATTTGAATCATAAATTAGCTATAAAAATAAGTGGTTTATAGCTAATTTATAATTCAAATATGGTTAATATTAACTATCACAAATTATCCGCCGAATCATTAAATGATATTCAACTGTGATTTGTTCGAGAAAATTTGTTTTTCTTAATAAATCGACAGTATTACCCCAAGTCAGGGTTATCATTATTTTAATTTTTATTTTATACTTTTACGTATCTCAATAACCATAAAAGTCGGAAGTCTGAAAATTAGTACCTACACATATAGAGAAATAACCTTTAAATATTTCTTGTATAAAATTTCCAGGGTTACCGAAACATTTCTTTATTGAGAAAAAATTTTTTTATGACAAATTTATGTGTTTAACTGTCTATATTTCCAAAAATTACAAAAATATCGAAGACGCCGAAACACCTTGAGTAGATAATTTAATTTTCTATAAAGAAATACACATTATAGCAGTAGGTACGTCTCAAACATTTCTTAGTAACATTTGTGAAAATTGAATTTAGGGACGACATCGTTTCATACAATTTGTATGCCAGAATGCCCAGAATACACAATATCTATGGGAAGTCTTAATATTTTAATACTTAATCTTCATACATACATAACATCAAGCTATTTAATAATAATAATTTAAGACTTCATTGAGTTGAACAACGTGGCGGACTTATTGCCCGCAGGCAATCTCTACCAGTCAACCACCATGGTAAATACAGTCAGTTGACATATTCATGGCAAGAAAAATGACTGACCTCCACACTCCGGGGCTAGGTTGTGGCCATAGGGGCCTAGCCAGTAAAGTTGGGGGTGGCCGCAGCCCCACCCTAGGATTCTGGGCAACAGGTCGGTGACCCCTTCAATTCTTACCTATGGAAGAGCAGGGCAGACGCCTTAATGCCTCGCTCGGCGGTGACTCATCAAACGTGGCGATGAGTAAGTCTGCACCACTGGGCGACGGAAATCGAAGAACTGAAAGTACTGTCCGGTGGTGTACCTGAAATTCGCCAACATGAGTACTAAGGGGTGGAGGAGCCCCCCGTGATGATTGGTCGGCACGACCCACTCGGCGGTACCCGAGTTGATGGCGAGACAGGTGCAGCCGACGCTGCGCCTGGTGTGGAAATCGAAGAACTGAAAGTACTACGGGCGTGTCGAATGCTCCCTGTGGCAGTCTGTTGTTCGTGGAGCTGCTGGGAGGGTAACCCCTGCTATGATTCACGGGCCTTTACGAATGTGGTTGGACTCTTAGGGGTAGTGGTTGTACTCGCTTGATAGGGGTTATTTGTGTTGTCCGACGTTGCGGCTGCGTCCGGGGTTGAACAGGACCAATGGGTCCTATAGCATCACCGGCGTGGAAGTGGTATCGCGATCTCCCTCCTGACCTCCACACTATCAAATCTTGACAAATATGTTTTGTATAGGAACCAAAATATCTTAAAATATTCAATAATTTGAATTTTAGGGATTATAGTTTGGTACGTATTCTTCAACTATCCTTACAATTGCTATATACCTTTGGATCTCATGTGTTACATACAACTATTTTACTTAGTCTAGCTTATTTTCCATAATCATCTCCTTGTAATACATTCCGTACAATAATAAAATATTTTGAAAAGGATGAGTCAACGTTCGACTTTATGTATTTTTGCTGAAGCTGCATCTTTTGACCGAGGGTTCGGTCGGAAACTGATATAAAATGTACTTTTATTAGTTTTAATATTTGCTCAAAAAACTCAACCAGTAATCTTTTAAACCACAGAGGTAATTAATACCATAAAAGTGTCATAATGTATACTAGTTTACCATCAAACATAAAAGAAACCACAAGTATTGTCACCTTTATATAATTTAAAACTATTACAGTGATATTTATTTTATTTATTTATTTATTTCAAATTTACGGCTTGAGAGCCTATATCAAAAAAACAACAAGTATATAATGATTAAAACTTTGAATTATAAAATAAAAGTAAATATACACTAACATAATAATATCAATAATATCAACAATGCAAATTTATAACAGTCATAATAATAAATAATATCCATAATAATATACCATACACAATTTAAAAACAAAATACATAAAAAAATACAAAAAAAAAAACCCAGACACAACGATTACTAGATTAACATTACATGAGTTAAAATGTTAATTAATTAATTTTATTTATTTAAATACACTAAAGGCTTGAAAGCTTATTTTTATTCAAATACAAGAGTTTAAAGAAAGAAAATTTACAATATTTGCTTTGAAGGAAGAAAAATCGTCGGCAAAAACATCGGAGTGACTTCCCACAATGTTACCAAGTCTATGTAGCCTTGGTATTGGGGAGTGGTAGACATAATTATTTAGAGAATGGCTCTCACGAAACATAACACACTGTCTAGTAGTTTTAGCCGGAACATTAAAGTTGATGAGTTTAAGGAGTTCAGGACAGTCTATAGCATGGTTCAATATTTTGTGTAAGAAGGAAAGGTCAAAAACCTTTCTTCTAACGTCAAGATTTAAAAGTTTAAATTCTAGCATTAGATCTGAGTAATTGATGTGTTCTATTGGAATCCCCTTTTTATAATTTATAAATCGTAAAAATTTTCTCTGGACCCTTTCAATATGATTTAAGTGAACATTGTAGTAGGGGGACCAGATTACAGAATTATATTCCAATAATGGTCTGACTAGAGAAACAAATAGTAACCTGTATGATTCAGTTTTTTTAAGATCAGTTGCCAGTCTCGTGATGAAGCCCAACACCCTCATAGCTTTACCAACGACCTCCTCTATATGTAAATTAAAGGTCAGATCCTCAGATAATGTGACTCCCAAATCCCTCAAGTTTGTAACGCTGTCAAGAATAACATTGTCAATAGTATAATTATAGGTAAATTGGGATCTGGTTCGATGAAAACGGATAACTTGACATTTTGAAGCATTTAAAATAAGTTTATTACGTTTACACCATTCGCTTAAAGATGACAGATTGTTTTGAATGGTTAAACAGTCTTCAATATTTTCAATAGATTTGAAAATTTTCAAGTCATCCGCAAATAACACGACTTCAACACCTCTGAAGATCTGAACTATGTCATCCACAAATAAATTGAACAAAATTGGTCCCAAGTGCGATCCCTGCGGAACACCACTAGATGCTTGTATTGGCTGAGATATGCAATTCCCAATCCTTACTCTAAGAGTACGATCACACAAGTAACTTTTAAGCCAATGTAGGAAGATACCATCTACTCCGTATCCACGTAACTTATATAGAAGTAAGGAATGTGACACCTTGTCAAAAGCTTTTGAGAAGTCAGTGTACACGGAATCGACTTGACCTCTCCTAGAAACTACATTGGCTATGTAGTTATGATATAATGCTAGGTTAGTTAGTGTAGATTTCTTGGGTATAAAGCCATGTTGGGAAGCAGTAATAATGTTGTTTATCGGTTGACTTATTTTTTTAGTAATTATCGATTCAAAGAGCTTAGGAATTGCAGACAATATGCATATCGGTCTATAATTAGTCACAAGATTAAGTTCTCCTTTTTTATGTATTGGGCTAATGAAGCCGGACTTCCAGATACTCGGAAAAATACCTGTTTTTAAGGATTTATTAAATAAGGTAAGTAACAGATTAGACATAATTTCTATACAATTCTTTATAAATATGTTAGGTATTCCATCAGGACCAGCCGATTTTGAGGTGTCTAAAGCAAGGATGGCACTTTTGACCTCGTCAAGTGTAATCGTTATGCCGGGCAAATCAATTATCTTTGTAGAGGAAAAATCGGTGACAGGACCCGCAAATGGAGGATCGTATACACTCTGAAAAAAGGATGCAAAAAGGTCTGCAGCATCCTGGGTTGATTTAGAACATTGATTATTGTAGTAAACATTTGCCGGTATGTCAATCCGAGCATCCCTCAACCCGTTAACAAACTTCCACAGATCTTGAGAACCCGAAGGCAGAAATTTCTCAACTATATCAATATGACGTTTGTAGCATACTTTAGAAAGAGTGGAACATTCTTTGCGCAATATAGAAAAGCAAACGTAATCGTCCATGGTTGATGTCTCTTTAAACTTTCTGTGTGCTAGTTTCTTTCTTAATATTAATTGCTTAAGTTCGACATTAAACCACTTAGGATAGCTCGAGGGTTTAATAGTTGTTTTCGGAACAAATAACTCTATACAAGATTGAAGTTTTGTGTAGAAAAACTCTGTCATATTGTTTAATTCCATATCGGTGTGTAGAAATGAAAAGTCAATATTTTTCAAGAATGAATTAATGCCCGAGTAATCAACCCTATGAAAGTTCTGTTTGATGCGTACATTTTTATCGGAATTACAAAGTTGGGACAAGATAAGTATATCCAGGGGAGGATGGTAGGTATCGATCGGGAGCAGTGGTGAAGGAGACTCGCTCACCTTAGTGTTTTTAGGGGCTGAAGCGAAGATAAGATCAAGAAGCCTGTCGTGAGAATTCCTGACTGGATTAATTTGTCGGAGGCCAAGGAAGTTGGACATATCGACAAGTTCACCAGCTTTTTCATTAAAAGGATTATTATTAATTTGAAGGTCAATATAGTTTTGGTCATTGTCAAAACAATCAAGAGTTTGCCACGTACAGTCAGGAAGGTTGAAGTCTCCAGTTAAAATGAATTTACTTTGTTTGTTTTTAGAGAATAATTGCCCAATTACCTCGTGATATTTTTTAAAAAGTATTAGGTCAGAGCCAGGGGGTATGAATAATCCTTGAATAATCCTTGAATAATCCTTGATTCGTGGTTGAATTATGCTTCAATTGAACCCTGTTCAATGTCTTATTCCACGTTCAACTGAAATCTTATTTATAAAAATATTTGAACCTAGATCATTTGATCTCGATTTTGAGCTCTATTTCATAAGACAGCCCCGAATTTAGCTTTGTTAAGTTGGTTGTAATGGCCACACATAACAGTATTCGTGGCACGGAACACGTGCCGCCACACGATAGTTCTTTTTTTTTTTTTTTTTAACATGTCTACGTAGGGGACGCCAGCTATTAGGATTTGGGTCCATTTTACTCTTCCGGAGAAGCGCACTACGTAGCGTTGGGAGGGGTTTGCAATCTAGAAAAGAGTTTATTAATTCGGATTTTAAAAAGACCCGGGTTGTACGAAGATGGAAACACAGAATTCGGAAGATCGTTCCACAGTCGGGCTGCTGTGTTAATAAAGGAGTTCGAGAAGCGACTTGTTCGTATATGTTGAAGGTCCACTGTGAATGGATGCTGCGATTGAGTGAAGCGAGTGACTCTGTTGCGAGTGGGTGGAGGAGGGACCAAAGATGCAAGTTCTTCTGAGCAATTCCCGTGGTAGTATCTATAGAATAAACTTAAAATACCGACTCTGCGTCTGTGTTCTAGTGATTGCAATCCATCAGTCAGTGATGGATCATCAATCAGACGTATAGCACGCCTTTGGACAGCGTCGAGGGTATTCAGTAGGTATTGGGGGGCGCCACTCCAGAGGTGACTGCCATATTCAATAATTGGGCGTATTTGCGCTTTGTAGAGTATACAGATCTGGGTCTTAGTAAAATATCTGCGCGCTCTATATAGTACGCTCAATTTTTTGGAGGCGAGTTTCACCTTAGCTTCGATGGAGCCCTTGTAGTGTAATTGGTTCGTTATAGATACTCCAAGCAGGTCGATAGAGCTGCTGTTAGGTAGGGTGCTTCCGTTGAAAGACACTTGCAATTCATTGGGGTTTCTCTTCGCAGAAATTAGACAGGCTTGGGTTTTCGAGACGTTAAATGAAACAAGATTACTTTCACCCCAGGTATTGATTGAGTGGAGGTAGCTATTTATTTTTTGATGAAGGTCTTTCCGGGCTTCTGATATTTCACTCTGTTTAGGAGGTTTGTCAAAAGAGAAATTGTCATGGACTGTGCTGTCATCAGCGTAACAGTGGATGGGGGCGCGTAAGAGCAAGTCATTGATATGTAGGAGGAATAGGGTTGGAGATAGAATGGACCCTTGAGGGACTCCCGCATTAATGGAATGGGGAGAAGAAGAGCAACCGTCCACTACAGTTATGACTTCGCGATCTTTTAAAAAATTCGCAATCCAAGTACACAGAGACTGGGGTAGTCCATAAGAAGGGAGTTTCATTAAGAGACCTCGGTGCCAAACCCGGTCGAAAGCTTTAGAGATGTCAAGGGCGACAGTTTGAGCTTCTCCAAAGCGTTCCATAACTCGACCCCAAACGGATGTCACATACGCGAGTAGATCGCCACAAGATCGATTTCCACGAAATCCATATTGGCGGTCGCTTAAAATTTTGTTTGCTTCGAGGTATGTGATCAACTTGGTGTTTAGTACCCTTTCCATTATTTTGGAGAGTACAGAAGTAATAGCGATGGGTCGGTAGTTAGATGGGTTGGAGCGATCACCTTTTTTGGGAATTGGGTGGATGACCGCTTTTTTCCAGTCACATGGGACAATACCAGTTTTAAACGAGAGTTTGAAGAGTTTAGTGAGAACTGGGGCTAGTTCGGCGGAGCATTTTTTTAACACAAGAACGGGAATTCCATCTGGTCCATTAGCTTTGTTAACATCCAACCCTCGGATGGCGAGTAAAACCTCAGAGAAGTTAATCCTTACTTCGTTCATTTTAAAACCACAATGTGGAACTGGTTGAGGAGTTTTTCCTCCGTCGTCAAGGGTTGAGTTATCTGCAAATAATTTACCGAGAAGATTAGCTTTGTCGGTGGCAGAGTTAGCAATGGATCCGTCATGGTTCGTTAAAGGTGGAAATGAAGATGTGCAAAAGTTCTGACCTATGGAGGTTGACAATGACCAGAATCTTCGGCTACCGTTAGGGCATGAGGAGAGTTTTTGACTTATATGTTGGTCATGGAGTTTTTTTAGCCTGATTAATGGTTTTTTTACAATCCTTTGTCATCTTGTTGTATGCTTTCTTGTTTGACGGGGATTGAAGTTTTTGAAATGTTTTGAAAGCCAGATTTTTACGCGTGACTGCTTCTCGGCATTTGGAATCAAACCAAGGTTTTGTGCCTGGTCCGCAGGTTTTGAGGGAGGAGGGAATATAGCCATCCATAGCAGAAGTGATGACATCCCCTACCTCACGCGCACAGATAGAAGGGTCTTTGGTTCTAAAACAGACTTCATTCCAAGGAAAGTCGCGAAAGTGTATTCGCAGTGCATTCCAATCTGCTGACTTGTATTGCCAAATTTTCCTTTTAGGTTTTTCGGGTGGAAGGTCCGGGATGAAGTGGATGGCCGTTTGCACAAGGCAATGGTCTGAAGAGCCCAGTGGGGCTGTGACTTTCAGTGTGTATCCCGTTGGCGAGGTAGTCATAAAAAGATCAAGCAGATTGGAACGATGCCCAGAGACATCAGGGATGCGAGTTGGCTCTTGAACAAGTTGCTCCAGGTTATGACACAAAGCAAAGGATTCCGTCATGCGGCCAGCCGAATCGGTAGTTCCCGATTTCAGCCAATCGGAGTGATGGACATTGAAATCGCCGAGAACCGCAAATTCTGCCAAACTCTAGCTTTGCACTTTTTGGCATTCGATATTTTTGTTTGAATTCATCGTCAACTGAAAATTCAAATGGATTAAATAGCTTTTTTATATGTTTTTTCTCATATCTTATAGTCATAAGTTGTGAAATGTCAAGTTAAACTAGAGTTAACCCTTAATTAGGCGCATGGGGTTATGACAGTTTCAAATAAAAAAAAAATCTTTAAGTGTTTGGAACACGACAGCGCTCATTCTAGCTTCCTACCTTCCCGCGGGGTATGCAAATCAGTTGCGGTTGGAAAATCAACGCGTACGTACATGTCCCTGGTCTCTTAGGTGCTGACCCCATGCGACCAATTACGTAACAATTTTTGGCGAAAGGTAAGTATTCATTTTTGTGTTTTTACGTATATCTATTTATTTATTGTTACTAATGTTTGTGCATTATTGTAATGCATATTTAATTTATATATTCTTGTCTTTATTTCTGTAATTTATTCCTTTTTTGTTTTAAAACTTCAGTATGAATCATTGCTGTATCGAATACTGATAAAGGTAGCACACATATAAGGCGGATTTTTAAAAAAAAAAACTAGCGGAGGAACTAGTAGAAGATTACCAGAAAAGTCGCATCCAGCGTGCTGTCTCTTCTTCGACAAAAAAGCGGCTCCGTGAGGTTCACGATATACAGGAAGTTATGCATCAATTAAATTCGATTAAGTTCGATTCCTAGCAGAGGAGAAATTTATTTAAAATCATTTCTCAAGCAAATATTGCTTCTCTGGGCTGGAAACATTGTTTAATTGGAAGAAATTGCCATACGGCAATAAACTCGCCACTTGCGCAGGGTGCAATGAAGTTTTTATTATTATTATTAAGTCCTGAGCGCGGTCGTTGTTCGTCAAGACAAAAAGTGCCAAATAAATGCCATAAGTGTGGTAAACTTGTTTGTCAGCAACACTTCAGGGCTTACTGCAATGGATGCAGAATAGATGAATCTGCTAATGAATCATAATATTATATATTTTTTAAGTTGATCTTGGCACTACCAAAAATACATAGTTTTAAGAGGAATTAGAAGTTGTTTTGTGATTTTATTTGTTTAAAGTCAAATTTATGTTTTTGTTTCTTTATCATGATTATAATAAAGCATTTAAATATTTTTGATAATACATACTTCGTTTTATTTATTTCTTCCACTCCATTTTCATTTATTTCTTTGAGGTCAGTAATGACCCCATGCGACTACTTGTGTGATTTTCTTCATGCGCCTAATTAAGGGTTAAACTACCCCCGTCGACGGTTCAATTTGACATTGGAGTTGAATCACGGTTCAACTATTGATCCATGTTTATAAATAAGAAAAGTGATCAAATTTGGGTTCAACCGTAGTTCAATATTTGAACCAGGTTTATGAATAAGAAAAGTGATCAAATTTGGGTTCAACCATAGTTCAATATTTGAACCACATGTATAACTCTTACTATAATTACATATTTGTTTAAAAAAATATATATTTTTTGTTTAAACTAGATGTATTAATTTTAATTTATGTTTCTACATCTACTCACCGGACTAGACATAGGTCACTTTTCTTCTCCAATATCTGTAAAACAAATGCTTCCAAAAACGCTCCGATTAACAGAATGATAAACTTATTTAACTCTTATGAAAAAAAATGCCGACTTTGACAAATTTTTTAATTCACATATGACATTCAAAAACAAACTTATATCTAACATCGTGACATTATTACAATAAACAACTAGGTACTTATTAATTTTATTTTTCCCAACCACCCTCAGCAATATATATTCTTTTTCTTCTCAACTTATGAATCTGTCATTATATGTTCGTTTATCATGTACCTATACACACATGCACACCCACCCTTCCACACACTCACACTCTTTCTAGATATCTCTTTCACACACACATGCATATTGTTACTCTCTCTCTCATGCGCGCACCTGTCCACACTAATTCACACTTTTTTACTGTCTTATTTTGATTTAAGGTATAGTAGGTACGTAAGAGGTACATGTCATATTTGTATTTTTACTTATTTACTTGTAATAATTGTATGCATGTACTGTGTGCTGTCCTTTGTAAAATAAAATAAAAAATAAAATAAATACATGTTTAATGCAGTTTAATGTTCAATATATTTAATGCAGCGTAGTAGTTTGGAAAAATTACATTCCCACTGTAAATTGTATTTTTATTATTAAAGTGTATGATATACCTACTGTAAAATGTAATGTAATTTTGAAATTTTATATGTTCTAAAATTTTTCTTATTGTTGTCACTTGCGCTGTATGTATATTAAATATTTTTTATGTAAAAGTAAATGAATAAATAAATAAATAAATAAATGTTACTACTACCATCAGTTCGTTCAAATTTGGTAAATAAACCATTTTGATGGGTCAATTTTTCAATAAAAGACTTGAGTATATAAGTACCGAATACCTCATTTAGGTAAGTGCTTTCCCATTGAATAATTTAATTTCAAGGATTGTCAATAGTCAGTTCACTGAACCTAAGAAAAAAAAACTATTAACAAACATTATTAGTAATCGTCATCATTATGATTATTATTTATTCTAAATATAGTAGTTCGTACCAATATATAAATACTTATACAATTATATTGTAGGTATGTAGGTACACAATATATAAAATATTCTTAATATATTTTGTAGTTCGTATCTATATGTAAATATACAATTATGTTGTATCTAAGTACCTACATATAAAATATTATATACGTTTGATTATTTCCTTACTATAAATACACAATTAGTTACATATGTACAAACCCTTTTTTTGTTGGTATAATACAATTTATGTACGAAGGTCGAATTATTGATAATTCGTCAACATAACAAAAATAACTGCTTCTAATAACTGTCGAAAATATAATTAAAAAAAAACATCATTTAAAAAGTGGCAATATAAAAAATAGATTGATTAATACGTTTTGTATTGATGCTTTTTTTTGTATTAATGCTTTTTTGTATAGATGCTTATTTTTTGTTTTGATGCCTTTTGTATTGGTGTTTTTTTTTGTTTTGATGCTATTTGTATTGATGTTTTTTTTGTGTGTACCTATAGCTATAATATTGTTGATTTTACATATTTTGTATGTCTTTATGTTTTTATGTAATTGAATCGTTCTATATGTACTTACTTTCTCAGCACAAGCATTTTAAGCTTTTTAGGAAAGAGAAAAAAAATTCAAACAATTGTTATATATATTGTTTTATTGAATAAATAAATTTAACAAAATAAAATCGAACATGTAAGTTGCATATTATACGTAAACAGCATTGTATTTTTTCCCTGTCAGGAGTCATTGATGTTTTTGTGACAATTTTTTTAATATCTCAATAGAGACGAAGGTCCAATATTAAGGAAGAACCTAGAAATCAAGGCACCTACAGGCCATAAGACCTGTTTACGTGAACACTTTATGCGCTTGCGCAACGTTCACCAATTATGCCTTTATATTGAGTTCCATATAAATCCAATTTTTGAAAGTTCTATATATTTAACTTGTTAATTTTGTCGACGGATAATTCGTGGTGAAACTCCATTATACTAGGTATAAATGAAAACAATAATTAGTTTTAGTTTCACTATTTAATTTTAACACTGGCACTGACCGGTATCTGTTAAAGATCATCGTCACTCTGACGATGATCTTTAACAGATCGATACCGGTCAGTGCCAGTGTTAAAATTAAATAGTGAAACTAAAACTAATTAGTGTTTTCATTTATACCTTCTATATATTTAATTCATAGATATTATAGTTCTATAGAATAATCTGTTTTTAACATTGCCATATATGAAATGACGAATATTTTTTTAGTAACGCACTCTATCGAGAAATTGATTCGTAAACAATGAAAACCACAGTTATTATATTATACGAGGTAACAATCCGCTGAACAAGTCAAAAATGAAATATTATTTCATTTTTGACTTGTTTACCTATTTGTAACAATGTGTATGTAAATGGAAAAAAAAATAAAAGTTGTATAGACGCAAACATTGGATTTTTTCCCTGTCGGGAGTCAATAATATTTTTATGACAAATTTTACAAATTAAATATTATCTTTATGCTCTATTAATACATACATACATACATACGATCACGCCGTGTCCCTACTTGGGGTAGGCAGAGAGACTTCGTATATAACCATATTTCAAAATCTCATTTATATGATCATGGCAACTCTTTCTCAGGCGGCCACGACCTCTCATTCCACTCTTTTCAGCCTTGTATACTTTCTTTGTCAGGCGCTCATCGTTCATTCTCTCCACATGTCCGAACCATCGTAGTGTACCTATTTACTTTCATTCTACTCACAATATCTCTTTCAATCTTGCATTCTCGTCTGATGTCCACATTCCTTATCCTATCATAGATCGTTCTACCACACATTCGTCTTAGGACCTCATTTCCACAGCGTTAATTTTACTTTCATGCGTCTTCTGCCATGTCCATGTCTCACTTGCATACATTAATGTTGGTACGACTATTGCATTGTGCACAGCGAGCATTGCTGGCCTTGAGATAATTGGGTCGGCCATTATTGTTCTTAATGCACCGTTCACCCTATTTGCTGCTTTAAAACATAAACGAATTAATATATGCAATTAAAATATGGATATGGTAGATGACATGACGTATGTATAAAACAAAGAAAAAATGCCGAGATATTTGACAACTAGAGATATCGAATACGACGATATAAATATATTGAAATGCTTAAGTTCTAAGGTAAGTAAGTTCGGTCATATAAAGAATTAGTAATGAACCACCAATGAAAAGAATAAAAGGGAGAGGTCATCCGTAAAAGAGCTGACACAAAAACACCTTGAAGAGATTTCAAAAGTGGAGAATATGAGAATCGAGAGGCTGCATGAGAAGATGTATGGATGTTGAAGTAAAGATGAATTGTATGTGGACACTTGAATGTTTGGAGCACAGCTATCCCTGCTTATATCACGAGAGACACGACATGATGTGTTTAAAAAGATAATGTTGTCTATTTTTGCCTAAATTAACAGTAAGAAATACATTTTACCTTCACATGAAATACATAAAGAACACGAAGTACATTATAAAAAGTAGCTACTCACGAAAATCAATGCTATTGTATATTTTGTGACAAGGATTATAATCGATGTTAACGCCTATTTGTTATAACACGTGAATTTTTAAATGACAGGGGAACAATAAAGAACTTGAAGGTTAAATGTTATTCTCGAGGGTTCCAAAGTATATGATGGAAATAGTGGTAAATTGACATGATAAAAACCTAACCTAACCATAAAGCGAATGGAAAAGAATATGATTTATTTGATGGTGTATAATATATAGTTTTAAATAATCTATGTAGCACCGCAATAACTGTACCTGAGGAAAAATATGGAAAATTTAACACCCAGGTCGTCTAGATCCAAACTACCAAAGGGGATGGAAAAGTCAACAATGCGACCTACTAATTATATTCAGTACCGTAAAATGTGGCAACTTTACCCATTGCGCGTCATCTTTACCTATGGTCACTCTCGTGTAGTTTTATGATTTTTTTTCAAAACTAAGTTGTTTTTTTAATCAGATTTGTTCACTAGTACACAATTACATACCATAGACTATTCATGTTTTGTTTCATGCTGGCAACACTCATAATTAACGAATTCTTGTCAAATATTCTAGAAGCTGGAACTTGGTGTGTTCTTGTTTGTTCTTGTACTTTATCCGATTGTGAAGTGAATAATCACCTCTGGTAAGTAATAATCATATATTTAATAATCCATTTTATATTCTATACACTAAATATATTTAAGCAGTGATACGTTTTATAATTGTTAAGATTTATAAAAGTTTTTAAAATATGGATTTTAGGTAAAGTTGCCAAATGCTGCATTAGGGCAACTTTACCTACGGCTAGGGTTGTCACACATTTTATATTATTTATTGATTTATTTTTTACAGAACTGGTTGCTATGTAATTTGTGTAATTTTTCTGTTTTTTTAGCCCAGCATGCCTCACAGGAATAGAAGAAAGTTGGGATCGAGATCCTATAAAAATTATTCGGAAAATACTCTTAAATTAGCCATAGAAATGGTAAGAAATAAACAACTATCATCATATGCAGCAGAAAAAAAATTTAACATTCCTAGAAGAACAATAGAAAAAAAATAGCCAACATATTATTTCATTTTGATAGATACCCGGTATCTAAGATTATTTCTGGATGTTCAAGATGCTACTGGACCTTCTCTAAAAACTATTTAGTTTTGCATAGCAACCTAGCTGTAATATGAAGATTTGAGCTAATAGTAATCAATTAGAATGAACCTGAATCTTTGTTAGTCCTCTTCTTCTTCTTTGGCCTGTTTCCATCCACTCCTGAACGAAGGCCTCCTCCATTTGACTCCACGTAGTTTCGTGCTGTGCAGTTGGCATCCAACCCGCGCGAGCAAATCGTATATCATCCCTCCACTTTGTCTACTTATCGTCTGAGCTTCTGGCTACAGGTTCCGCTCGTTTCCATTTCAGAGTCGCTATACGGTGGGTTATATAGGATTATAACGGTATATAATATCCAAAAATTTGGGACTATGTATGAACCTAGCAAAAACAAAAGTGATGGTCACAAAAGATTATGGATTGAGGGCAGCAACATAGAATGTGTCCAAGAATATATATGTATAAACCTGGGGCACAGCCTTCGACTGGATTAAGAAAACCAGACTGCTGAAATCAAAAGAAGGATTATACTAAGTTGAAATGCATTTGGAAAAATTGGATATTTCTTGAAAAACCGGAAAACGTCCATATGAAAAGGAACGTGTGTGCTGCCGGTTGCTACATATGGTTTAAAAACATAAACTCTTTCTTAACTAAGTGTCGAGAAACTGCGAGTCACTCAAATAGCTATGGAAAGAAACATGTTGGGTCTATCACTAGGAGACAAAACAAGAAATGAAAGGGTGATGTGGGTGAGAGAAAAATCAAAAGCAACTTTGTAAGTAATCGTATATGGTTTAAAATTAGGTACTATAGAACACATGATCAATCAGCCATTAGTAATGAGCACATGCTTGACCGAGACCAAGATCAGGGTGATCATAGTATTGGTCTTGCATACCTAGTCACGTCCAGTTAAATTCAACTCAACCATCCTAATACAACCATTTAACCCATTTTATTTTTCTTATTTCCGTACGAAACCTTTTCATTGGAGATGATGAATACATTTTATGTTGTCGATATTATTGATACAAAATTATTAACGTGCATTGATTTCGTTTTCTTTGGAGGAAAGGTAATAGTAGGTTTGATGTAATTCCGCATAAGAAAATGGACAAGTTTAGCTCGATACATAAATTGCTTTTAATATTACACTGACCTCAAATTAATAAAGGGTACCTATTACAGAGGACGAGTCATAGGAAGGTTGGTTGGTAATATTGATTTCTATATCTGTGACATTGCATGCAGATATTATCATAATTTAAAATTAGATATTAAGTATTATTGTGTATTGTCCCATATTAAAAATGTATAATCCACAAATAGATGAAACTGCACATTATTTGTTTTGACATGCTATCATAGTACATACATAATATGAAGAACTGTAGAAATATTCACATTAGTACACTAAGAAATGCGCATTATTCCTTGTACATCTAAAAGCATTGAAACATCTTCCGAGCATACTGAACTCTCCATTCCAATTCAATCTACTAAGGAGACATTCAATCAAATATGGTGTCTGAAATAATCAGAAGGTTCCTATTAAGTTAGTTAAATTCAAAGATTTGGTTTTGGCTAATGCTCTATACACAAAGAAGCGTTCACAAAAGATGTCCACCGTTGTTCACAATCGTTGATTGTGTTTTTTTTTTTGCATCACAGTACCGATAACCAATATCAATTAATTATAACTGAAATAAATGGGTCGGTGACAAAGTGGCTAGTGCACTGGACTATTAGCTCAGTGGACCCGAGCATGTATCTTGCCTCAATCGATTTCGTTCCCCAACACCATAATTCTTTATTATTTTAGGGAACGTATGATAATGTATATATAATAATAAGTAGCAATAAGTAGCACTAATTTCGCAAAAAACAACTTCATATCCAGATCATGCCAATCCTACAACACTAAATTCAGCGAAATAGACCTTTTCAATATCAACCTTGTCTCCTTAAAAAAACAATTACATATACGTTCCTTATCAGAAATATAACGTAGTGGTGATGAGTGATGAAGGTCAGGATGGAACCCTATGTGTACAAGTAGGTCAAAGCGGCTCCTTTTTTTTTCCAATGTCCCTCCCACTAAGACCACCTCCCACCCCCCCCCCTATTTCTTCAATTCGCAGACGTCTTTTTTCTTTTTGTTTTTTTTTTTTGCTTCTCCTGTTTACTTCTTTGCTCTTGATATATATACATTTATTTTTATCCACTTTTCATGTTGAACATTAGCCCGTATCTATTATTTGTGAACACGTGAAAACCTTTAACTGGTGTATGTTATAATTATTGTTTTCCTATGCATTTTATTCATTTGTATGTACTGTTGGTTTTCCATTGTAAAAAAAAAAAAATAAATAAAAAAAATAAAATAAAATAACTGCTACAATAACATCTTCATCCTTAATAATTCATTATAGGAATTTTAGAAGGAGCTTGTCAAAATGGCAAAGGATTTTTAGAAAACTTCATCCTACCAATCAACAGAAACCTGATTTGGAATTAAATGACAAACAACACATATGGAATTGAAAAACCAATTTGATGACTAGCAATTTCCTTCATTATTGATAATGATGATCTAGGATCACTCGCAGACGAGTGGATAGCCGTAAAACGTAATAGAATAGATAATGATGTGTGTGTTTAGTGGCAATTCACCCTACGTAGAGTGGTTCATAGATAATTATGTTATTTCGGTGTTTTCATATACGTAATTGCCAAATTGGAAATATTGAATCAAATTACGATCTCGCAAAAACATTTTAATGATCTCATTGCGATATGGCATAAACAATTTATCACTATAAACAATTAGTCGCATGTCTACATTATATAATAGGCAATGTACACATCATATTCTAATGAATAATGTCAATCAGAGCATATGGAGAACATAAAATGGACATTGTAGCTAATAAAAACTTTCAGATTACCCATATTATGAATTTGAACACGTCAACTTTATTATAATATGTACACCACATGTTCTAAACTTTCTATGATTCATGTCCAAAAAGTACTATAATTACTAGGCACGATAATTATTTCCACTTTTTCCGATAATTATGTACTGTGAGAATGACCTGGCTACTCTATATTTCGTCCGAAGACATGAACAGTCTAAAAGCATTGTGGTAAAACAGCGAGGAATTGGAAATCAAACAACTTGATATTTACTGACACGAGCGCTTGGTGGTTAACATTGTAGACTCTACAAAACAAGGAAGTTTTTAATAGGGAACGCCACGCATTTCAGGTTGAATATAATGTCCTTGGGATTTGTATGAATTTGTTTAAAAAAATCCATTATATAAGTATATTTATTAGTTATTTTCTTTCAACATAGGCACTTCTCATTTTTGGCACCCAGGTTGTTTAATACAGTTCAAGATAAAATTTTTAACCTTGGTTATCCTGCACTTAAAGGGTTGTTGACGGACTGGTTGCTAGAAATGGGAAGAAAGGAAACTGGAAAGATGCTTACCTATGTCCCTTCCTAGTACACATGAACATGATGTGTTTGTGAGTGTGTGTGTGTGTGTGTGTGTGTGTGTGTGTGTGTGTGTGTGTGTGTGTGTGTGTGTGTGTGTGTGAGGGTGAGGGTGTGCATGTTGGTGTGTGTGTGTGTGTGTGCATGTTGGTGTGTGTGTGTGTGTGAGGGTGTGCATGTTGGTGTGTGTGTGTGTATGTGTGTGTGAGGGTGTGCATGATGGTGTGTGTGTGTGTGTGCAAAACAGGCCTTATATTTAGTGTTTTAATTAGTGTTTTTATTTATTGTTTGATATATTTTTGTTTGGATACATATGTATACTTATAAGTATATTGTTTGATATATTATGTTTGGATACATATACATATAAGTCATGATATGTTACTATATAAAATAAGCATTTTCATGGAAACTGTATGATGAAATACGATGAAAATATTGTATATAATGAATTGATGTGATTGTGAAATATTCCACCTCGGTACAGGCAAAGCCTAGTGAGGTGGATATATAATAATATGTAAATATTGTATATAAATGTATTGATGTGATTGTGAAATATTCCACCTCGGTACAGGCAAAGCCTAGTGAGGTGGATATATAATAATATGTAAATATTGTATATAAATGTATTGATGTGATTGTGAAATATTCCACCTCGGTACAGGCAAAGCCTAGTGAGGTGGATATATAATAATATGTAAATATTGTATATAATGAATTGATGTGATTGTGAAATATTCCACCTCGGTACAGGCAAAGCCTAGTGAGGTGGATATATAATAATATGTAAATATTGTATATAAATGTATTGATGTGATTGTGAAATATTCCACCTCGGTACAGGCAAAGCCTAGTGAGGTGGATATATAATAATATGTAAATATTGTATATAAATGTATTGATGTGATTGTGAAATATTCCACCTCGGTACAGGCAAAGCCTAGTGAGGTGGATATATAATAATATGTAAATATTGTATATATGTAAATGTTTTGATGTGATTGTGAAATATTCCACCTCGGTACAGGCAAAGCCTAGTGAGGTGGATATATAATAATATGTAAATATTGTATATAAATGTATTGATGTGATTGTGAAATATTCCACCTCGGTACAGGCAAAGCCTAGTGAGGTGGATATATAATAATATGTAAATATTGTATATAAATGTATTGATGTGATTGTGAAATATTCCACCTCGGTACAGGCAAAGCCTAGTGAGGTGGATATATAATAATATGTAAATATTGTATATAAATGTATTGATGTGATTGTGAAATATTCCACCTCGGTACAGGCAAAGCCTAGTGAGGTGGATATATAATAATATGTAAATATTGTATATAAATGTATTGATGTGATTGTGAAATATTCCACCTCGGTACAGGCAAAGCCTAGTGAGGTGGATATATAATAATATGTAAATATTGTATATAAATGTATTGATGTGATTGTGAAATATTCCACCTCGGTACAGGCAAAGCCTAGTGAGGTGGATATATAATAATATGTAAATATTGTATATAAATGTATTGATGTGATTGTGAAATATTCCACCTCGGTACAGGCAAAGCCTAGTGAGGTGGATATATAATAATATGTAAATATTGTATATAAATGTATTGATGTGATTGTGAAATATTCCACCTCGGTACAGGCAAAGCCTAGTGAGGTGGATATATAATAATATGTAAATATTGTATATAAATGTATTGATGTGATTGTGAAATATTCCACCTCGGTACAGGCAAAGCCTAGTGAGGTGGATATATAATAATATGTAAATATTGTATATAAATGTATTGATGTGATTGTGAAATATTCCACCTCGGTACAGGCAAAGCCTAGTGAGGTGGATATATAATAATATGTAAATATTGTATATATGTAAATGTTTTGATGTGATTGTGAAATATTCCACCTCGGTACAGGCAAAGCCTAGTGAGGTGGATATATAATAATATGTAAATATTGTATATAAATGAATTGATGTGATTGTGAAATATTCCACCTCGGTACAGGCAAAGCCTAGTGAGGTGGATTTATAATTATATGTAAAATGATATTGTTAATTGTTATAAATAAATAAATAAAAAAAAAATTAAATAAAAAACTTCACTCTGGATGGTCAGAAGAAATTCGCAAATATATTATCATTTATTCTGTTAATAAGATAAATTTAATTTTAAGTAAAAAAATCTTTTTATCGTATTCCCTTCCTTTTAATCCTTTTCTTACAACAATCAAACAAAATACGATTCAAAACTATAAGAAAAATATATTAAAATCAAATTTTATACAGGCTTAGTATTTAATGATTGCAATTTCCTAAATTATTACATAAATATCTCTAGAGGATAGATTGCGTTACTAAAAAATATAATCAAAAAGCACATAACATGTTTAATGGCCTTTGTTGTTTCGCATAATGGGTAGCTACTGAATATTTTATGCCAATAATTTTATGGCAACATTAAATTTGCTGTGAAAACTTTTTATTGGTGCACTCAATTAATTAGTTGATCAAATCCGATTTGTAATTTCGAGGTAAAATCTTTACTTTTCAAATTGCGCCTATATAATTATAATGACAGAAGATAGACATTTTGTAATCCAACTGTCAATTCGTTCAAGAGAACTTTGTTCTCTTAACATATCGACAAAGTATTAAGCCAAGACTGCGAACAAATGAAAGGTACCTTGGTACCTTGAGGTCTTGAATACATTTCTTGATTCAAATTTATATTAGCTGTCGCCCACAAGACGAAACCGATCGCTTTATGGCCTTATTTGTAATATTATCTATATGAAGTACAAAGCTCATTTGATCGTCAAAATTCAATTAAGGTTATTTTCAATATAATATACCTATGTATGCCTACTTACTGGTTACATTCTTTTAATAAAAGAAAAAAAAAACATTTAAACATATTTTTATGGCTTCTATTTATTATTGAATCTACTATAGAATAAAATATTTTCCATGCAGGTGAGAAGCATACACCATCATCTCTATTGTTCGTTATGTTATTTTTTTATTTATTTATTTAAATCCATACATATACATTCAAAATAAAGAACAACAATAATGGAATAATACAACAATAGTACAAATTGGACAGTTTAAAATAAGCTGGTACTAGCAAAATGCTCCAGGAAGATATTATGTACATAATTAAAATATGAACATAAAATTCTGTATGTTCATACTTTAATTATTATTTTGTATATTTCTATTTTTTTATTATAAGGCAACATACACTATAAGGAGGGTGATTTGTGCCATGACACAACTAATGTGTATATGACTAGTTGCATGTAACACATGAGATCCAACTGTCGATAGCGATAGTATGTATAGTTGAAGAATAAGTACCAAACTATAAACCCATAAATACAAATTATTTAATATTTTAAGATATTTGGTTTTCTGAACAACACATGTACCTAGGTATGTATGTCAAGATAGGATAGTATGGAGGTCAGTTCTTTGATCCTACCCAGAATGTGAAAACAGCATGATGGTATGTATGTATGTTTGGAGATTAGTATCAAATTATTAAGTCTTCTTAGATATTGTGAGTAGGCTACTTCCATACAAATTGTATGAAACAATGTCGTCACTAAATGCAATTTTTATAAAAATTGTTGAAAAAAATTTGCAATGTGCTGATACAATTTTAATTTTTTTTATAGAAAATTAAATTTTCTAGTTGGGGTGTTTCGGCTTTTTTCGATATTTTAAAAAAAATTGGAAATATAGGCAGTTAAACTCATAAATTTATCATAAAATAAATATTTTTCTTAATAAAAAATGTTTGAGAAACCCTGGAATTTTTTTAAAAAAACTAATTTGAGATTTTGTATTTGTCTGTGTTTATACCAATTTTTAGCGTTCTAGCTTTTACGGTTTCTGAGATATATGGAAAAATAAATCAAAATTTCAAAAGTTGATAACCCCTGACTGAAACAAAAATTCACAATTCTGAGTATAAAAGTTTTGTAAGCTTGTAATTTTTTATAAATTTTAAAATTTTAGGCTCCTCTGTAAATTAAGCGGATCAAAAGTTATAAGGGGGGGACAGACAGACACACACACAGACACACAGACACACACACACACAAAACTCACATAAATGTTCTATAGAATTCTGAGAAAATCCATGTATGGGAACATATATGCTGCGAGGCCTCTAGTTGGTGCTATTAGCATGCAAAAAGTCCACTACACCATACAAAATTTTCCTTCGTACACGCATCTTGGCTTAATAATGTCGATTCATTAAGAGAATTGAATTCTCATGAACGAATCGACAGTTGGATTATAGGGAGTTCAATTTGTACCTATTACGAGAAAATCTCTCAAAGATTAATTTTATTTAAACTTATGAATTTTGATATGCATGAGTAAACTTAACAGCGGTACTAATAACATTTTCGTTAAAACTCGTTTTAGCCAACTAAACCTCGCACTACGTAAACCACGTATTAGGCACTAATTCGTGGTTTAGTGGGTTCTTACTAATAATGTAAAAATGTACAAGGACTAAGTAAACCATGGAATACGGAATGAATGTTGTGTGAACGCAGCCATTTAACGGGAATTTCGGAATTTTTCTCTACTTTATGCTATTTTTTGTTCATTCTCTATGACTTTATTAGCCGTCGTCTATGACATCTATCGAGAATCATCGTATTTCTATGTTTGTCATTGTTTGTTTGTTTGTTTACTGTTGGTTTTGACGGTTTACTGTTTATGTATCGTCACGTTTTGGTTGAATTCCCAATAATTTAACTCATTTCAACATAACTTATTACATTTATTTTAAAACAATTGTCAATGGAAAATAAATATCTTCATTTATTTGCCTTCTTCCAAATAAATCTACGAGATGTCTAACTCCTGCCTTTGAAAATCTGTACTTTCTTCTAAAATTAATGTCGTCGTAATCAACAAACGGATTACAACGCACCTATGAACACAACTTATAAATTTTGCATCATCAAAAAACTTTCCACCAGCTCAATTTCTTGAAACGATCTTTCAAAATCGCCGACTCTATAATCATACAGATTGTTGTCCATAATTAAAAAAAGTATTTCTTTAAAAATGACAAAATACAATACGCGCGGTCTATTTGACTTGACAGCTCACGAATTCACTATTGCTATTCCACCACTAAACTAGGGGACCGGATGGTTTAGCGTTACCATGGTGATATAAACCATGGAATAAAATAGAAGTTTTAAAACTTGGTTATTAGTAAGATTTTTGGCCGTTAGGTTTTAGTCACTCTATTCCATAGTTCAACCTCGCTATTTTTTCGTTATTAGTACCGCCGTAAAATGAATATATGACAGATCAATTATGTAACATACGAGAACAAAGTGCATTTGAAGGAGTTATTGATTTTAGATAAGTTGTAGGTATTTCACATAAGTTTTGAATTATACTCGTTACTGAAGTTTCAAGTTAATAATGTATTAAATGTATATACATACATATACATTCGTGTACACAATTTCTGCAACCACATGCTAATTTCACACATCGGAAGGTCTTACTGCGAAAATAAATAACTACTTTATTTATTTTTATTATTTTTATTTTATGTAGCTTCTCGGGCAACTAACAGGTGCTATGTCAAATAATTATTTAATACGCACCCAATAACAAGTTGCCGGGAACCGAACCCGGGACCGTCAGATACGTAACCAACTGATCCACGAAGGTCGACAAAACTACATAATATAATATACATATCACCATACCATATCCCTGTTATTGAGGTAGTCAGAGAGAACCGAGTGCCACACACCCCTTCTTCTTCTTCACGTGTTTTGTTGGGTCCCTCGACATATACGCTCACTTGGGAGACATTCTCACTGTCCTATGCGGTGCGGAAAATATCCTTCACATTTCTCATTCCGGTCCATTCCCGAATGTTTCTGAGCCAGTTGCTTACTGCCCTTGATCCTTTCTTTTAAAAAATCTATGGCTTCCTTTATAATAACTTTCAAAAGTATTCAGCATTATAGATATCTTTTCCATCAGTGTTAACAACTACAATCATATCCCAATATATGTATGTACAAAATAATTTGGTTTTCCTGTAGACGATACGCAATTCAAATACCAGGTAAAGAATAATTATGTTTTGTTTGCTGTTGGTTTTTGGAAAACCATATTTTTACCATATTATTTTGTTTAAACATTTCAACCTACCAACGACATCATATTATACCTAAACTATAGTAAATGTCAATTCATCAGATTCTGTAGAAATAAAACTAGTATCAATTTTCAATACACAATAGACAACAATAACTTAACTAAAGTAACATCAATAAAGGATCTTGGTGTATTGTTTGATGAGAGGCTTACATTTATTTCTCACATAACTGAAACAACTAATAAAGCTTTAAAATGCCTTGGATATATTTTGAGAACCGTCAAAATTTTTAGATCTATTAATACATTTAAAACCCTATATACATCACTTGTTCGTAGTAATCTTGAATATAATTCAACTATATGGTCGCCGTTTTATAATGTGTACTCATTGAGGGTCGAAAGGGTTCAACATAAATTTTTAAGATTTGTAAATTATAAATTATCCATTCCTTTAGAAAAATTAAATTATGATTTTCTAATGAGTATTTTAAATTTATCGAAATTATCAAACAGAAGAACGATTTGTGATTTAATTTGTTTATTTAAAATAATCAACGGTATATTGGACACCCCTGACCTAGTTGAAATGATAAAATTCAGAGTACCTACAAGGTTTGCTTCACGTCAAAATGCACCTTTTCATATAGAGAATCTTCGAAATAACTTTATCATTAACTCACCAATACATAGATTGCACCGCCTTGGAAACCAATATAGTGCTGTTGATATATTTAATGTACACACTATAGATGGTTTCAAAAGGATGCTTAACGCATATTATAATTTTTGATTTTTACTTTGCTTTGTTTATTTTTGTTGTTTAAATTGAATATGTAATACTGTTTATTTTTTTTTTTTCTTTTATGTCTAGTTTTTTTTTATCATTTACCTCTATTTTCTTTTATTATGTTGTATTATGTTGTTTTATATTGTTCTTCCTTTAACTACTTACGTTTTTTTATTATGTACCTATATAATCGATGTATTTACACTTATTGTTATTTTGTTATGCCTACATTGTTCTATTTATCCTGTATTTTTTTGTAAATGCCCTATTAAGGGCGTATATATATATATATATATATATATATATATATATATATATATATATATATATATATATATATATATATATATATATATATATATATATATATATATATATATATATATATATATATATATATATATATATATATATATATATATATATATATATATATATATATATATATATATATATATATATATATATATATATATATATATATATATATATATATATATATATATATATATATATATATATATATATATATATATATATATATATATATATATATATATATATATATATATATATATATATATATATATATATATATATATATATATATATATATATATATATATATATATATATATATATATATATATATATATATATATATATATATATATATATATATATATATCTTCTTCTTTCTCAGCCATCTCTCCACTGCTGGATGTAGGCCTCTTCTAATAGCTTCCACTCGTCTTTTTTCTGGGCTTTTCGAACCCATCCGCTTCCAGCGACAGGGACAATATCATCGGCCCACCTTTTCTGGGGCCGGCCTATTCCCCTTTTCATATCCCATGGTCTCCAATTTAGAATTCTGGGTGCCCATCTGTCCGTACCCTGTCTGGCAACATGACCTGCCCATTGCCATTTAAGTTTTGCAACTCGATCCATGACATCAACAACTTTTGTCTGGCGTCTGATTTCTTCATTTCTAATTTTGTCTCTTAGACTTACGCCTATCATTTGCCTTTCCATGGATCTCTGAGTGCATTTTAGCTTATGTATGGTCCTCGCAGTTAGCGTGATAGTTTCCAGACCATACGTAAGCACAGGCAGGATACATGTTTCAAAAACTTTTCTTTTCAGACATGTGGGAATATCTCTGTTTTTTAGGACATGTTTAAGTTTTCCAAAGGCTGCCCAACCTAGTCCGATCCTTCTGGGTATTTCTGCTGTCTGGTTATCCTTTCCTAATTTTATCTTGTGTCCAAGGTATATATATTCTTCAACTGCTTCAATTATTTTACTATCAATTGTGATAGTGCTGTTAGATGATGGACTCATGATTTTCGTTTTGTTGATATTTATTTCCAGGCCGACCATTAGGGAAGCATCGTGGAGTTCTTTTTATCATAACATGAAGTTCTTCCAGATCATCACTTATAAGCACTATGTCATCTGCAAAACGGAGGTGGTTTAAGTTTGTTCCATTTATTTTTATTCCCTTGTCTTCCCAGTTCAAAGTTTTAAATATGCCCTCCAAAACCAATGTAAACAGTTTAGGTGATATGGTATCTCCTTGTCTGACACCTCTTTTTATATTGATTTTTTCTGTTTTTGTATTTTCATCGATTCTTACATCCATGGTGGCGTGTTCATATATAAATTTGATAAGCCTTGAATATCTGGAGTCAATTCTCGCATCATTTAATGCGTTTATTATTTCACATTGTTCTACAGAGTCGAATGCTTTTTTATAGTCGATGAATGCAAGATGAATTGTTATATTATATTCAGTAGTTTTCTCAATTAGTAGGCGCAGAGTTTGGATATGGTCTGTAGTTCCAAAATATTTTCTAAAGCCAGCTTGTTCAATTGGTTGGTAGAAATCCAGTTTAGGTGTTAAACGGTTTGTGACAATTTTAGTGAGAAGTTTATAAGTATGGGATAACAGGCTTATTGGTCGATAATTCTCTAAGTTCTCAGGATCCCCTTTTTTATACAATAGTATAACTTCAGAATTTTGCCACTTTTCAGGTATGACCTCCAGTTCTACGCACTTGTTTAGGAGTATTCTTATTGCTTCAATGATTTCTTTCCCACCCAACTTTATCATGTCGCTTGTCACTTGATCTTCACCTGGACTTTTATTATTTTTCATGTATTTGAGTGCATTTTTAATTTCATTATAATCTATCTCTGGTATCTCTTCGGAGCCAACATTTAACACAGTTACATTTGTTTCTCTATTTTGTGTCATTGGTTTATAAAGTTCCGTGTAAAACTCTTGCACTGTATTTATTATCATATTTTTATCATTTTCTGTACTTCCGTTTCTATTTTTTAATTTAATTATGTTTGATTTACCAGAATTGTTGTTTGATCTAAGCACTTTCATATTCTTATTTGATTCTATTGTGTTCATAATGAGATTTGTGTTGTATTTTCTAATATCTTTCCTTATCTCTTTCCTTATAATTTTATTAAGAGTTTTATATTCGTTTGAATCTCTGTTAATTTGTCTTTTCTCTTCTATAAGTTTTATTGTGTTTGGAGATAATTTTTGGTTCTTTCTTTTCTGTCTGAATGATATTGTTTTTACAGCTGTTTGAACACTCGTTGTAATTTTATCTGTGAGGTCGTTTATTTCCATAATCTGAAGATCTGTTTTGGCTCCCAGCTTTTGTTTTAGAATATTTTGGAATTCTTCTTGATGTGCGGCAATTATTTCAGTTGTAGGTACTTTTTTGGGTTTTTTATGGATCATGTTGCATCTTTACAATATTTCAGGTTGTTTGTAATTATATAGTCTATCTCATTTTTTGTTTTGCCGTCGGGACTCTTCCATGTCCATTTTCTTTGTTTTTTCTTTTTGAAGAATGTGTTTGTGCAATACAGTTGTTCATATTGTAAGTAATCTAATAGTGTTTCTCCTCTTTCATTTCTATTACCCAAACCAAACTTCCCAATGTATTCTGGATCTCCCCATTTTTTCTCTCCTATTTTGGCATTAAAGTCCCCAGTCAAGATAGTCAGTTGTGTTCTTTCTAATCTTTTTGCCTTTGAAATATCTTCATAGAATTTCTTTCTAATCTTTTTGCCTTTGAAATATCTTCATAGAATTTTTCAATTTCTTCGTCTTCCGCTGTACTTGTTGGAGCATATACTTGTATAATCTGTATTGTGAATCTCTTATTTAGTCTTAATATTATGTATATAACTCTATCCGATATGCTGTTCATTTTTGTTACTCTAGTTTTAAGATTTTTATGTACCATTATAGCTGTACCTCCCGTTGATGACTGTTTATTGTTTCGGTATAACAAGTGACCTGATGGAAGAGTAGTAGCTTCTTCTCCTTTCAGTCTAGTTTCGCAGATTCCCAAAATATATATATATATATATATATATATATATATATATATATATATATATATATATATATATATATATATATATATATATATATATATATATATATATATATATATATATATATATATATATATATATATATATATATATATATATATATATATATATATATATATATATATATATATATATATATATATATATATATATATATATATATATATATATATATATATATATATATATATATATATATATATATATATATATATATATATATATATATATATATATATATATATATATATATATATATATATATATATATATATATATATATATATATCTCATACTCGCTTAGACCCCATTAGATTTTGAATGATATATGAATAGTGCTTCTCAATTTTTTTAACTGTCGAATTTGGTTCGAGGGCTAGACGGTCTTCTCAAAATTTGGTCATATTATTTTTGTAAACGGCGTTTTTATTGTTAAGTTTTAAATTCAAGACAATCTGCATTATCTGCAGTCGCTTGCACTTATACAAACCACATCGTATTTTCCTTTTTTTCTGAATGTATTTCTTTTATACTTTTTTTAAGTACAAAAATAAATAGACCATTAGTTACCGAAGTATATTTTTTACATCACATAGATTTACACAATATAGATATCTAGAACGGAACACATATAGGTATAGTTTGAAAACTGTACACAGAAACAATAACTCGACTAATGGAGTGGTTACTGACATCGGAGTAAAATATGGAAGCTTCAAGTGATTTGCATTAAAATATATCGACATAATTTCTTTATCATTGACCGTGTAAATTGTAAATTGTTACACAAAAAACAACTTGGTCATCTATGTAGTCTAATGGATTCAGAATTGTGATGTGAAGTATCTCGACTTTATGACAGACTTGAACGTCTTCATAATGTTTGTATCAGCTTTATCTTTGGACTAAAAAAATGACCACATTTCTCAGTACTGTATATTTTTCATTGGCCCAAGATACGACAGCGAAGTATATATTATAATATATATCCATACATATCCTGATATCCAACAGTCGATTTGTTAAAGAGAACTTTGTTCTCTTAACATGTTTCAAGCCAGGATACGCGAGATTGTATGAAGGGGTCAAAATTTTTTACGATTTTTCCAACTTTGAAGCCAAAAAACACCAACTTAGAGGCTTCGCAGCATATAATATGTTCTATATACGGATTAACTCAAAATTCGGAATACCTAGAACATTTCGTGTGTCTGTGTGTGTGTGTCCCCTTATAACTTTTGATCCGCTCAATTTACAGAGTAGGTATATAAACAGTAATAGGCATACAAAACTTTTATACTCAGAATTTTGAATTTTTGTTTCAGTCAGGGGTTATCAACTTTTGAATTTTTACTGTATTTTTCCATATATCTCAGAAACTATAAAAGCTAGAACGCTGAAAATTGGTAATATAAAATCCAAAATGAATTTTTCATAAATATTTCAGAGTTTCTCAAACATTTTTTATTAAGAGAAATATTTTTTTTTTAATTTATATGTTTAACTGCCTACCTATATTTCCAAAAATTTTTAAAATATCGAAAAAAGCCGAAACACCCCAACTAGATAATTTAATTTGCTATAAAAAATATGAACATTGTAGCAGTACATCTCAAACTTTATTTAACATTTTTTATAAAATTTGAATTTAGTGACGACATCACTTCATACAATTTGTAATGGCAGTCACCGATACACAACATCAAAGAAGACTTAATAGTTTGATACTTCATCTCCAAGCATACATACATACCATCATGCTGTTTTCATATTCTGGGTTGGAAAAAAGGACTGGCCTCCATACTATCCTATCTTGACATACATACCTACATGTGTTGTATAGAAAACCACATATCTTAAAATATTCAATAATTAGGATTTATGGGTTTATAGTTTGGTACTTATTCTTCAACTATACATACTATAGCTATCGTCAGTTGGATCTCATGTGTTACATGCAACTAATTTAATCAAAATGACAAACAACTTTTTAGTGCAATCGATTTTAACATATTATGGTATGATGGTTTGGGGTGGAGCATTAAATAACCATATTGCACCTTTAGAAGTCATTCAAAAAATGTTAATAAAACTAGTTGCATGTAACACATGAGATCCAACTGTCGATAGCGATAGTATGTATAGTTGAAGAATAAGTACCAAACTATAAACCCATAAATACAAATTATTTAATATTTTAAGATATTTGGTTTTCTATACAACACATGTACCTAGGTATGTATGTCAAGATAGGATAGTATGGAGGTCAGTCCTTTGATCCTACCCAGAATGTGAAAACAGCATGATGGTTTGTATGTATGTTTGGAGATTAGTATCAAATTATTAAGTCTTCTTAGATATTGTGAGTAGGCTACTTCCATACAAATTGTATGAAACAATGTCGTCACTAAATTCAATTTTTATAAAAATTGTTGAAAAAATTTGCAATGTGCTAATACAATTGTAATTTTTTTTAGAGAAAATTAAATTTTCTAGTTGGGGTGTTTCGGCTTTTTTCGATATTTAAAAAAAAATTGGAAATATAGGCAGTTAAACTGATAAATTTATCATAAAAAAATATTTTTCTTAATAAAAAATGTTTGAGAAACCCTGGAATTTTTTTAAAAAAACTGATTTGAGATTTTGTATTTGTCTATGTTTATACCAATTTTCAGCGTTCTAGCTTTTACGGTTTCTGAGATATATGGAAAAATAAAATTTAAAAAGTTGATAACCCCTGACTGAAACAAAAATTCACAATTCTGAGTATAAAAGTTTTGTAGGCTTGTAATTTTTTATATATTTTAAAATTTTGGGCTCTGTAAATTAAGCGGATCAAAAGTTATAAGGGGGACAGACAGACACACACACACACACACACCCTCTCTCTCTCACACACACACACACACACACACACAGACACACACACAGACACACACACAGACACACACACAGACACACACACACACACACACACACACAAAACTCACATAAAATGTTCTACTCCGAATTCTGAGAAAATCCATGTATGGGAACATATATGCTGCGAGGCCTCTAGTTGGTGCTATTAGCATGCAAAAAGTCCACTACACCATACAAAATTTTCCTTCGTACACGCATCTTGGCTTAATAATATCGATTCATTAAGAGAATTGAATTCTCATGAACGAATCGACAGTTGGAAAAATCAGAAACCTATCAGATTCTCAACATCTCTGCTTTTTGTGGAAAGCAGTCTTCTAGATTTGAGAAAACTCTACAGGTCTCATCTATTTAAACTAAGCGCGCAGAACAGTGTTGGCCAGCGATTGAATAATATGTACGAAGTCCCTAATTATACATAAAAGGAGAAAGACACAAAGACACGCCGTGTTTGTTGCCCCAAGAACATTCAATGAATTGTCCCTCGCTTTGAAGTCAATAAATAATCATAAAACTTTTGTCAGACATATAAAATCTTGGCTACTCACAGACCAATGTACAAGAGTATTATTTGTTATGATCTTGATTTTTATATGCCCTAACTTCTCTCCTTATTTTTGTTTGTTAATTTATTTTTCGAAGTCAATTGTGCTTGTTGAATTCTTGTATTCTCTGAGTTGATTAATTAACTTATACTTATTTTCTGCTCTTGTCTCCTGATTCTGCATCGTTTGTTTTTATGTAGGTATTTTTACCACTGCAAACTTTTTTAGTTTACAACTGTATTGAATATTTATTCTGAATTAATTAATATATATCCCTTGATTGTGTTTTCAAATTAATGTACGTATTCTTTTTTTCTGGAATTATTGTTTCTTTTTTATTATTGTTGTTTTATTCTTTTTCTTCTTAAAATACTGTTCTTGTGTAGAAGTTCAATAATATTTTTGTATTTTTTATTATTAATTGAAATTTTATAAACTTATTTGGTGTGTTGTAGTTTTGTATTTTACCTACCTATTGATTTATGTGTATTTATGTTTTTATATCTATAAGTTATTTTCTTTATGTTTTTTTGTACTTATATGTCTTTCACTTTGCTATATTTTCATTTTATATCGTTATCTAATGTTATTAACTAAATAATTTTGTCTATATTTATAGGTATACTAACAGACAGGCTTTGCCTTGTGGGATATTTGTGTGCACGGTTACATTGTTATGGTTGATATTATGTAAATGTGTATTGTATATTAACCGTGTACCAAATCAATAAAAAAATAAAATAAAAAATAACCTTTCAGACTAGTAATTCATAACCCCCCACTATATCCCCTATGGGTAGGGAGGATTAAAAATATTACTATCGAAAAAGTTATATTATTCATGTAAATGCTAACCATAATAATTCGAAGAAAATATTTACTACGCAATTACGGAAATCGGCTCGACAAATAAATGTCAATATGTCAATAACCCAAATATCACTTTATCGACATAAAATTGCAGATGGAAAATATTTTTTTGGTGGCTTTTGATTTACATTTCAATTTTACCTTGTTTGCACTATGAAATTAATGTCATTGACATTCTATGTTATATATTTGTACGGACAATCAATAATCTAGTGATTTAAGCCGAAAGAAATAACCAGTAGTTTGTCGTAATTTGGAAATACATAACTTTGTTTATATACCAGGGCTCTGATGTCAAGATTTTAAGAACAAAACAATTGGAATTGCAACCAAAAACAAGCTGATTAACTGTTTTATCGGTCGACTGCAGTCTGATCAGCCGATTAATATGCCGACTACAAACTAATTAGCTGTGATATCGGCCGACTACAAACTGATTAGCTGTTTAATCAGCCGATTACAAACTGATCAGCTGTTTTATCGGCCGACTGCAAACTAATCAGCTGATTAATATGCCGACTACAAACTGATTAGCTGTGATATCGGCCGACTACAAAGACTAAAAACTGATCAATTGTTTTATAGCCGAGTACAAACTGATCATCTGTTTTATAGGCTGACGACAAGCTGAAAAACTGTTTCATCGACCGCAAACTATTTGATAAACAATCATATCGGCCAAAAACAAACTGATAACTTGTTAATTTTTCCAAGGGTCTTACAAAATATACAAAAAAGAGATGTTAATTTGCTTGTTGTATTTCAATTACCCAACTCACAATTACCCAACAGTGGAAGTACTATTCTATAGGCCGGTGCCTCACTTTTTTATAATATTGACTTATACTAAAGAGAGTGGTTTGTGCCAAATGGTCAGCCTTCGTGGCTCAGTTGGTTTGATATCTGACTGTTGATCCAAGGGTCCCGAGTTCGATTCCCGGTGGAGACGCAGTTTTTAGTTGTGTTTTCAGTTTGGATCTGTGAGACAATAAATATCGTAAGTCTCCAGAATGTGGCAACTTGTTATTGGGTGCGTGCGTGCGTGCGTGCGTGCCCAATGCGATTGCGGCCACCCCTTTCAAACAATGCAACATATAATAATAATATTGGAAGAATGCAGTGTCCATGGATATGAGGGCCCAAAGTCGGACATTTGCGAATTGACACCAGCATTTGTGGATTGGATCGGAGCCCTCGACGTGAATGTGTGATTGACATATCATGCTGTTTTGTATATGATTGCTGTTATTGCTGTTATCATTATTTTTGTGTTGTGATTTATTGTTAATTTTAGTTGTGACATTAATATTATTATTGTTGTGTTTTATATTATTAAAATATTATTACCAACGAACACGACAGCAGGTGGGCGTGTCACAAGGAGCCAATCACGTCGCGCTAACAATATTTGACATAAGCGGCCATCTTGTACGCTACGAGTCACTTGACGGTGAGCTTTCAGTGTGAGTAGACGTGTGTCGCGCGCGTGCTTTTCGTTAAGTCCTTGAAAATGCCTGGTGATATTCAGGCGAAACGTCGGAAGACAAATGGTCTTAGTCAAGACCTACTGACACGGGAAAACCGAGATAAAAATATTATAACATATTTCACCCGTGAAAACATCAAATATAACATATATATATATATATATATATATATATATATATATATATGTATATATATATATATATATATATGTATATATATATATATATATATATATATATATATATATATATATATATATATATATATATATATATATATATATATATATATATATATATATATATATATATATATATATATATATATATATATATATATATATATATATATATATATATATATATATATATATATATATATATATATATATATATATATATATATATATATATATATATATATATATATATATATATATATATATATATATATATATATATATATATATATATATATATATATATATATATATATATATATATATATATATATATATATATATATATATATATATATATATATATATATATATATATATATATATATATATATATATATATATATATATATATATATATATATATATATATATATATATATATATATATATATATATATATATATATATATATATATATATATATATATATATATATATATATATATATATATATATATATATATATATATATATATATATATATATATATATATATATATATATATATATATATATATATATATATATATATATATATATATATATATATATATATATATATATATATATATATATATATATATATATATATATATATATATATATATATATATACTGATTCTCTCGGGAATCAGAATTTGACGCGGGTTATCCCCAAAATACTTAATAATAACATATATATATATATATATATATATATGTTATTGCTGTGTTTTGTTCATTTTGATTTTAAACATTTGATTCACTAGTAGGTACCATACGATAAATAAATAAATATTTAAAATTTTTAATTTTATATAAAAATTGGGTGCGTGTTAAATAATTATTTGACATAGCGCCTGTTAGATGCCCGAGAAGGTACATAGAATTAATAAAATAAATGGTAGAATGAACACTGAATTCTTATTATTGAAGATGAGGTTTTCTATAGATCTTTTCATAGTGACCCGTCTCAGAACAGGTTTTCCTAGTGAGACGGGGAACGAAAAATTTGTTTGTCATTTATGTATTTTTTACGACTGAGACTTAGATGAATTACCATTTATTAAGATACATTTAGATATTGCTGAATACACGGGAAGAGACTTAGATGAATTACCATTTATTAAGATACATTTAGATATTGCTGAATACACGGGAAGAGAGTTTGGCGAAAGCTACGAGGCTCCGACTTACAATAGTGCTTCCCGGCTTAGAAATAAAAAACAAAATTTAAAAATTAATAGATAAAAAAAGAAACAATTATTGTCCCATTGAAAACTTGGTCACATTTGTACGGGACAAAATATGCATTATCTCTTATGTATGTATGTATATAACACATGAGATGCAACTGTCCATGGCGAAAGTATGCATCTATAGTTGAAGAATATATTGTATCAAACTATAAACCCTGAAATTCAAATTATTGAATATTTTGTTTTCTATACAAACAGTCATGATATGATAGAGTGGAGGTCAGTCCTTTTTTCCTACCCCGAATATGTAAAAAGCTTTGTGGTTTGTATGAAGATTAATTATTATCAAACTAATTTATGAAAGGACATACAAATTTTATGAATGGATGTCGTCACTAAATTCAATTTTTACAAAAATTATTCAAAATAGTTTGAGATGTACTGTTTTAATGTATTTATTTTTATAGTAAATGAAATTATTTGGGTGGGATATTTTGGCGATATTTACGATATTTATTTGGAAATTTAGACAATTATACATTTTTTTTAATAAAAAGTTTGAGAATCCCTGGAAATATTTTATTAAAAACGGTTTGAGATATTATGTTTGTCTATATTTACACAAATTTTCAGCGATGCAGTTTTTAATGTTTTTGAGATAAATGGAAATATAAAATATAAATTCAAATGTTGATAACACCTGACTGGAGCAAAAGCTCAAAATTCTAAGTAAGAAAGATTTGTAGGCTTAATTTTTTTTTTATTATTTCTGAAATTTTGAGCTATGTGCATCAAGCGGCTCCGAATTCTGAACTCATCCATATATATATAATATATGCTGTGAAGCCTCATGTCGTGTTTTTTTTAAATCAAAGTTGAAAAAACCATTAAAAATGTAGACCTGTCCATACAAAATCTCACGGATCTTGG
Source organism: Molanna angustata (assembly GCA_963576475.1). Lineage (NCBI taxonomy): Eukaryota > Metazoa > Arthropoda > Insecta > Trichoptera > Molannidae > Molanna > Molanna angustata. The sequence continues at coordinate 33,182,861 of OY754973.1, read as the reverse complement.
CTTATAACTATGTCGAGAAAACAATTGTCTTGAACAAATCAACTATTGGAATATTTCAATGAGAATATGTATTTTTAGTTAGAACAATACAAACATATTCATTAATAAGGAGTGCTTTTCTTCATACATCTACTCCTATTTTGATTATTAAGATATCCTTGATTACAATATCCATAATCTTCTTTTTTTGTTGTAGGTCCCGGATTTGCTGCTCCACAAGATTTTGGTTATGATGGGCACAATGGTAAGTCGAAAATCATCAAATTTTTAAAATAAATTTGCGATAGTTGGCGAGTAGCCTCTAATTACATATAATTGAACTAAGTGGAACAAAAGTTATTTTATGATATTAAGATGCACATCCAAAGAAATCTCTAAAACTTAATATTCCACATAAATTTGAAAATTAAAATAGTGATTAATAGAAACTAGTTGCATGTAACACATGAGATCCAACTGTCGATTGCGATAGTATGTATAGTTGACGAATAAGTACCAACCTATAATCCCATAAATACAAATTATTTAATATTTTAAGATATTTGATTTTCTATACAACACATGTACCTATGTATGTATGTCAAGATAGGATAGTATGGAGGTCAGTCCTTTGATCCTACCCAGAATATGAAAACAGCATGATGGTATGTATGTTGTTTGGAGATTAGTATCAAACAAAAGTTTAGTCTTCTTAGATATTGTGTGTAGGCGATTGCCATACAAATTGTATGAAGCAATGTCGTCACTAAATTAAATTTTTATAAAAATTATTAAAAAAAAATTGAGATGTGCTAATACAATGCTAATATTTTTTATAGAAAATTAAATTATCTAGTTGGGGTGTTTCTGCTTTTTTTGATATTTTTAAAAAAATTGGAAATATAGGCAGTTAAACTCATAAATTTCTCATAAAAAAAAAAATTTTTTCTTAATAAAAAATGCTCGGGAATCCCTGGAATTAAAAAAAAAATGATTTGAGATTTTGTATTTGTCTATGTTTATAGGAAATTTCAGCGTTCTAGCTTTTATGGTTTTTGAGATATATGGAAAAATAAACCAAAAATTCAAAAGTTGATGAGTTTTTCCATGGAAGGTTCTTTTGATTAATGGCCATTTCAACTCCTTTAAAAATATCTGTACCAGTAGTTGTGCCATGAATACTATACATATCAAGAAGTTCTTCATGCACTTCATAGCTTTTATCTACTCCTCGAATATAAATCAACACCTGAGCAGTATCTGACATATCCGTTGACTCATCCAAGGCCAAAGAAAACCACTCAACATGTCCATTTTTGTCGAACAGTTGAGAAGATATATTTTCAGCGATGTTTTCTACCCTTCGAGCCACAGTTTTTGCTGACATACTGACAGTTTTTAATAAATTTACCTTTTCAGGGCACATTCTTCGGCTACTGCAATTCTTTGATCATTTCTCCATCGGTGAATGGTTTTCCACGTTTTGCAATTTCAAGAGCCACACGATAGCTGGCACGAGATGCAGTCTCTTGTTCAGTTTTGAGTTTTGTAAATGAAGATTGCTGCGATTTCAATCCGCGCTTCATAGCTTCGAATTTTTCTGTCCGCAAACTTCCTGTATATTTTGAGTAATTTTGAAAATGTTTTGTTTCATAATGACGTTTAATGTTATATACCTTGAGAACGGCTATGCTTTCATTGCAAATCAAACATAGCGCCTTGTTACTGGACTAAATTACGAAATACTGAATGTTCCACTGATCTTTGAATTTTCTGCATTCACTATCAATTTTTCGCTTCTTTTCCATACTACTAAATGGTTCACGGAAGATTCCGCTACTTTTTATAATTATGTAATATGTTAGAATTGAACAAAGTTTGATTGTTTTCTTGAGAGATACTTCACAGAAATTTGGTGTTAACTACTGTTTTTCTTTAATAAATTTAATTTATTATTTATCTTTAATTTAATTTAAAAGATTCAGCTACTTTTTTTGATTAGTAGTAAAAAATTAACCAATCAAAAAAAGTAGCTGAATCTTCCTTAAGCGTACTAAATCACACACAAAAGCAACAATTCAAATCAAAATACTGTTACAAAGATGTCTTAAACTTTAACACGCACAAACACATTTTAAGGAGGTACGCACTATTTTATTTCACAACAGTGTCATAGGAACTGACTTGTGGTTGCGCCACTAGCCTTCTTATATATTCCAATTACTGCCATCTAGAAGTGAGTGGAAGACACCAGAACTTTCTCGAACCAACAAGATTATTCTGTACGTGCTATTAGCGCCATCTGTTAGCGATAGAAGGTACTACCTATTTCCGCTTGTGTCCACCAGATGTCGTGTCACGTTACTCCTCATGGCTCGTACTCTACGACTAATCTAGAAATTACAGATAATGACAGGAAAATTAATAATATGCAGTGTTGCCGTTTTGCGGACTTTAGTCCGATTTGCAGCCTTTTTTAAACGTTGCGTACTTTTTCGGACTTTTTTTTTCATCAGTGGACTATTTCACTTTTTACCACCGGTTTTGGCCCTCGGAACTTACTGGAGTAATCAGTATGGCCCTAAGGCTGGAAAGTTTGGAGACCCCTGCTCTAAGTGATAACATACCTCTGTCCGTTCGGATTCCGTGGTAGATTGATAAAGTTATAGTATTTCATATTTGATATAACAAACTATACTTTTAACTAAAATATTAGTTAGTGTTGTATATACCACGTAAAACAGTTTAAAACATAATATATTTGTGGAATAATATCAGATTGATCATATCTGAAACCAACGGAATACAAGCCAACGCCACAACCAAACAATACTCTGATAATTGATGCCCATCTGAAATACATATGTAATTGAATAATCTGGAATATCATAATATTGAGAAGGAAGTCCATATAGAGGTTTGGAGATAAATAACAATCTATAATATCCAAAATATACATAACCTCTAAATTTTGGTGAGTGCTTCTTATAATAAAGCTTAATTGAATGCCTGCCTTTGAGGAAGCCCATTACTGTATCTAACCTGATGACCACAACATGTACCTGCCTATATCAGGACGAGCCATCTTAGAAAAACTACCCCAGAACATGTTCCCCACTATACTTCTCTTGTAATACGTTGGTTGTTCAGTGTTCAGATAATTGTTTAACTGCTCTAATTTTCTTTATTTAAATGTAACAGTACCAGGTAGTGTGTAAGATATTGCTTTCTTTTAATATATATGTACTCGTCCATGTTTATCCTAGATAGGTCCCTGTATATGTTATTATAACCTGAAAATTTTTGATACAAAAAATATAATATTGAACTCAGTTACGTGTTCATAATTATCTCTATATTACCCAGGTGTAAAATTATATTATAATGTATTTCTCTGATAACCAGAATCCGACGAACTCCTGATTTATAAAAGAGTCATTGTTCCAAAGTATATATTGCTTTAATTGTAGACTGAGCTAGACCTAAATCGTGAACCTAATTCTTGTATAATTTAAAATATTATAAATGAGAAAAAGGCATCACGACAACACATAGATGAAAAGAATTCAAGCGTTCCTGTCTCGCGCTATCGCATTCAAAATCTCTGTCCGTACCTACTCTTCTTTCCGACATACGTCGTATTTTGCCAATTCGTAATAGATTATTAATTGATGGCCGATTTTCAAAGAATGTTGGGCGCCATTTTTTAGTGCGCCAAACGTCCAAGACCAGTATGTCTGGTCTGGCCCTGATTCGTGATTTTTTCACACTGGTCTTTCGGTATTATAAACGCGTATACCATTATTTTACACTTCAATGATTAAATAATTTTGAAAATAGGTATATATTGTGTCTACTGTTATTGTATCAATACTATTATGTTGAAAAATAAACATTACAACTGTTTACCTTATTAAATATCATACCCTATACCGTGTCTATAAAAATATGAATTTATCACTAACCAAATATTTGGACATGTTAACAATATGGTTTAGCATTAACGAAAAAATACAAAGAATTTATTTATTTTTCAAATTGGATTAATAAAGCACATAAGGTCCAAAGTACTAACAAGGAAAACAAAAATCCTGATTTATTAAACTCAGACCTGTCGTAGTGTATGGAGCTGAATGCTGGGTCTTAACTAAAAGAGACGAAAATAGCCTCTTGATGTTTGAAAGGAAAATCCTGAGAAAGATTTTTGGCCCAGTAAATGATACTATATAAATGATACTTTGGAGGATACTATATAATCACGAACTACAGGCCTTATATGACGAACATAACATTGTACAAGTCATAAATGTACGTAGACTGCAGTGGTTGGGACACGTCAGCCGAATGAATGATGATCATATCCCCAAAAAGGTTCTTAATACCAATCCAGAGGGCAGAAGAAGTAGAGACAGGTCCAAGCTAAGATGGCTGGATGACACAGAAGACGTCATAAGGGCGTTCAGAATAGCAAACTAGAGTAGAGCGGTGGAGGACAGGGAAGGCTGGAGAAGGATTCTGGAGGAGGCCAGGGCCCACACAGGACTGTAGCGCCAACGATGATGATGAATTGTATGAAAGATATTATTACTACATACATACCATCACGCCATGTCTCTCATGGTGTAGGTAGAGAGAACCGAATGCCAAACTTCCTTCAAATCTTGTCACACATTCATTTTTATCGCTTACAAAATACCAAAAACATACATAGGTACTCAATCTCAACACACGTTAACAGTAAACCAATACACACGAACCAATCGCTTCTCGAACTCTTTTACTAACCCAGCAGCGCGTCTGTGGAACGTTCTTCCGAAATCTTTGTTTCCACCTTCTTGCAAACCCGGGTCTTTTTAAAATCCGAATTAATATTTTCCTGAGCAGATTGCGAATCCTCCTCAACGTTAAGTAGTGCGCTTCTTCGAAAGAGTAGCCATATTAAAAATGCGTTTTTGAGCGTCAATCACAGACAAAATAGATATCATCAAAGATACTTTGTTGTTTATACAAAATTGACTAGCAGGTCAAGAAGCGATACTTAAACACCACGTTAGTAAATTCGCTTATATCCTTCTCCATCCAATTCATATCTCCAAGATAAAGATACATTGAAGAGATGAACATATATGAAATAACTTAAAACAACTTGATAGAAAATAAATCGAACGAATTAGCTTTTCTAGAACTCCAAAGGTTTGAATGTATTTTTGTGCAACTTTTGTTCTTGTATTGTATTAAGTAACGTCCATAGAAAAGAAATTTATTTGTCACGTGATATGTTTGGGAACTATAGTTGTAGCGTAGTACAGAAGAACGACTTCCTATCTATTGTCAAAGATACTGACTGTTTGGTAACTATATACACCATTATTGTACAATTTGTATATACAGGTAGCCTATTTAAAATTATAATGGAAAATCGTTTCACTAAAGAATTAGTTAGCAAGTTTAAAAAATGCGATGCAATCATTTTGAACAGTTGTGTGTACATTTGACAAATACCTCTACAATGGAACAAAAATAACTTATTGTTATTATACATACGGCCGTATGTATTTTTGGAACGATAGAAATTTGTCATTTTGAAACTGATAAATGCGAGGATTTGATATATACATATATGAAACTGTACAGAGATTGTCATATACGTGTAGTACTTTCGTGATAATCCTTGTGACTTTCAGATATCTGAAAGATCAGAATGTATAAGACATGTGTTGGACCAATCATGACATATACGGTGGAGACAAGAGCCGATAACCAGAACCAAAAACCTCCTACGGACATCGGAAATGAAGGTTTTTAGGGGTATCACAGGGGAGACGCTTAGGGACGGAATTCGCAATGACCACATTAGGCGGACCTGTGAGACCGAGGACATCCTACGATGGAGTAGAGCTAGTAGAAGATCCTGGAGGGACCATGTCAACAGGATGGACGCATCTCGAATCCCATCCATAGCGGCAAACGAAATCCCACCAGGGCATCGCCTCCCCAAAAGACCACCGAAGAGGTGGAGGGATAGCTGGACCTCAGCTTCACAGGAATAGCTTTCTTGAAAAAACAGATCTATACGATCTATAAGAAGAAGAAGAAGAAGTGATTATCCTTGGAGGAATAATACAGTTCGGAGACTTCATAATCGAAGATTTACCGACAATCAGTGTTTTTTTATAAACGTTACCGATCTGCTGAACGTATTTTACTATATATATTCCAATCCATAGTACCTACTGATTGTTTAGCTCTTTATTTGAAGTAAAATCAGCAACGCTATGGAATAATTTTTTTTTTCTCTTAAGGCTTTTCACCCATAAAAGGATGTTGCAGCCGTTATTAATCAGAAACATTAGTTAACAAAGATTAAGTCAATAAAAAAAAAGAATTAAATAATAGTCAGATTTTTTATAATCGATTTAAATATTAAACCATGAACTTGAGGAGAGTTCAGCCCAAGAAGGTAAACTGTGGAAACAGGGTGTTGGACATTCTCAAACTTAAAATAAATGTCTAGCGCATCCCTGATTGGACAACCAAACAGAACGTGATCCGGAGTTTCCTCATCCCATCCACATTCGCAGAACGGGGACTCCACCAATCCGAGACGGAACAGATGGCTATCCAATCGCATATGACCAAAGCGCAGTCTAGAAATATAAACAATGTGATGCCTAGATAACCTCTTTCGGTGGAACCAAGGACGCGAGGGGATGGAACTCTGCACTTTTTTATAATGGTAACCTTTGGGGCTATTTTGCCAATGCGAACACCAGTCTTTCACCCTGTCACGTTCTAAAACACTCAGCAGATCACACTCAGGAACAACGAAATTGTTCGGAAGATTACCCTGGAGGGCGGCCTGTTTGGCCAATGCATCCGCTCTCTCATTACCATAAATGCCGCTATGTGCCGGGATCCATGCGATTACCACGTCTTTATTTTCTTCTTGTAATTCGTATAGCAATAGACGAATGTCAATTATAAGTTGATTGCGCGAAAAAATGGAATAAGGGGAGGACAAACATTTTACTAAGGAAAGTGAGTCAGAAAAGATGATAATATTTTGTTCTGACAGTGATACGCATTCGCGTAAGACCTCCTTTAATGCAAAGCATTCAGCGGTATACACTGAAGCCTCAGATGGTAATTTGAACCCGGCCTCTATGTTCAATTTAGGGATTGCAAAAGCAGATCCAACGAATCCGCCAGTAGTTAATTTAGATCCATCCGTGTATATTCTTAGATAAGTCGGCCATTTTTCATTTACACAAGAAATAAACTTTTGATTAAAATCATTAAAGCAATGATTGGGTTTCTTGGTTAAACCAATATTTTGTATGACATTAGGAATCGTTTGTAAGACTTTAAGAGGCAAATTGAAAACTGAAGAGGGAAAGGGATATTTTGATCCTTTGTATGTGTCATTAATAGAAGAATAAGCTGTACACAGCAGAGGGATGTGTTTTTTGACCCAATATCTGTTGGACTGGTAGGACTGATTCAGTTTAACGATATTATCGAAAAGTGGATGTTCAGAATAACTAATGCGTTTGAGAATGAACCTTTCTGCCAGGTAGAGTCGCCTTATAACCAGCGGCATCTCCGAACATTCCACTTGAAGAGCGTTTATAGGCGTAGACTGCATAGCACCCATTATAAGTCTAAGACACCTAGACTGAACTCTCTCAAGCCTAGTTTCTAGATGGATTGGAAGAGAATTTAACAAAAAGCATGCATAGTCGAGGTGGGAACGAATCAACGCATTTTACATGTTTCTCATAGTGGAAGGGTGAGATCCTCAGATCCCCATGAAACTCCAGCCACTGCTCGTAGGATGTTTGTATTACGTTCGCATTTAGCTGTTATTTTATCAACAAAAGAGTTCCATGCCAACTTCCTATCGAAAACAACTCCCAAAAATTTGGTTTCGTCAACCTGAGGAATGTCAATATCGTTAAGACGTATTAAAACTTCAGGGTTTCTATGCTTTCTGGAGAAAACCATAATCTTTGATTTTACAGGAGATAATTGGAGAGAGTGAGAAAGCAACCAGGTATTTAATCTAGAAAGGGAGTCGGACAGAATGTTTACAGCTCGATCAATGTTCCTATGAACAGTGTACAAGGCTATATCGTCTGCATACTGTAATATTTTGCAATCGCTAGGGATAGCAGACCGTATGTTATATAAGTACGCATTGAATAGAAGGGGAGACAAAACAGAGCCCTGCGGAAGACCCCTCCACACAGATCTAACAATTACCCCATCGTCACTCTCAATAACTATTCTCCTTTCAATGAACATGTTGAATATCAATCTAGCTAAAGGGTCAGGAATGTTCAACTGAATCAGCTTAATGTAGAGTGTATTAAGACATACGTTGTCGTAGGCTGCGTCAATGTCTAAAAAAGCGGCCACGAGGAACTCTTTGTTAGAAAAAGCCAGCTGTATGTCCGTAACAAGAGTACATAGACTATCCATACATCCGAGTGACCTTCTAAACCAGAACTGGCTACTTGATAAATGACGACTGTTTTCCAGGAACCATTCTATTCGTATCTTAATAAGGTGTTCAAGCAATTTTAATATACAAGAAGACAAGGCAATAGGACGGTATGATGACCCCAGGGTCAGATCCCTACCCGGTTTCGTAATTGGGATCACCAACTGGTGTTTCCATTCCACAGGGACAGAGCTTTTGTGCAAAATTTGGTTGAAAATGTCTAAAAGGAAAAGAAGAAATGGATCCGGAAGTTTCCTCAGCACCGAGTAAGGGATCTTATCCAGACCTGGGGACGAGTTTTTGGTCTTTATTAACGATATTTTCAGTTCATCTAAGGAAAACGGCCAGACTAAACATGAGCCGGTGTTAACTGTTGCAGATTGTCCGTGCAATGTAATTTGAGTTATATTGGGAACATATGAGGGAGCTAAAGACTTAACAAAGTTGGGGAGCCATAATTTGGTATACTGCAATCTACGAGGAGGAACCATCGAGCCCCTAAAGCTTTTAATCATGTCCCAAACATATGACGGTGGGGAGTTGGGAGACAGTGACGAACAAAATCCAGACCAACCATTACGCTTTTTCTGTCTAAGTGCCTTTTTTGTTTTTGCTTGAAGGGCCTTAGCAGACAAAAATTTTTCCATAGACATGTCGTTTTTATATTTGAGCATGGCTCTTTTACGCTCCTCAACCAGTATATCGCACTCCTCATCCCACCATGGAATATATCTCCTAGGCCTTCTACCACCCTTCTTTTTCGGTATGGATTCATCTGTTCCATCTTTTAGAATTTGGAAGAAGTTATTGTAGTTATTTTGGACGGTTGTATTACTATCGAATGGATTCTCTCTTTCATTAACTCTGCTCTCAATTATCTTCCTGAATCTAAACCAGTCCGCCTTACGAATGTTATAAAGGTTTCTCTGGTTTTGAGGTAAATATAGGCTAGAGGAACAATTGTACGTGAAAATAATGGGAAAGTGGTCGCTTGAGAAAGCATCGTGTGTTATCGTCCAATTTACAGAGCTGGCCAAATCTCCTGTACACAAGGACAGGTCCAGAGCGCTTCGGTTCTGACCCGTTGGAGTCAGCCTCGTTGCTGATCCATCATTTAGGATGCACAAATTATGTTCATCGATGAATGTCAAAATATGATTTCCTGACCTATCTGATCTAGAGCAACCCCGAGATGGACTATGAGCATTAAAATCCCCTAGAATAAAATACGATGCAGGGAGGAGTGGCACTATGGAGTTCCAAAAACTGTTGTCAAAACCAGTGCCCGGACGTACATAAGCTGATATGAATCCTATATTATTAATTATTACAGCCGCCACTTCCAGAAAGGGATTAAAAGGCAGATCAATTTGGGTAAAAGAAAGCGCCGAGTCGACCAACAAAGCCATGCCACCGCCTCTCCCCTCCTGTCTGTCGCCTCTTACACAAAAGTATCCTGGTATATTATAAGAATAGTGTGGTCTAATCCACGTTTCGGCAATAGCAGCGATGTTGATTTTATAGTGGTTTAAAAGATAAACAATATCAGCTCTATTACTCACAGCACTTCGAGCATTCCACTGTAGGACTGAAATATTTTTGTTAGTATTAGTATCTGTAATTACTGTGAATTTTTCTATTTGCGATGTCTTCACTTAAAATAATTAAGCTATGAGTAATAGCAAAAAAAAAAAATTACACGATATTAGAGATACCTAGTCTAATTATGAGATTCAGGTAAAGCAGGAGGAGCTAGAAGAGAAGACATTTGCGTAAAGATAGATTCATCATTAATATTTGATAATAGATAGGTAAAAATCTGGAACATCAGTTTAATGTTATTAGGATTAAGTGGCGATTTAGAAATCGAAGAATCATTAGAAGAAGAGGATGGAGAAGAAGCATTGATATTAAATTCTGGGGGCACACCACATCCATTCTTGGGATTCAGTGGTTGTCCATTTGAGTAGGACAATAAGGAGTTGATTGTTTTGTGATCTATGATTTTCTTAATTTGCTTTTTATTAGGAGATGATGCTGAAGTCACCTCACTGAACGATTTTTTGGGGGCTCCAACTTTTTTAGAAGCTTGAACAAAGGATACGCCCTCTGTAGCCATAACACGTCTAATATCCCTTTGTCTATGCAACTCAGGGCAAATATTGCTTGTAGATATATGGTCACATTTACAGTTTACACATATGCTTTTAGTTTTTGTTTTTAAGCAGTCTTTAGATTCGTGGTTTTCACCGCATTTAGCACATCTTGATGAATTGGTACATCTAGTGTGGGTATGTCCGTATCTTTGGCATTTATGGCAAATGTATGAAGGCGGAATATACAAATCAACATTTATAGAATTATAAAATAAGTATATGTAATCAGGGAGTTTTTGCCCCTCAAATGTGACAAGAATTGTGGATGAAGGAATCCACTCCATTTTTCCGTTGATATTAGTCCTTCTATTCAAACGTCTTAGTCTAGCAACTTTCCCGCAACCAAGGGGTACTTGAATATTGTTCATAAGGTCGTCATCTGTTAGATCCGTTGGTATGCGTCTAATCAATCCACTCTTGTACAGTTTGTAATTGGGAATGTAAGATTTCAAACCCTTAGATGAAAGCATATTCGATTTTATAAAGTTATTTGCATATTTAGCAGTTGCAAATGTAACTATGGTGCGGCGACCTCCATCCACCCTCACTCCTCCAGGGACAATCCCCTCCATACCTGATCTAGATAGTAAACCACCCAAAACCATGGGATGAATGGGTTTACCCTTTTCCGTGTTCTCCACAACGACCATGAAAGGCGGAAGAGCCAAAGGCGAGTACTGGCTCTCACCAACTGAAGCCGAAGATATGCGTGCGCTCTCATTGACAGCAACCGAAGGTGGACAGTCGCCTTCTTTGACAAATTGATTTGTGTATTCATTTGACCGAATTGTCATTTGTGAAGAAGACTCTGGTTCCATATCCAGTCTTTTCTTTTTGGCATTAGGGCCACCCTTATCGGGTGGGTCATTCATTGTCGCCAATCAACCAAACACGTTGATTGCAATGTATACGGTAAAAAAAATGCTGAGCGAATTTAAAATGTTTACTTTCAAAAATGTCACCACTTATCATTTGATATTTATATATATTTCGAAAACAAATTCTTCATTAAACACGGTTTTTATTCTGTTTGATAGTTATTTGTTTATTAACGACTGTTTTAGATCAAATGTGACGAGAGAAAAATAAGATAACTCACAATAAGTATCTGTCAAACACACAAAGTGCAATCCCAATAGTGAATTCAACTTCCACACAAAAATAACGCACAACAAAGATTGTTTTGTACAAAAACTGAAAGTTAATCACTATACCATCACAAATATAGATTGTTATTCACTACGAAAAACCAATTTTTATATTTTATATTGCAGTCAAAATCAAGAAACCGCTATGGAATAATCATAGTCCTGATTTTACGTCGCCTTTCTTATTACGGTGCCACTATTTTTACGACCGGAATTTACACCATAGAAAAGAGAACTTATTATTTACACGACAAAGTGTCTATTTACACGACAAATTTTCTGACGTCGTCTATGTTTTTAGGTCATTTATAACCATAGAAAGCGCAGATAAATCAAAATACAAAAATATTTACCTTTGTCTTTTTTTCAATGGTCATAAAAATGCATCATGGAAACCAACTTGAAGAAAAAATAAATAATATTGGCATCTTATTACATTTACTTAATTTTATAAATCATTTTTTCATCGAGATCCACAATTATAACAAAGTATAAACAAAGGTAAATATTTTTATAACTTGATTTATCTGCGTTTTCTGTGGTTATTTTTGGTTTTCGTCTATGGTTGAGTCGTGTAAATAGTCGTAGCCTTCTTATTAAACATATTAAAAAAAGTTAAAGCAAAAATATCTATTTGATTTCTTCTTCCTCTCCTTATACTTTTATTTTCCTATCATTGCTTTGAAGTGTTCATATATTCAATCTTTTTATTTTTTACTTTTCTTCTGTTATCTTTATATTTTTTTTTATTTATATCATGTCATTATCTTATTGCCATAGTACATATTGAATTGTATATTTTTGTATATTTTGTCGGCCTTCGTGGCTCAGTTGGTTAGGTATCTGCCTGCTGATCCAAAGATCCCGGGAACGATTCCCGGTGGAGATACAGTTTTTAATTGTGTTTTCAGTCTAGCTCTGAGAGACGATTAATATCGTAAGTCTCTGGAATGTGGCAACTTGTTGTTGGGTGCTTGTTAAATCAATATTTGACATAGTACCTGTTAGTTGCCTGAGAAGTAATTTAAAATAAAATTAAAATGTTTTTATTAACTCTGGTTTGTTGGAAGAAATTGCCATTTGGCAATAAACCCGCCAGTCTACAGATTATATGCACAAGAAATTACAAATAAATAAATAAAAACTTTGATAATTCTCATTCGTCTCGGGTCTGGGTAAATTTTGTGTGGGTCGTGATTCGTGACCCTTCTCCTTTGGTACATTTTGTGTGAGTCGTGACTCGTGACCCTCCTCCTTTGGTACATTTTGTGTGGGTTGTGACTCGTGACCCTTCTCCTTTGGTACATTTTGTGTGGGTCGTGACTCGTGACCCTTCTTCTCCTTTGGTACATTTTGTGTGAGTCGTGACTCGTGACTCGTGACCCTCCTCCTTTGGTCCATTTTGTGTGGGTCGTGACTCGTGACCCTTCTTCTTTAGTACATTTTTTTAAAAATATGTGTCCGTTTTACATTACCTAAACCAAGCCTATAGGTAATCGAAATCGGCATAATGGTATACGATCCTTCATATTTTGGACTATTTAGGTATATTCAACGCAATACCCACTCTTCCAAATTATTGTAAGTATATTATTATAATTTTTTTTTTATAAAAAAATGAATATGTCCTTGTTAAACAATTACATATACATCTTCCTACGTTCCCTAAAAGAAGCAAATAAATGCTTGTGCTTAGGTGAACGAAATCGGTCTAGGCAGGATTCGAACTCGCGACCACTGGATTACTAGCCCAGCGCGCTAACCGCTCTGCCACCGACCGATCTATGTGTATATACCTACATAATAGATTTATTTTTACAGGACCAAGTGAGTGGGGTAAGCAGTACGACACATGCGTGGGAAAACACCAGAGTCCAATCAACATCAATCTTCTGAGTGTTCAAGATGTAAGTCTACCCCCGATGGACTTGGATGGATTCTCTGACAGAATGGTGGGGATGATTGTCAACAACAATGGACACACGGGTGGGTACCAACAACGATTTACTTAATTTTACTAGCCATTCTCCTTGTAAATAGCCCAAATTGGTAAGTAATATTTCTAAACAGTCTGTAAGTATGTATATTGTAATCACGGGTTCATCCTGGATCACGAAAGGTCCCGGGATTGATTCCCGGAGGGGACACAGACATGTGAGACTATTATAATATCATAAATCTCCAGAACGTATGCATGTTATATCAATATTTATTTACCTGTGAAGCAATACTAAATAAATCTAAAGTAATAAAGCAATCAAAATGTTAGTGTATGTGTGTGTGTGTGTGTGTGTGTGTGTGTGTGTGTGTGTGTGTGTGTGTGTGTGTGTGTGTGTGTGTGTGTGTGTGTATGTGTGTGTGTGTGTGTGTGTGTGTGTGTGTGTGTGTGTGTTTGTCTCACGCCTTCTGAAAAACCAAGAGCATCTAAAAATCTAATTTATGTGCGAACGTGTACCAGTATACCTGATGCAGTGTCACGCTAAAAATTATGCGATAAAAATGCTGAATTTTAAAAATATTTCAATAATTATTTTTCTCATACAAAATTTTCCAAGTCATATCTGTCAAAAAATTGTACATTTTGCACGCAAATATCTGTTAGTTTAAAAGTTAGAAGTACGTATTTTCAAGTATAACTTAGCGTTTAAGTGAAAAACATGGTGAATATTTTGTATAATTATAATGTTAAACTTATTTTTAAAGTAAGCGTTTTGTACATAAATGCCGCCATTTTAATATCTTTTCATACAATATTTCATTTTCCTACCGAATGAATATGTTCTTGAAAATAATAAACCTTTGAAATAAATGTAATTATGAAATAATAAAATGAAACACAAGACATTACAGCAAGTTTTAAGACGTATATTGTAAAAGTCTGTTAATTATTAGTAAAGATATAGGCATAATAAAATTGCATAATTTGTATATAATATTTGATATTTCGGACAGTTTTCATTTTTATGGCATCGAACAAACCAATGTAGGTACCTACATATTATTCAAAAAATGTCTACAAACCATTTGATATTTTTTACATGTTCTATGGTTACTATGGTTACGGACACATTCTGATATTCAAATAAAATTTTTTATAAATCGAATTCGAATTAAGTTAGAACATCATTGTTGGTAGGTACCTACATATACCTAATACTACTTAAAAACCAACAATATACTAATTTCGTATAGGAAAATTATTAAACTATCTTAGGTTAACTACAATACACATGTCATTCAATCTACAAACTATTTCCTATAGTGCAATTCTTCTTTTATTTAAGTAGACCTTTGGGTGATTTTTTATACAAACTATTTCTTGGAGTTTAATTCTTCTTCGTCTTCTTTTGTGAAGTCATTTGGGACAGTTCATGAATAAACTATTTCCTAATTTTTAAACTAATTTTTCTTTTTCTTAATTTATGTAGACCTTGGGTGAGTTTTTATACAAACTATTTCCTATAGTCTAATTCATCTTCTTCCTCTTCTTTTATGTAGCCCTTTGGGTGAGTTTTTATACAAACTTATTCCTATTGTCTAATTCTTTTTCTTCTTATTTTATGTAGACCTCTGGGCCAGTTTTGATACCAACTATTTCTTTTAACGTAATTCTTCTTTTTCTAATTTTATGTAGACCTTTGTTGAATTTTGTATAAACTAACTTCCTATAGTCTAATATTTTCCTCTTTTATGTAGACCAAGGGAGAGTTTTCATGCAAACTTTTCCTTTAGTCTAATTCTTCTTCGTCTTCTTTTATGTTGACCTTTGCGTTAGTTTTTATACATAATCTATTTCCTGACGTATAATTATTCTTCTAATATGTAGACCTTTGGGTCAGTTTTTATATTAACTACTTTCTATGGTCTAATTCTTCTTTTTCTTATTTTTTGTAGATCTTTTGGTTAGTTTTTATGCAAACTATTTCCTTTAGTCTAATTCTTCGTTTTCTTATTTAATGTAGACGTTGGGTGAATTTTATATAAAATATTTCCTTTATTTCAATTCATCTTCTTCTTCTTTTATGAAGACCATTTGGTCAGTTTTTTATATAATACATTTAGTATTGTGTAATTCTTCTATTGCATCTTTTATGTAGACCATTGGATCAGTTTTTATTACAAACTATTTGTTATAGTCTTATACTTATTCTTTTTTTTCATTTAGTCTTTTGGGTTAGTTTTAAGTCTTATAGTCTATTGTATAGAAATATTATAAACAGCATGCACACTTGACGAAAATACATAAAACGAATGGGATGTGACCATCACTAGAATCTTCTCAATACTTTTTTTCAATCGAAATTTACACCATTTATTATATCATCATATATTGCTTAATTTTCAATAACTACATATTTGATTTTGATGACAATATAATAAAAAATCGGGGTTGTGGCCATTACTGGTCTCTTCACAACGTTTATATTCAAATTAAAAACTATTTAAGTCTTCTTCTGTAATGTAGATCAGTTTTACTGTGCAAAAATATAATAATCTATAGGTATGCACACTTGACGAAAAATATAAAAACGAATGGGATGTGACTAACACTAGAATCTTTTCAGTACTTTTGTTTATTTAATTTTTAAGCCATTTCCCATCATCCAAAATTACTATATATTTAAAACACATTTGCGTTCGATGACAATATATAAAAATAGGGGTTGTGGCCAAATCCAAACTCTTTACAACGTTGTCTCTTTATAATCAGTCATATTTAAAACCATTTACCATAGTCCATGCGTGCAGAAATTGTATGTACCTATGTACTTATATATAAAAACAAATGGGTTGTGACCATCACTTGAACATTTTACATCGCTTAAACTCAATTAAATTTCAAACTACTTTTCATACTACGAATTAGCAAATATTTTTTGTGACAATATTATATAAACGATTGCTTATTCCTTCACTAATTTACATTCTTGGCCAACGGCGGGACATAAAAGCTAGTAAGAAATAAAATAAATGATTTATCTGACCCCGAAGCATGTACCTAAGCCTTTCAAACAGACTAATAGACTTTATTTTAACACAGAATAATACATTCTAATCCTTAGAAAATCATTATTGGGATATAGAAAGGATCAGACTAACACATTGTAATTTATATTTGAAAAAAAAACGGCCCAATACCATATTACTAATTTCAATAGGAGTATCGATATGCCAATGCTCATATCACTTCTATGTAAGTATTTTCCGAGATATTCGTATATTATAAAAAACTTTCAACCCTATTTATCACCACATATCTGAAAAAAAATCTTTTTTAAGTGAAAGGTTTCGTAAATTAAAACCTATTAATTTATTAAACCTCTTTATTTTCCAAATTTTACTCTTCTATGATTAGCCGATTGGGCGATGCGTTGCTGTAGATAAATAAATAAAAAAAGTCAACTACTAAATATTATAAGTATTTTATATTTGAACGGAAATTCCATAACTAGACAATAAACTAACCTCAAATATTATACCTTCTATATCAGCCCTAATCAAGGGCAAAATTGTTAGGATCTCGCATATTCAGAAGATAACAAAATTGTGTTGTTAACCTTGATGCCAATTTATTATATTCTAGGTACTTACAAAGTTATTGCCATATTAACCAATTTTATTTTATTTCATCATATATTTTTTAATTTCCTAGTTACAATCACATATTCCAACTGTCGATTTGTTCAAGAGAATTTAACTCTCTTAACATATCGACAAAGTTTCAAGCCAAGTTCCGCGAGATTATGCTTACATTCATTAGGCAGGTACACCTATGTATGTACTAGGTAATGTAATCTCGCATGCAGCCTGTACATTTTACCTCGCAGAACGTGACCCAATATGATAATTTTCGTCGCTTAATTCTGTCAATCAGCTCGCGCTCGACATTTGCTCTGCTGAGTACCTCCAAATTTGATATTCTATCGACCCAGGAAATATTCAGCATGCGGCAGCCACATTTCAAAGGCCTCCAGGCGGTTAAGCATATTGACCTTTATGGTCCAGGTTTCAGCTCCGTATTTTAAGGTTTTAACTATCGTCGCAAATCAGTGGCTTCATTCTGAAAAAATATCGAGCGAGCTGTCTCCATTCGGCACCTTAGAATCATCGGTGAGAAGACTTCCATGATATTTAAAAATTTTGACTTTCTATGGCCTTGTCCTTCAAGTTGCAAAGTCAAGTTATCATGAGACTGTCGGCTGAATATCATAAACTTAGTCTTTGATATATTCATGCTAAGACCAACTCTTTCCCAGTAATATTAATTATCTCCAAAAGCTTTCGAAGGTCACTGAAACTATTAGCCAGCACTAAGGTATCGTGCGTATCCTAGAGTATTAATTATTACTCTGTTCACTTTTACTCCTGCTTCTGTGTGATATGTAGCCTGTTTTAACAGTCTTGTTAGGTTAAACAAAAGGGGCGACAGAATACAGCCTTGACGAACCCCTCGTTAAATTTCAAGTAGTTCAGTATTTTTGACCCAGTCTCACATTTGCTATCTGATGCCAATAAAGGTTGTTGATAAAAATTACATCTTTTTCATCAACTTGAGAGTCTCTCAATATTTCGATGAGTTGTTTCGATGTTTCACCCTGTCGAAGGCCTTTTCTTAGTCGATGAAGCACGTGAATATATTTTTACGTTGGTCGCGACCTTTTTGTAGTAGGTAATACCTACATTGATCCCGAAAAGGGTTTCTCTGGTACCAAAAGAGCTACGAAAACTGAACTGAGCATCGTCAAAGCCTGTTTCACTTTGGTCTATAATGCGGGCATGAACGTTCACCAATTATGCCATTAAAAAGGCATAATTGGTGAACGTTGCGCAAGCTCATAAAGTGATTACGTAAACCAGCCGATGACAGGTCGTAAGCCCTGTAGGTGCCTTGATTTCCCGGTTCTCCTACAGTAAATATTCCAACTTCGTCTCTATTGAGATAATTAAAAATCTGTTAAAAAAGTGTCTAGATTATTTAAGCAGTGGAGAGGACATAGGAACTTTCAGAGCATCCAGTTTTCGTCCCTTCGACTCCAGATGGAGAACCCTGCTTCATACCAATTAAGCATTTTCTTGAGTTTCTTTTATAAAACTATTATTTTACCTAAATCTCTATAGAAAATGAATTAGCCCTTTCAAGTTTCAAAGGATAAAAATGCTTGCATAGAAAAAAGGTACAAAATAAATTAAATGATTGATTGCGCATATTAAGTCACTTTAAATACCTAAAAATTGGATATTTTGTATTTGTGCACTTAACAATCGACACATGAAATCAAGAAAATGCCCAATTATTTTTACTCTTGAATATTAAAACAATTTGTCCTTTAAGCGACTTGTGTCATAGGAAACAATAAGTAGGTACCTACAACAAATAATTATTATCGAACATAATATTGTATAGTCAGTAAATAATATGTAGGTACATAATTATAGTTTATCAATATGATTTGATATGTATCTCAGGTTTCCATACTTGTTGCACTAATACCTGGAATCTAATTACTTATTCTCACTATTTACCTAATGTTACAACTACTGTACCTACTTTATGGTTTGTAATCAACTGAATATAATCTGCATAAAATTACCTACTATGTAATTGATGTGTTATGGTTTACACCTAAACTACATTAGTATCTTGTTTAATAATTAGCATCAATAAGGGTGGGTATTTTTATCACCAATACTGCATATTATACCAATAATAATCTTGTTTGATAATTAGGATCAATCAAGGATGGGTATTTTTTTATCACCAATAATGCATGATTACCAATAATAGTGATATTATATCTTGTTTGGTTATTGGTATCTAAGTATCAAGGATAGCTATTCTTTGTCAATCAATCAATCAATTTGGATAAGTTGTATAGCGCCGTTTTTGTGAAATATCTCACCTCAAGGGTGCTGAAAATTGATTACGTTGTATCATTTTGGCTCTGGTAAGATTTGCGAAAAAGGTGCGTTTTGAGTTTTTTTCTGAACGAAGATATATTTTCGGTTTGTCTGAGGGGGTTTGTGGGAGCTTATTCCATGCATTTGGTCCTGCTACAGTAAACGCACGATCACCGAAATTAGTTGTGTGCACCCTGTTTATTTCAACTAATTTCCCAACCATGGATGAAGAAGCTGAACGAAGTGATGATTGTCTGTCATTTATTGAAAGCGGAATGCACAGCTCGGAGAGGTAAGTAGGAGCCATACCACGAAGTGTTTTAACCCTTAAATGCATGGTGTCATGAATTTAATACATTTACAATTTGGCGGGATATCTTATGTCTTTGACAAAATTTCGCTATATATTCAATGGTTTGCTAAAAATATAGGAATTGCCTTCACAATGGGACTAGTAGTACGCTCTTACGCAACTTTTGTAAAAAAATATGATATGTCAAAAATAATTGGCAGTGATTTTTTATAAATCATGATATCTATCAGATTCAAAATCGTTTATTTGGTGTAGAATAGTGTTCTGTAGTCTGAAAAAAATATATTTCCGCAGCGAGTAAGGTTCTTTTATGTTTGGTATAAAAAATATTACAATTTATTTTATACATTTTCGATTACGTTCAGTTTTTTGTTTGTCATTTATAAATGACATTATGCATTTAGCCATACAAAATGGTTGGATTGTCCTATACATAGCAACTAACAAAATAATTTATTTCTTCAGTTATTATCATGGCTCAATCTAATTTCTTGTCTGATAGAGAGTTGGAGGAGTATGTAGACTATATGATTGTGAAGATGGAACGGATGATAGCGACTTTGACAGATTTTCCCAGAATTATGATCCAGAATATATGTACTGTATGGCAGCGAAACGTGGACTATCAGCCGGAAAGAGTCCGGATGTCTGACTGCCTTCAAAATGTGGTGCTACAGGCACATGGCTAGGATCCATTGGTCAGACCACATTCCAAACGACATGATACTGAGCAGAGTCGGAGAAATGAGACAACTTCTAAAGAGGGTAGCCCAACAACAATCCAAATGGTTAGGCCATAACATCAGGCATTGGGTCTGTTTGCTACTAACGCCGAAGGAATGAAGGAAGGCAAAATCCATAGTGACCACCATAAGGACAGTTACATATATTTATCAGGTGTTCAATGATGCGTGATGTAGCTGCTACCAAGGGATGAAGAGGCTGGTGGACAACAGATATGTGGAGATATGGAGAACTTGGTGCAAACCAATCCTAGGATTGTGACCACGAAGAAGAAGAACCATAATATCTCAATGAGGAAAATGTTTAAAGACAATAAATTGATTCACCTGAACTTATCATATGTTGGCAACCTTCATGATGGAACGATAATATGGTTTGATAAAAAAAATGTTACGATACCTGACCACAGATATTCAAGAACTGTATTTCCCACATGGGCGGGGTAGAAATGATGGATGCTCATATCGGGAGATATCGAATCTGGATGAAGAATAGGAAGTGGTATCTTAGGCTAATATACTATATTGTTGGCATCGTGATTGATTCCTGGATTCTGTAATGGAGAGTTTACCAGGAACAACAATGTTGTGCATCTATAAAATTATCCAAGTTTTGAACCAACTTAGCTTCATGTCTGTACAAACTGATGACGAGTGGATGAAATAAACAGGCCAGACTCTCTTCAAACAACCTGGAATTTGTCATTCAACAGATTTCAAAGGGCATTCAACTTATTCGACCAGTAAAAGACATAAGACGATACAATATATCTCACTATATATGACCACTTGGAACTTTTCGTTTTTTCTTTTTTTTTTTTTTTTAAATTAATATGTCCTTGTGAAACAAGTACATATACATCTTCCTATGTTCCCTAAAATAAGCAAATAAATGCTTGTGCTATAGGTGAACGAAATCGGTCGAGGCAGGATTCGAACTCGCGACCTCTGGATTACTAACCCAGCGCGCTAACCGCTCTGCCACCGACCCATCTACTTCTCTCAGAATCGATGTAAAATGCCAGGATGCCAAAATAAATACATAAAACGGTCTAGATTTATGTGGAAAATTTGTACTGTGACACTGTGCTTCAAATAAATCACAATTGTTTCATAAAAAAATATATTTTGCTATATTATATATGTATTGTCTTAATGGGCTTAATGCATAATGTCGTAAATATACGACAAAGTGTTTTTTATTGAATTTATATATGAAAAATTTACAAATATTTTTTTTTCTATTTTTCCCTATATCAGAGCCCTAAAAGTAATATGAATATATTTTTTTCGATAAAATACAAAAAATCATGCATTTAAGGGTTAAAGATCATGAGACAAAGCTTATATTCAATTCTTTCGGGGACTTTAAGCCAATGTTTACATATATCCAACAAGAACGAGAACGAGCCAATGTGAACGATAAAATCCTACAAGAACGAGATAACCCTAGACAAATGTGGAAATCCATAGACACAGTTTTAGGAAGTTCGTCAATTATTTGTTTACATCTATACTGTGATAGCATTTTACATTTAAAAATTAAAAAATTGTATAATCGCATATATTGATGGGTAACCGGAAATATATTCAAAGTCCACTTTTTGGTAATATAAAGTTACACATTTGTAAAGCTCGACTTTGTCTTTGATCTGTGAAAATATAGCAGTTCCAAATGCAATACGACAAGAGATATAGTATAAAAAATAATATTAAGCAAATAAACCATCATTGTGTACATTCATGTTGAGTTTTCTCAAAACTATCAATAATGGACATCTAATATATTATATCTGGTTACCCATCTATTATTAGTTTGGAGTGGGACCCTATGCCCCCGCACTGCGACCATGTTTGATCTATTGTGCACCTCCCTTTAGGGCTGTCATTTCAATAGCATTCCGGTTTCTTGGATAAAGTCCCATATTTTGCAAATTGAGATGCCTCCCGTTTCCTTGGGTCTTAGTATAAAGGCTCCCAGGTGTCTGTGTCTGGATTCCATTAGAGCTGGACACTCACAGATCACATGTGAGGCTGTTTCTTCCTCTTGTTGGTTACCCATCTAACTAGAAACAGTTATATGGACCAGGTGATCAGTGATGTGCACTGTAACAGCTACAAAGAGATAAATGGAAAGACTCCATCAATATATATATGTAAACATTAGATTTTTTCCTTGGCGGTAGTTAATGACAGTAAAAAAGTGAATGTTGCTCAAAATCAGCTGATAACAGGTCGTAAGCCCTGTAGGTGCCTGATTTTTTGGTTGTCTTATAAATAGTTAAATTCAACCAAATTCAAATTTGACTCTTTCGATATAAAGTTTGGCAAAAAGTAACTTGCTTGATTACTGGTTTATTCCTTGTCACTGTCATCATAAAAGACACCATTACATAATGGGGATCGTTGATGAACCAAACTGTAGGAAGTGTCAAACAAGAGGAAGAACAGCCTCACATGTGATCTGTGAGTGCCCAGCTCTAATGGAATCCAGACACAGACACCTGGGAGCTTTTATACTAAGACCCAAGGATGTGGGGGGGCATTTCAATTTACAAAACATAAGACTTTATTCAAGAAACCGAACTGCTATTGAAATGACAACCTTAAAGGGAGGTTGACAATAGATCAAACATGGTCGCAGTGCAGGAGCGAAAGGTCTCACTACTATCTAATAATAATAATAACTTGCTTGATAATAAATTAGTATCAATCAAAGATGGCTATTATTTAACATCCATAAAATTATTTTGTTTATACGTATTATTATTATTATTATTATTGGGAGTGGTTCTTTTGTAGTCCCTGCACTGCGACCATCTTGATCTATTGTGCTGCTCCATTTATTGGTTCATCTTAATAGCAGCTTGGTCTCTTCAATGAATCCCAGGATTCTGCTAGTTGGGATGCCCCCTAGGTCCTTGGGTTTTAGTGTATATGCCCTTAGGTGTTTGTGTCTGGCTTCCAAAAATGCTGGACATTCACAGATCACGTGTGAGGCAGTTTCTTCCTCATATTGACACCCTCTGCAGTTTGGGTCTTCTACGATCCCCATTATGAAGTGGTGTCTTTTAAGATGGCAGTGGCCAGTGAATAAACCGGTAATGGTTCTTAGTTGATTCCTGCTTAGGTTTAGCAGTTCCCTGCTCCTCTTTTTGGAGGGCCCTTCGATGAATTCTTTGGCCTGTCGTTGACCATTACAGGTTTTCCAGAATTCTATGTGTTGGATTGTGATCCAATCCTTTGTCGACTTTTTGATTGTCGCTGCAGGTAGCCCAAGTAATGGTTTTGTTTTTGTTTATACGTAACTCTTTTGCTTTAGTAATTTATTGTTTGATAATTATTATTAATTCAGGATGGCTATTATTATAAATCTATAAAAATAAATCTCATTACACTAATTTTCTATAAATATCTTGTCTTCAAATTAAAATAACTATTCTTTTATAGATAAAATATGATTTACAACTACAACTGTTCGAAACCCACACTTCCTTGTTTACCTATAGTCGATACAAGCATTATGCTTAGTATAGGGAATACGATGTATTAGGATTTATTATTACCTACTATTTACAAGGACACATTCATTCTTTTTTTTTTTAATAATATGTTACATTAGTATCTTGTTTAATTAGTATCAATCAAGAATGACTATCATATTTATCATCAATTATAATATTCTATTAGAAGTTATCTTGTTTGATAATTAGTATCACACAAAAATGACTTCCATTTATCATTAATATCGTTTATGTGTGATGATATACATTTATATAATATTCAATTTAATACCTTGTTTGATAATTAGTATTATTCAAAGATGGCTATATCTCTTGTCTTGAATCCTCGTGAGGTAGGCAGAGAGAACTGAATACCACATTCTTGTCTTGATATACTACACATTCATATGTGCTTCTCTGATATACATAGATGCATATTCTGATATGGTTATTTCATCTCCGTTTTTGTTTATCATCTTTTTTAAATCTCATAGACATATCAGGATTTCCATGGAAGACCACTGCCTCAATCTTCATCAGAGTGAAGATAAAGAAAGATATAATTATTTAAACAACACTCTTTCCCTTTGTGGATGAAGTAGACCAATTGGCTTTCCTGTCACCTATGTACTTAGGAACTTGTCCTTCAATCTTTGTTCCACACTCAGTCTTTTCTTTATTTATCACATAACAATTAGTATGCTCCGTGCATTTGATTAATTCTAGGAGACTCTTCTGCACACCATTATGATAAAAACATGTGATGATACATATAATGCACCAGAGAATGAATGGCAATGAATATTTTTGTTCCGGTATAAAATACATTATCAATTCAACATCAGTTGGATGGACTTATTGTATCAAGCTATCTATTGTCAATCCATCCTATTCACCAATCAAATTGTGTTACATACGAATTTGAATCATTAACTCAAAATTTATTCTGGTGATTAAACAAAAAAACCAATTGAATATACATTTGTAATAGATCACACAAATCATAAAGTTTTTTGTATTTTTTTTTTGGACTTTTGTGTTAATTGAATGTTTTAAATTTTTTCATATTACTTATATTATATACAATATACTTTGTATTATGAAAAACAATGCACAAAACAATAGTTTTCCTCACAATATAATATATTATGTTGATGTATACCTAGTTATCGCCAAACTTCTAGATTTTTTTCCGCATGGAAGGGGACAGTTTTCGCACACCATCAAACCAACCAAGCAAAAATCCCAAATTTGTTTTCTGTGAACCCATGTGATATTTATTTATAATACAAAAACCCTCATAACTAACTTATTAATTTTGTATAATTGCACTTTAAATAAAATAATTTGTTATGACTATTTATTCAACATTGAGTAAAATTTCAAATGAAATAAATTTGAATGTTCATTAAAGTCATTAAAAACAAAAATGTGTTCACGAACTGTCACTTTAGAATAATAATAAAACTATAGAATACTCATTCCAATACAATCATCATCAGCAATGGCGCTACAGCCCAGTGCGAGCCTTGGCCTCCTCAAGAAACTGCCTCCATCCCGCCCTGTCGACAGCAAGTCTGCTCCAGTTTGTCTGTCCGATCGCTCTTATATTGCCCTCGATGTCGTCCAGCCATCTCATCCTAGGTCTCCCTCTGCTTCTTCTTCCTTCAGGACAGGTGTCCAATTCTTTCTTTGGGACCCGGTTATCCTCCATTCTACAAACGTGTCCGAGCCAACGTAGACGTTGTATTTTGATGTATTGGACAACGTTCGGTTCGCCATACATTATTTCTAGCTCGTGGTTAAACCGGATCCTCCAAGATCCTCCTTCACAGGTAGGACCAAATATTTTGCGAAGTATTTTCCTTTCGAACACCAACAATGCATTTTCGTCCTTCTTGGTCAATGTCCAGCATTCTGATGCATATGTCATGACCGGTCTAAGAAGAGTTTTGTAAATGAGGGTTTTTGTTTTACGAGAGATGAGTCGTGACCTTAAGTGCTTTAGCAGGCCATAATAGCATCTATTTGCCGCGGCAAGTCTTGCCCTTATTTCCGCACTGGTGTTGTTGTCCGCTGTAACAAGAGATCCCAGGTATGTGAATGATTCAACGGCTTCTAGCTGATGGGTTCCCACTGATATTGATTCGTTTCTTACGGTGATGCTATTCAGTGATGCTTTTCTTGTTGCCATGTATTTTGTCTTTGAAGCGTTGATCTTTAGACCCATGTTATTGGCTGCAGACTCAAGTCTCAAGAAGTTATCCTTCATGCAAGGCAACGTTCTAGATATAATATCGATATCGTCTGCATATGCAAGTAATTGACTCGACTTTCTGAAAATTGTTCCTGTTGTCTCTATGCCTGAGTCTCTAACAGCTCTTTCCAGGACAATATTAAATAACAAGCATGCCAATGCATCGCCTTGTCGGAGCCCTCTATATGTTGTGAACTGTTCCGAGGTGCTATACTGTATTTTTACACTGCAGTATGTATTGGACATGGTCATTCCGACAAGGCGCACAAGTTTAGGGGGGATGGCCAACTCCATCATTGCCTCGTGGAGCTTAATTCTGTTGACACTGTCATATGCAGCCTTGAAGTCCACAAATAGGTGATGTGTTTCAACATTATGCTCCAGCGTTTTTTCGAGTATCTGCCGCAGTGTGAATATTTGGTCAATGGTTGACCTACCCGGTCGGAATCCACTCTGATATTGTCATTCCAATACAATACCTCGCTGAAAAAGTGAAGCCGTTTTATTGGCTGGCTCGTGTCAATATTATGTATGACTCTGCTGGTAGACATTGTTCGTATAGTAATACTTTTGCAAGCAGTTAACAAATTCCCTATTTGGAGAACGTATCAAGCAGACGGCCAAATGATTACTAAATGCTCGTAGCAAAATGTTGACCAAATTAGTCAACATAAAGCAGTCGCTGCAAGCTAAAGAGTATTCTATACTATTATTATTCAATGTTTATAATACACTAGTGATGTTCATTTGTAATTATTAAACTACCTTAATTTTATTAATTTTTCAGAATGGCAAAAAATACATAAAATTAATTGCATTTCAGAATTGAGCCCATTGTCTTTATATATTTAATCTTACAATGACATTTATTTTGCGTTGTTTCTCAGGCCAAAACATGTTATCACATTCTGGAGACTTATAATTATTTATCCTCTCACAAATTCAAACTGAAAACACAATCAATAACTGTGTCTTCACCCGAATTTAAACCCAGGGACTTTCACTCAGGAGTCAGAAATCAGACATCATGACTAGTCATATTCTTGACATGTTATAGTTATTCTTTAAGATTAAATGGTCATATTCTTCTTCTTCTTTTTATGGGCATGTCATCGTTGCCAATATTTCAACAATATTGAATAAAATGGTAGAATAAAAACAATATGTTATATTTACTTAGAGCTATTCAAGATTGAAATTTAAATTTGCATAAATCATACAGATTCTAATTGAATACCTACCTATTAAATTTATTAATTGATCAATATCAAATATTTGTGTGATATTTCAGTAATGATCAAAGTTGACAACAATAACAGACAACCAATAATCTCCAAAGGACCACTTGCCTCAGAGTATGTCTTCACTCAGATGCACTTCCATTGGGGTGATAATGATACTGTTGGAAGTGAAGATAAAATAAACAGTAAAAGGTAATCATTAAATTATTTCATTATGTTTTTCATCAATTAAGAATATTTTTTTTGGTTTAATATTAGTAAAAATACGAACATTAAACCAAAATACAGTAAAATGTAACGAAAGTCATGAATCAATCAGTCAGTCAATCATGAATCAGTCATTACACAAAGGACATTTAATTGCAACGACAATTCATATATCAGTGATTTCACAAAGGATATTTAAATACAATGAAAATTCATAAATCAGTGATTCTACAAGGGACATTTAAATGCAACGATAATTCATTAAGTCGTCATTCCACAAAGGACATTTAAATGCAATGACAATTCATAAATCAGTAATTCCACAAAGGACATTCATTGTTTCGACGGTTACCTTGTGGTATTCCATAATTCAATTTTATTATAATATTAAATTGCTATAACCACTTGAATTGAGTTTAACGCGACTAGTTTCGGGAGAAACTGAACTCCCATCGACAGGCGAATTACAACTAACTAATGTTGGACGTTTGTATTAGGTACCTAAATTAGAGTGCAGAGCGGGGGTGGGGGTGTGTGAGTTATTATTGGTTATTTTCGTTGGGGGTGGAGTTATAGGGAACATTGTTAGTAAAGGGGAAGAATTTGGAAATATTATTGTATTAATTAATGATTTGCCTGTATTTATATTTTTATGAATTTCTATTGTTTCTAAATTGTTTAATTTTATTCTTTGATTTGGGACGTGGTGTAATAATTTTAAACTATGGCTGTGGAATGAGTGATTTGTTGATGTAATGTGGTTCGCGAATTCTGAAAAAGTTTGTGAAACAAATTGTCATTGGAATAAATTGTTATACAGAATAAAGATTCACTCTTATACACGCAGTGGTACAATCATAAAATGATATGGAAATCAGTTAAAATAACATACAAAATTAATACCATACACATGCAATCAATCAGATGTTTCTTCAATATTTGTTGAAATTGAAAATATTCATAACAATTTATTTATATTTCAGTTTTCCAATGGAACTCCATATGGTGTTTTACAAAAAGGAATATGGCGACCCAAAAGAATCCTTACAACATCATGATGGTCTTGCTGTTTTGGCTTTCTTCTTCGAGGTAATATAGTATTTTTGATGGATTATTTATTACAAGAAAAAACCTTTTTAAAATTGTTATTTAAAATTTAACCATGGAAAAACACTACCTATATATTTTATATTGATACAATCTGCATAAAATGTACAAGTTTTTCTGATACAGGAGCACTTTTCTGTAGTTCATTTATTTTTAGTGAGAGTCTCTTGAAAATAAGGTTTTGTTTTCTGTGAATACATAATATGTTCAAATATGGTCTGAGTCAAATTAAAAACGCTGTTTGTTATCGCCAAGCGTATGGAATTTGACATTTGTTGTCCGTTGATATAGAAAATGTTTCTAATGGCTAGCAATTTTTTTGAAAAAGATATTGTTGGAGAAGTGCATTCATTAGAAACATGATACAAAAAAATCTTCAAAATTCTTAGATTTTTTTACACTTGGAGATTTTTTGAAAAACACAAAAAATTGAATACCTTTTGAACCGACAGATTCCAATTAAAAGAGCCAAATCGATCGGAAATATTATCTTCTATCATCCCTTTTCGTTTTGTCCATAAATTCTAGACAACCTAGGCTGTATATTTGTTCTAAAATAAATGCAAATGAGAAAGCAACGAGTCTAAATTAATCATGAAGTTTCACCCAAGTAAAGAACAACATTAATTCTGCTACAACTTATTTGCAGTATGATCATATTAATATAGTTATAATGATTTTATATTTTTTTCAGCTGGATAGATTCAGACATCCAGGATATGACATAGTGACAGCAGCACTAGCAAATGTGACAGAACCCCACACATCAATGCCGCTGTCTCAAGCTGTCAGCTTCCTGGATCTTTTGCCATACGATTTGAATCATTATTTTACATACAGTGGATCTCTTACAACTCCTCCATGTTACGAAGTTGTCACATGGATTGATTTTGAACAGCCAATCAGACTGTCTCATGATCAGGTAAATTATATTTATTAGAAGCTAAAATATGTGCACCACTAGAATGTGCTTAGGAGAATATAAACAAGGCTTTAAAATAGGGGAACATTTCTGTTTTCTCAGAAAGTCAAGTACATTCAGAAAATAGTATATTTCTGAATGTACTTGTGCTTATATAACTCACAACAATAAAACCCTTTTAATATGGGTATGGAAGATAAATTTGGCAAAAAAGAATCATGGTTACCTTTAAAGAAAATTGACAATTGAACAAGAAAACGTCTGAGAATAGAAACCGCAAATAATATTTAAATGATTTATATAACATTTCATTCTTATATATTGTTTTCACCAGTCAATCAAACTTTTAATACTGATTATTATAGCTATAAATTATTCTCAACAGTTCAAAACTTCATATTTATGAAAGAAGTTTCTACAATCATAATCTTGTTTCAATATTTTATGATATAAAAAAAAATATTGAAATATTTCACAGTAATATCGTTTTAACAACATTTTACAGGTGGAAAGTTTCCGGTCTTTGCGTTCCGACCATGGACGTATAACTCACAACTTCAGACCTTTACAACCGATAGGAGACAGAATCGTTTATTACAACACGGAAAGAAAAGGATATTTTGATAATTCTATAGAAACAGACAAAACTAAGTATGAAACTGATGACCCAAACAAACTGAGTAAAAACAGCGGTTCAATGTTGATGAGGAATCATTGTATTATTCCAATAATAATATTTTTAACTAATGTGATAAACATGGTAGCTTATAGTTGAACTGAGTATGTTACCAAAAAACTTATAAGATAAAAATTGTGACAGTCAATTTTTTTTTAAGTAACAGATGTTCAATCTGATGGTTTTGATGGAAAAAATGGGTAAAATGCTTATACATATCACAAAAAACCATTGGAATATTATTAAATTAGGTAAACAGTGTTATAAAAAATATATTGTAAATATGCCAAGTCCTGCATAAAAACTGTATTATGATTTTATCAAATTTCGAAGCACATATTTAAAAAAAAAAATTATATAATATACATAATTTATTAAACAGACATGAAAAAACTACTTTTCATGTTCAAAAATCATATTAATACCTTCATGTTCAAAATACATTTTCATTTGCAAAAACATATTTTTAAGTATTTGTATAAATGAAATAGAAAAATAAAAATACCCTAAGATTCTTGTTAAATTTACTATGTGATAGATAACAGAACAAATATTTATTAAATAAAATGTATTTTTTAAGTGCAAATATTTTTAACGAGCAACAAGTTTTTTTACAATAAATTCAACAACTTTTTTACAATAAATTCAACAACTTTTTGCCAGTTATTTGTGATTTAAAAAAAAAAGAATATTAATGGAAAAAAGTTTTAAATACATAATAAGTAGGTATATAGAATTTCAAAAACTGAATTGTAAAGTTATAATATTTTGACAGATATTTTAGGTAATCCAACTGTCAATTCGTTCAAGAGAATTTAATTCTCTTAATGAATCAACAATATTAAGCCAAGACGTGTGTATGAAGGAACATTTTGTATGGTATAGTGGACTTTTTGCAAAAAACACCAACTTAGAAGGCTTCGTAGCATATATGCTCTATATATATGGATGAATTCAGAATTTGAAGTAAAACATTTTGTGTTTTTTTGTGTGTCTGTCCCCCCCCCTTATAACTTTTGATCCGCACAATGCACAGAGCCTAAAATTTCAGAAAATATAGAAAGTTATAGCCCTATAAAACTTTTTTACTCAGAACATTGAATATTTGTTTCAATCAGGGGTTATCAACTTTTGAATTTTCACTTTATATTTCCATATATCTCAAAAACCATAAAAGCTAGAACCCCTCAAAATTTTTATAAATATAGACAAATACAAAATCTAAAATATGTTTTTTTAAAAAAGTTCTAGAGTTTACAAACATTTTTAATTAACTAAGTTTAGTTTGTCGATCGACAATTCTTGATAGAACTCCATTGTACGTTGATATGTTATAAAAATACTTGGTTATAGTTCTATTGTATTTATTAGATTATTGACAATAAATACAATAGAACTAATAAATACTAATAATAATAGAAATAAATATAATAAACACAATAGAACTATATAACCAAGTATTTTTATATTTTATATTTTTTTTATAACATATCATTTTTAATTAAGAAAAATATTTTTTTTTAGATATATTTATGTGTTTTACTGCCTATATTTCCAAAGTTTTTAAAAATATCGTAACGAGCTAAAACACCCTAACTAGATATTTTAATTTTCTATAAAAAAAATGAACATTGTAGTAGTACATCCCAATTTTTTTTAACAATTTTCCAACTGTCGATTCATTCATGAGAATTCAATTCTCTTAATGAATCAACATTATTAAGCCAAGATGCGTGTACGAAGGAAAATTTTGTATGGTGTAGTGGACTTTTTGCATGCTAATAACACCAACTAGAAGCCTCGCAGCATATATGTTCCCATACATGGATTTACTCACAATTCGGAGTAGAACATTTTACGTGAGTTTTGTGTGTGTGTGTGTCTGTGTGTCCGTCCCCCCCTTATAACTTTTGATCCGCTCAATTTACAGAGCTAAAATTTTCAGAATATATAAACAGTTATAGGCCCACAAAACTTTTATACTCAGAATTGTGAATTTTTGTTTCAGTCAGGGGTTATCAACTTTTGAATTTTTACTTTATTTTTCCATATATCTCAGAAACCATAAGAACTAGAATGCTAAAAATTGGTATAGAGATAGAAAAAAACAAAATTTCAAATTAGTTTTTTTTTAAATTCCAGGGTTTCTCAAACATTTTTTATTAAGAAAAATATTTTATTTATGATAAATTTATGAGATTAACTGCCTTTATTTCCATTTTTTTTTAAAATATCGAAAAAAGCCGAAACACCCCAACTAGATAATTTAATTTTATATAAAAAATATGAGCATTGTATAAGCACATCTCAAATTTTTTTTAACAATTTTTATAAAAATTGAATTTAGTGACGACATCACTTCATACAATTTGTATGGTAGTCGCCTATACACAATATCTAAGAATACTTAATAGTTTGATACTTAAATCTCCAAACATACATACATACCATCATACTGTTTTCATATTCTGTGTAGGAAAATCAGACTGACCTCCATACTATCCTATCCTGACAAACATACCTACATGTTTTATATAGAAAATAAAATATCTTCAAATATTTATTAATTTGTGTTGTTTATAGTTTGGTACGTATTCTTTGATTATGCATACTATGGCCATCGACAGTTGGATCTCATGTGTTACATGCAACTAGTTATAATAATTGAATTTAGTAACGACATCGTTTCATACAATTTGTAAGGCAGTAAACACTACACAATATCTCACTCAATAGTTTGATACCTACTTAATCTACAAACATACATACATCATACTGTTTTCATATTCTGGGTAGAAAAAACAGACTGAACTCCATACTCTCCTATCCTGACATACATACCTACATGTTTTATATAGAAAACAAAATATCTTAAAATATTTATTAATTGGTGTTTAAGTGTTTATAGTTTGGTACGTATTCTTCAACTATGCATACTATCGCCATTGACAGTTGGATCTCAAATGTTACATGCAACTAGCCATAAAATTTCTCAAATATTATATATTAAATAACATTATTTATGGACCAATAACTTATCATTGCGATTGCAAAATCTACTATTTGCGTGCATTAAAATACTTATAGTTACCATGTTTTTTTTTATTAATATAAAATGAATATGTCCTAGTAATGAGTACATATACATCTACAAAAATCCCTAAATTAAGCATTTCCTTGTGCTATAGGTGAATGGAATTGTGGCAGAGTTCAAACTCGCAACCACTGTATTACTAACCCAATGCGCTAACTGCTCTGCCGCCACCCATCTGAAACGAATTGTTTTTTCCTACCTCCAGTAAAGGTTTTTTTAAAACACAAAAAGCAGATTTTTCAGGCACGACAGTTAATTAATACGTAAGCACGATGAAACTTTAAATTTAAAAAAATTTGTTCAATGATTTTATAATATACAATAAATTCAATGTGTCAATCAAGTTGAATGTTCTGAAAAAATTCTAGCATCTATTTCCACAGAAAAAATATTAATTATAGGTTGTTATTATGACAAGAAATGATTATGTACTTTTGGGTCTAAAAATGAAATTTTGTACAACAATGATGTGTACCAATATTGTGTGATGAAAATTGAAATATAATATAGAAACAATTATAAACTATCATACCATTATAAATTTTACACAATTTATAGGATTTAAACAGGATGAAATTCCTTTAAAACCGTATTAAATATAAATGTATGCTTGCATAATTTAAATGGTCATGTCTTATTTTCAAACCAGTATTTTTATATTGAAGTTGTGCATTGATACACATTTGTTAGTTTATATTAATTAAATAATTTGAGATGATCTGTACTTACTCAACGATAATTTTCCCTCTTATAATGACAGAGGGAATGGAATTGAAATGATAATTATTAGTTATACTAAAAAATATTTGTGTAATTTCAGACTAGTCATTAAAGTACATAAAAAGTACTATAAAGATAAAATACTATTTATTTGATGTTTCATTGAATATTCGATGATAATATATGTAATATGCACAGCCATATGAAAACTGCAATTCATACAATGAAAATGTTCACTTGTTTTATTTTTATAGTATAAAATACTGTATTATACACAAAATACAATTAATTCTTACTATATGTGTGTCTTGTGTGGGATTTGAAAAATAAATTAAAATTGAAACTATTTTGAAGTAAAAATGTTTTAATTTTACCTAAATTAAACTAAAAAATACACAAAAGCTATAAAGAAAAATATTATAAGGATCTGAATGTTATTATTTAAATAAAATTCACTTATTCATTAGGTCCAGAGTCAACACTATGCAAATCTGACACTATTTTTAAAATTATTCACATATAAAGTTAAAAAACTCACAGAACACTGATTTCATATTACTTTTCACTGTTTTGTTGATCTGTTGATACCAAATTGATCATTGCTCCCATGTTATTCTCTTGCCCCTGTTTTAAACGTTCAAAAATAAGTTCAGCTATGGCTTTCTGCGTTCTCCTCTCGAGTTTCTCCAATTTCTTTGCTACATCGCGTTTCAGGTCCCAGTCTGGTTTTCTAGGAGCTAAATTAGTAATGTCTAATTCTTCAATAACAACCTGAAAGTGATAAAAAACACAAAACAACATTACTTATAACACAAATAGAATAAAATGTAAAATAAATAGGCAATATATTATTAGACTTGGTTTACAATTATAATGCACTGCCATCTATGTATTAAACATGAAAACATCTTGTTTTCATATTAAAAACATTATTTGGAGATATAATTTTTCATTCCATAGATTTTGTTGGTAAGCATAGTTTATATTATATGTATATTTTATTTAGATGTAAAAAAATAAATGCATTTTCTTACATCTAGTATAACCACAAAGAATATTCACAAGTTGAAAAAAATAACAAATTTACACATTATGAATTATATTAAAACAAAAAAAAAACAAGAAAATATTCCAATTTACACAAAAATACAAAGGAAGCACACAATATCTTAAAAGAACTTTTCCTTTATGTATTCAATACTTAGGCGACGAAAAGCGGCAAGACTAGATGCTTCCTTCACACATTCTGGCAAATCATTAAACAGTTGAAAACCTTTGTAATGCACATAATTTTGTGTACCTGCCAGGTTAGTCTGAGGCAGTCTAAAGTCCCGTCGGCTAGGTGTGAACTTCGGAATTATAAAGAACATTTTTTGCAAATATCGCAGTAACAGTCCATTTTTTAATTTATATTGTAAAATTAACACATTTAAAATTATTTGCTGTTTTATTGACAACAACTTCAACTGCTCAAGCATATATTTAATTTGGGTGAATCTGTTGCATTTTAAAATTGTCCGCATTGCTCTGTTTTGTATAATTTGTAACTTTTAATTCTCCGTTGTATTGCACATAAATAGTACACTTGAGCAGTAGTTAATATGATGAATAACAATACTATTTATTATACACTAATTTAGCTGTCTTCCTAATTTAAGATTTAATTTTATTGATACAAACTTGATTTGCTAAATTTTGTCACTTATTACATCAATGTTACATCAAAGGAAGGTGCTCTGAGGAAGACCTATAGATGGAAAGCAAATGACGATGAAATAATAGCTGAATATTACTGGAGGGACACAATAAAGATGATTTTTGAACAACAAAAGTATGTAAGTAATGATATATTTAAAAAAAAAATTGTTGGTACCATTTCCATGCGAAATAAGTATAGAAGGGTTAACATTGATAATAGAACCTTGTCATTTAAATAATATTTCAGCCTAAAGTATGCAATAGAAATCGTTTTTAATTTAATTTTGATAAGTAATGTTCATTGCATTTG
This sequence comes from Molanna angustata, assembly GCA_963576475.1. Taxonomy (NCBI): domain Eukaryota; kingdom Metazoa; phylum Arthropoda; class Insecta; order Trichoptera; family Molannidae; genus Molanna; species Molanna angustata. Next base: position 33,146,385 of record OY754973.1, on the reverse strand, counting down.
TTCATTTTTCAACTCTTACAAGGATTTGTATCCAACTGATTACTCGTCGACTCCAGAAACAATTATAGTTTAGCATGTCAAGAAATTAAATATAAATTAAACTTAATTTACTAACACTATTGTGTATTTTTAATCAAAGGATGGCAGCACGAATATTTCTATTTCTCAATTGAAACGTGTGGTATATATTTTATATATTCTCATGGAAGGTTTGTAACATGAAGGTATAATACTATTATAAGGTATAAGTAATCACAGAAATACTCAGACTGAACTGAATTATCACAACTTTTTTTATTTTATGAATGAAGTCATCAAACTAGAAGTGAAAGCTGCATTGAAAGAGATGAAGAACAGGATAAGCCCAGGAGAAAATAAAATCACCGCAGAAATGTTAAAATATGGCGGAGACTCTCTGGAGGATGCCTTGTGTATATTGTTAAATAAAATGTCTTGACGAAGAGATGATACCAGAAACATGGCAAAATGCAGAAGTTAAAATACTCTTCAAGAAAGGAGACCCCAATAAAGTAGAAAACTATAGACCAATAAGTTTGCTCAGTGTTTTGTACAAACTATTAACAAAAATAATAACAAAACGACTGACGAGAAAATTCGACCTATACCAATCAGTGGAACAAGCAGGATTCCGGAAAGGCTACAGCACTATTGACCATATTCATACTATACGTTTGCTGATAGAGAAGTGTACTGAGTATAATGTCCCACTGTGCTTAGGGTTTGTTGATTACCAGAAAGCTTTTTACTCCATTGAAACATGGGCCATACTGGCAGGGATGGATCAAGCAAGAATAGACTCTAGGTATACAACGCTAATAAAAAACTTACACAAAAATGCAACGATACAGGTTAAATTTAATGAGGACTGGTCAACAGATAAAATTGAAGTTAAAAGAGGAATCGACAGGGTGATACAATATCCCCAAAACTGTTCACATTGGCATTGGAATACGTCTTTAAAAAGCTAAACTGGGAAAACAAAGCTGTCCGCATTGATGGGAAAAAACTAAGCCATCTATAATTTGCTGATGATATGTCTTGGTTAGCAACAACCCCCAAGAGCTGGCAGAAATGCTGCTAAAGTTAAATGAGGTCTCCAAAAATGTGGGACTATGTATGAACCTGGCAAAAACAAAAGTAATGGGCACAAACGACTTTCAGATTAGGGTTGAAGGCAGCAACATAGAAGATGTTCAAAATTATATATACCTGGGTCACAGCATTAGACTGGATAAAGAAAACCAGACGGCTGAAATCAAAAGAAGGATTGGACTAAGTTAGGCTGCCTTCGGAAAAATGGGATATATATTGAAAAATCGGAAAACACCCATAAACCTGTAAAGGAAAGTATATAAAGCGTGTGTGCTGCCGGTTGCTACATATGGCCTAGAAACAGTAACTCTCTCTAAACTGAGTGCCGAGAAACTGCGAGTCACCCAAAGAGCTATAGAAAGATCCATGCTGGGTTTGTCACTACTAAGAGACAAGGTAAGAAATGAAACGGTGAGAGAAAGAACAAAAGTAACAGAATATTTGGTCAATAGTTGATCTGCCCGCCCGAAATCCGCTCTGATATTGCCCAATGACATCTTCCACGAACGGTAGGAGTCGCATATACAGAACTCCTGAACTTATGCCGTGCTTAAAAGCATGATGCCTCTATATAGTTGGTACAATTCAATGCTTCTCCCTTTTTATATAATGGACAGATCAAGCCAGTTTCCCAATCTTTCGGCATTTCTTCAGATTCCCAAATTTGAATGACTTTGCCACTCTAATTAAAAAATTTAACATCCTAAAAACCTCTTCAATTACATAGTCACACGATTATTATATCTAAATAGCAACCTGCTATCAATCAACTAATATATAATTTATAACAAATGGCTCCTTCTTACGAGTAAAAGTGATGCATTTGAATTTTCGTACATTTAACTCAATTAAGTTGAGTAGGAAAAAGTACTTACATTACCTATGGACGGACAGTATTTTGCGATGTACACAGAATTTTTTTATCTCTCTTTCCTATGCGCATGCGTTTAGATCCTTACAAAGCGCGGGAGAGTGTAAATTTGGCTGGTGATTTTGGATGAATTACAATGGTTAGAGTTCTCAATTTTTTATTTAATTTAACAATAGTTTTGCTGATGCAACACCAACAGATGTCTTCAAGTAAAATATATGGGAGTAATATTCATACAATTTTCGTCTCAATCAAGTATGAATTTACTGAGATATTTTGAAGGTTCACAATTGGGTTTACATGAGGGCATGTATAGATGACGCTCGGTGTTTAGGCAAGCGGCTGGTGGGCACCTATACATGACGATCGTCTTAAAAAGGTTAAAAAAAGTTGATTGGTAGTGCAATGATTGTAGGACCTATACAAGTCTAAATGAAGCTTATTGCAGTCATTGATATTAGGAATTTTTTTGTAATTTTCAGGTCATCGGCAAATACCAAAAAGTCTGAAGGTTCAGAACAGTGTGATATTGATTGTCCCACAAATTCAGACTGAAACTAGATTTTATGTGTTGAACCTGGTACCATTGGCGTAGAAGTCAAATATCTAACTTACTGAGCCCAGAAGACCGATAAGATCTATGAACAAATATAAATAAAGTAATGTTAATAATAAAAACATACCTTAGAATTGCCCGAGTCTAACTGGTCCTTTACTTCTGAAACAACATCCCCAGCTTCAGCATCAGGTATCACAGATTCCTTTAGTGTTTCATCTTGTGGTCTATAGCTTCGAAATTTTGGTCTATAATTAACACAGAATTTAAAGTAAAATTAATTAATGATGAATATATAGATGACAGTCCAAACTCATTATTAATGTGCAAACAATTATTAGGTAGGTTTAGTTTGTCCATCGACAATTCTTGATAGAACTCCATTGTATGTTGATATGTTATAAATATATAAAAATACTTGGTAATAGTAAGGTGAGTTGAGGGAAGACCGGATGGTTTTTTACCAAAGTGCATGAAGTTTGTTGTATATTTTTTCACACATAATCTATCAGAATTAGTAAACAAAAAAAGTTATTTCTTTTTCTTCCGGTGCCATGTCAGGAACCCCCGACGTCGGCTATCACTCTGGCAAATCCCTCTCTGTCCTGTGCTGCTCGGAATATCTGTTCCACGGTCCTGAAGCCGGTCCATTCCATAATGTTGCGCAGCCAGGACATCTGTCTCCTTCCAGTCCCTCAGCGACCTTCTATCTTGCCCTTCAGTATTAGTTGGAGCAGGTGATACTTCTCTCCCCTCATTATGTGACCCAGATATGTGATCTTGCGGACCTTTATTGTGGACAAGAGTTTCCTGGTTGTTCTGGCTCGGCTTAAGACTAAGAAAACTATTTCGATCGATTTTACCCCGCATGCATGAATATACGCCTCCAGTTCTCAAACTGTTATCATCCTTTCAATCTTTCCCAAAATAGATAATATATTACCATGAACTTTAATGAATTTGACTTTCAATTTATATTAGGTATTTAGGTTTTGAACATTAACTTAAATATATGTAAAATTCTGTTTTTTTATTCATTAACTTAAATATAAAAAATACTGCTTATTGAAACAAAATTTAATATCACTTTAAAATATATTGTGTTAACATACAAAAAAACTCGCAACTTTAAACGATAATAGTTTTATATTAATAGCGTTTGATTGATTATTTTTCAAACAAATATTTTATTCAGATTTCGTTTAAACGCTCATTTCTAATCATCTGACCCTGCTTACATAAATATTATAAATATATGGGTTAGTCTATGTAAGTTTGAAAGAGTGTGGATAAATTTGGTAGATACCTGGATGTTTGCAATGTTGTCTTTTATTTTATTTTTATTAATTAATTTCTAAAAATCAAGTGTCATAGAATGTAAAGGATGAAAAATCTGTTTAAAGTGCAAAAGTTTAGAATATTATTATTTATAAATTATCATTGGCCATATTTTTTTGTTATTTTCAATCCGATTCAACAATGATAAATTATACTTTTAATTTATCTATTAAATAGGAATATAATTATTAAATGTAAACTTTTATTCATCTTAATAAATATTTTATTATTATTGTACTTTATTACATAGTAGGTACCTAACTACCTAAATCAAAATATTTTTTTAAGAATGTTTTTTTTTAAGTTTGGGAAGATCTGGATTATACTATGGATAGTCAAAATGGGGAAAGATCGGAAATGAAGTATTCCCCCTTGAATTTTTGATGGGTTAAGACCGGAATAAGGTTTAAAATGAAAACTTTTATACTTAGATAAATAAAACATTGCAAATATGTTCACAAATTCAAAAATAAAGTGCACGATATAAAAAAATATCAATAAAAAATTGAATATTAAGTGAGTTATTCAATTTGGGGTAAGACCGAATATCTCACAATTTGGTGCGAAAATACCTTGGCTGAGTAAATTGATCATATCACACGTCCACTTAGCGCGCGGAACTAACTTGAACTGAATGATGGTATGTGAAGAAATGACGTAACAAACCGAACCATCGACATCTAATAATGTTGCAGGACTTTGGAGTAAATTCAAATTATCGATCTTACCCCGTTTTCGATCTTCCCCCAACTCACCTTACTATTATATTTATTAGATTAACGACGCGTTTCGTGCAAGGCACATCGACAGAATAATCAGAATAATTTTTAGGTATGAAAGAATGATCTTTATTCAGAACTCTGAAAGAACAGCCAACCGCCATGGCACAGTTGGTAAGTCATTCGGTTTCTGTGCGGGCGTCCTGGGTTCTATTCCCAGCAGAGGAGAAATTTATTTAAATTAATTTCTCACGCAAATATTGCATCTCTGGGCTGGAAACACTGGTTAGTTGGAAGAAATTGCCATACGGCAATAAACTCGCCACTTGCACAGGGTTCATGGAAGTGTTCATTATTATTATTAACAAAACAAAACTTAGAGGTTATTTTTAGGCAACTAACCTTAAAGCTTAAAGAACCAAGTTCGAGATATTTTTGTTTATCACCAGTTAATTAACAAAATTAGTAAAAAAAATGTTTACTTTAGTCTCAGTTACTGAAATATTTATACCATGTTTTAAATTGTGTTTATGACATTGAGCAATGACATCTTAAAAGAAATATATGAAATCAAAACAAAATATGTAAGAATAAATATACAAACTTTGGTAAAGCATCCTGTGATGCTTCGGATTCTCTCTTCGTCTCAGGGTCTAATTTCCGTTTCATGGATTTTAGCTTTTCTTTCCTTTTTAAAGCTTCGTCTTCCAAGGTTCCGACTTTATCGTTATCCATCTTTAGAGTCATAAAGCTGTTTACAGAATTATATTCTGAGAACAAAAACGATATAACCTTACTCTATTAGCATCCCGCAAACGTCACACTGACAACTGACAACTGACATGGTTTATCTCATAAACAATTAACTTCATGCGAAATTGTATTGTTTATGGTATATTTGTTTATTAATATGGCTTTATCGCCATGTACAATGATTTATACCAACTAGTTATTGAAGAAAAAAATGTAGTTAAATTAAACCGTTGATTTATAACGAAACATAATAAAACAGTTGCAATTGTGAAGTATCGTGGGCAAAGCTGTCTGATTTACAATCAGTTCACAAAAGGTACATACATAGAATAATGGAGCGAGCCAAGCAAGCAATCAATCGAACAATCTATAAAATCAATTGACGTGATGATGAATATTTAAGCATTCAATAATAATATATATACTTTTTTTTTATTCGGCTATTTTTAGCTTGTGCTATTTTATCTGCAGTTATTGTTATCGGCAAATATCTTGACATATTTCGAAGGAGAGGGGGACGATTTGCGCAGATATCAACATAAAAAAAACAGTTGGCGCCCTGGTTAGTTCATGTAGTATTTCAAGATTTACAGACTTCTATATATGGTATATGTATGTATATACATTTAAGTAGGTACCATAATATAATCTGTGCATTTAAGTAATAATGCGGTGTCTGCTTGTGTATTTGTTTGTCGGTCTGTGTTCGTTGTAAAACTATGTTACCTAGGGACTGTTTTTTGGAGGTAAAATTTATGCATTCGCTATTTATTTATTAAATAAAGAAAATATTATTATTTTTGTTAAATAAAACATTAACATTGGTATATCAGTTGCAGCTTTCAGGCGTTTCTTCCTTTCTTTATTAAGTTAGGTACACAATAGTGATGTTTTGTAGATTTATGATAAGAATTATGGATAACTCGCAGACTTAATAAATAATATAACAGAATATGATTATATATAATAGAATATTATAATAGAGTGCGCGCTACGCCGTGCGGGGTTGGTTAGAATTTTATTATAATTTCATTATATTTAGTTGATTTTATTTTAATTAGATATATGTACCTACTTTTTTGGTTGGTATGCTTAATATTATTTTATTTGATGGGTCAACTGTATTCTGAGTTGTATTATTTTATAATTAAATATATGGTATATATAAAATTAAAATTTAACACAAAAGCATGTTACAGATAAATAAAACATTGTTAGATCAACGCATTTTTCCTTCGTTGAGCAGCAATTGAATTCTAAAACATAAAATATGTAGCTTATCGGGGAGAAATGAGAAGTACCTATTCTTTTCACTTCAAATTTTGATCGTACTGATTTTCTTAACTGGGTTAAAAACCACAAGTATCAATAATAAGGGTGACACAAACATCTTTCAAAAAGAAAAATATCATTTAATTTATTATTTGAAAATATTTATTTTTTAAATATGCAACTGTCTGTTGAACAAAAGTAATTCAGTACATTTCTATATTATACTTAAACATGAACAACAACAATTACAAAAATACCGATATAATTATATTCAGATTGATTATTTAGGTAATCGTATAGCGATATCGCTTTATAGGTAGGTATTGATTATCGTTATTATGTACCTACGATAATACTCAAATTGCAGTCGATGAAGCGGAATGGCGATATTTGTATTAAATCAATTGGTTTATTGGGAGATCGCAAAAATACAATATCAATTAAAAAAATAATTAATTTCTTGTGCTTATCAAAGACTTAAATTTTATCGAATATTTTTTTAATTGCATATGTATACGCAAACATTGGATTTTTTTCCCTGTCGAAAGTCAAATAATATATTTATTTAACAAACTTTTTCACATCTCAATAGAACCGAAATTAAATACTATAGAATAATCAGGAAAACAAGTCACCTACAGGGCTTAGGACCTGTCATCGGCTGGTTTACGTGATCACTTTGTGCGCTTGTGCAACGTTCACTAACGATTGGTGATGATCACGTAAACCAGCCGATGACAGTCTACAAGTCATAAGCCCTGTAGGTGCCTTGAGTTCCTGGTTCATATATAATATTCCAACTTGATAACTATTGAGATGTTAAAATGGTTGTCAAAAAAATACTTATATTTTACTCAGATAAATTGAAATTTACTCAGATAAATCTAAAAATGTGAGATAAAAAACGAGAACTTTGAATGTTCCTAATATTTAAATTTGCCTATCATTTTCAAAATCAAAACATTGCAAATCCAAGTAATTGAATATTTTTATTTAAATTTTGCTTATCTACTACTTTTTAATTAATATTTCCAATAGATGGGGAACTTGAAAGATAAATAGTTTAAGACTTGTGCATGTTTTTTTGTTATTCAAATCGATGAAATTGGTTTATAGTGTTTATACATATTGATAAATGTGACAAATATAAGGTATATTCATCATTATTTTCATTGGCGCTAGAGCCCTGTGTGAGCCCTGACCTCCTCCAGAATAGGGTACATATATTATACTTGACAAATTAATAAATTCAGATTTTATATAATATATCGGTATTACATACTTGCGTTTAAAGTGATTAAAATTAATACAAGTTGTACGGACTTGACTTTATTATATTTATTGTTAATGAATTCTTCGAATATAATTAATGTCTATAGCACATTCAATAAATAATATCTTATGACTATTTAATATTTGTAAATAATATAACTACAATTTTTAAATTATCATTAGGTACAAAACTATAATATAAAATAGTTGATACATTGAAAATAATCGATAATTTAAGAAATATGAATATACGTGTATTATACCTTCATGGAATATCCTGTATTTTATAAGGCATAGCAAAGATACTTAATTTTTTTGTTATTTTTGTGATAATAAAATATATAAGTAAACTTACATAATATGTATAGGCAGAAATAATTCGTACCAACTCTATTTTTTATACATATGTATATGGAATATTTTTATTATTGCATATGCGCAAACATTGGATTTTTTTTTTTCCCTGTCGGGAGTCAAAGATATTTTTTAACAGATTTAATTATCTCAATAGAGACGAAGTTGGAATATTACAAAAAACCAATTCTCTCAATAGATGGCGTTCCAACAAAATAAATAAAAATAATATGATTGTTGTTCATAATTTCACCCATAGATGGCTGTAGTAAAAATTCCTTATTTTCAAGCGAAAAGAATTTCAGTATTACAATATATAGAACTTTCAAAATTGAATTGATAGGGATCTCATTAAAAGGCATAATTGGTGAACGTTGCGCAAGCGCATAAAGTGATCACGTAAACCAGCCGATGACAGGTCGTAAGCCCTGTAGGTGCCTTGATTTCCCGGTTCTCCTACAATAAATATTCCAACTTCGTCTCTATTGAGATAATTAAATCTGTTAAAAAACATATGTATATATTTATATATTAGGTACCTATATGTATTTTTTTGTAATCAATATTACCTAATTATCCTATTGAGTAATGAATGGAGTTTTCACTGGTCCACTAATAAAGCAATGTACATTGTCTGTTTTATAACATTGTGTAGATTGTATAACTCTCTATCAACCAATAAATTAAAATACATTTTGCATTGATTCACATGTTAATATTTACATTTTCTCTCCTGCTGACAAATGCAAAATAGCTTTTATAAATTTATTTTCTGCTTCAAATTTAATATATTTTGCGTTCGGTACAAAAACTAAGTCAAATCGATTATAAAACATATTTTTTTGGTAATTGTTTCCAAGTAGGTACTGTCCCTCGCCGATCGCAATATTTTTTATATCAATAGGTAGATAAACGCGTATATATTACGGATAAATAAAAACTTTTGGCGGTAAGGCTTTGAAAAATTATAAAAAATAAAATAAAATTGCGAAAAATGTATGAAGGAATCCATAATAAAATTGGTTGGTTTCCTGACTCTACTCATGTTTCTGAAAGTCACCACCAGACTTGAACACTAGCGCAATACAATATTTAAATAATATTCACATTTTCATTTCTTGAAAAAATTATGTCTCCATTTTTATAATTAATGCAATTCGCTCACGCGAGTCGCAATGGTAACAACATTCAAACCTAACCAACCTATTCTTACCAATAGTTTGGTTTGAATAGGTTGGTTAGGTTTCCATGTAGTTATTATTGCGACTCGCGTGAGCGAGTTGCATCATATGTTATATTATAATATTTATACCACGGGTGTGAATTTGGCAAACTGCGATTGTATTACTGTTTATAATTTGCTTTCAAAACGCTAGTAGTTTGAGGACAGAATCTCCACCTTAGCGGTGAGTTTCGGAAATTCAAATAGTGTCAGAAAACTAATTGTAATGGATTCTTCCATACATTTTTTGTAAGTTTATTTATTTTTTTTATAAATTTTTAAAGCCTTACCGCCAAAATATTTTATTTTTCCCGTAATATATATGCGTTTATCTATCTATCGATATAAAAATTATTGCGATCGGCCAGGGACAGTACCTACTTGTAAACAATTACCATTTTTTCCCTTATTAAATCGATAAATAAATTTCGTAAATTTTTCTCAATAAGATTATGAATTTAATACAAAAAATAGAAATACATAATACACACTTATTTCTTTTGTACCTAATGATTTTTCATAAATGTTTTTTTTTTCACAATCAACACTTATAAACTATATATATGTATTATGTATTAAGTACCTACTTATATCTATTTTTTACGTAAATATAATATTATATAAAGATACACTAATGGCAACAAATGAACCTACATAAATTTTAAATTCCTAATAAATACAATAAAATCGGTAAGACCTATTTTTATAAATCAGAATATTCTTGAAACATTGTAGGTACCTACGCAGTAATTTTCAATATTTAATATAATCAAAACAACACTAAGATGGATATCGATTTTTAAAAGAATAACATGTATTTTTGCTAAACAATCGTAAATATAAACCAATCGAAGATAACTTTTATTATTTCCCATACATTAATATTTTCGACATACCTAATATTCTAAACTAATCATTAAGTAACCATTTATTTTATAAATACATTGTACTATTCATTACAATTATATTTTTATTTACAATAAAATGAATTATTTATCAAGTGATAATTACTATTGATTTTGTAAGTTTACCAATTCAGAATAATCAACAGAATGAAAATTTTATTTAAATAAAAAGAGGTTTAGTTGAAAGGCCTCGTCTGTTGTTCGTTTCTTCTGGAATCTCCAAATAGGAAACTCAAGTTTTCACTTATGACTTTGCTTCCTGGTGGGATGCCATGATTCAAAGATAACACCTTGGATACGATGCTCAAGTCCTCTTGCGATTTGCCTCCGTGGGTAAGTCCAGACTGCGCCAGCAACTGTTTTAGCTGGTCATCAAATCGAGGCTTGTTTTGCAGTGGTCTGATATTTCTGTTGTAATTGAGGGGGAGGAAATGATTTTGACTGAAAATATTATTGTTGGTATTGAATCCGAAGTTTCCGGTCGATGAGTCGTGTCTGAACACTCTTGTGGAGGACGGTTGCTGTACTTGCACATTGTTGAAATTTAAAAATTGTTTGTTGCCTGGTAATTGTTGCTGTTGAATGCTATTTTGCTGGGGATTGTTGAATCGGTTCTGGAACGGTTTCTCAATAGGTAGTTGTTGATTCAGTAAATTGTATTGACCAGGAACATTGTTAAAGTTGGTTTGGAACGGCCTCTCCAAAGGAAGTTGTTGCTGTGTCGATGGTGGGTTCGGTACGTTGCTCTGTAGAGGAAACTGAGAAGGCTGTTTTGATCTTATATGAAATAGAAAATCGACAGCTTCTTTCTGTGGTGGTTGAAGCTCAACAGTTCCGGGTAATGGCTGAAGAGAAATACTCGGTTGGAATGTTACATCTGTTGCTGGCAGTACGTTATTTTGTTGTATGCGTTGGTCTTGCGGAAAAGAGTTTACGCGTACGAGATTTTGTTGTTGTATTTGATGACTCAAAAACTGTTGTTGTTTAAGTCTCTGTTGCTCGTACTCTTGCTGTTGTTGTTGCTTGAGTCTCTGTTGATCAAACTCTTGCTGCTGTTGTTGATATTTCAATAATTCTTCGTGTTGTCTCTGCTGATTTTGCAGTTCTCTCAGTTGCTCTTCAAGAAGTCTTTGTTTTATTTCAAATTGTTGCTGCAATGCTAACTGTTGTTGAATTTGAAACTGATTTTGAGAAACTTGCTTGGATTGTAAATCTTGGAATTGTTCTTGAATTTCTGCATTTGAATTAAAAGCCTGCGACGAGAGTTGATTTTGTTTTTGGTTTTCGTTTTGTAAGTTTTGGGAATTTAGTGGCTGTAATGGAGTAATTGGTTTACGAATAGCTTGTTTATATATTGGTATTACTTTCTTTGGCAAACCGTTTACATCTTGGTGTACTGTAAATGCTGCTACCAGTGGTGCTTGAAATACTTGAACGTCTTCAAGTTGTTCAATATTTTCTCCATCTTCATTATATATAGGTTTTGGGGTGGTGGTAGTTTTAACTGTAGTAGATTTAGATTTTTGTGAAATCGATGCAGTTGTCTTCGTGATGGGTTTTTTGCTAGTTTTTGTTTCTTCCGCCTGTATATCTTTTGGAATATTTCTCGATTCACTTAAGAGTAATGGATTGTTTAATTCTTTTGATTGAACATTTTCTTCGTCTTTAGATACAATATTTTCATCATCTTCGGAATTAACTATTTCTCCTTCTTTTACTTCAGATGATAAAATCGATGTTGAATTATCACCAAATTTAGGTGCATTTACCAAGAATGATTGATATTTGACTGGTGTCTCCGAATTTTCGGGAAAATCGTTCTTATCGGATTCATCGCTCGTTTCTAAAATTTCGTTCAATTCAGTTGTACTTTCTTCAGGTTCATTTTTTGTTGTTGATTCTGAATCGGATAGGTCTTCTTGTTCATTTTCAAGATCGCTGATTGCTCTCAAAAGAGCTTTTCTAAGTGCTGGATCTAATTTCACCGGAGGCTTTGGTTCAACTTCGTTGCTTTTGTCATTTGGTGTAGTGTTTTCTATCGCTAAGCATCCGACTGCTAGCAGGAGGACCAAAATCTGGAAATAAAAATAAGCAATTATTAATAAACGTAAATTAAAGAAAGAAATCGACGATGTTGGAAAAGTTTTTTTCTCAATAACTATAATTACTTGGTGATTTACTTTCTTTGCGTAAAACTGATTATGGAATGAACATTGCAAATATTTTGTAGTAAAAAATACAGTGAAAATATTATTATTGATTATATTCACGAAGTCATGCGTCATTGAACAATAGTGACAATTATAATTGTGTAATTGTCAATATGTACCGACATTCAAAAATTTAATATATTAAAATCAACATGTCATACAATCAAAATATTAATAGACATTTCGAGTTTGAGTGTCAAATTATTAGCAATATATTCCATTAGACAACTTTCTCTACCCAAACAGCAGATTTTAAAAATAGATATGTACAAATAATGATGTGTCAATGGAGTTATGAATAGGTACTGATTAAATGACATGTGAAATAAAAGTTTTTTTTTTCATATCTCACAGCGTTTGATGTATGTATTACTATTTTTCATAATATGTTGATCTGTAATTTTGAGCATTGATATTAAACAGATTTTATTATGATAGGTAATTAATTATAAATTGACATATTTAATAATCATCAATTTAAACTCAATAATATTTTATTTATCAATAAAAAGACAAAAACATTATATATGAAAATAATAGACTATTGTGATTTTTTTCTGTCATGAATATTTTTATATCCGCTTAATTGATAGAACGATTTGGACCAATATAATATTTTATATAAAAGTTTACAGTTTTTACTAAATGACCTTATGATGATGTGACTGTAGTGAGAATCTCATACAGAAATAAGCCATGTGTAGGTGATGAATTACGTAAAAAATACAATACCCGTGCACATTGGATTGCACTTTAATGACCCATTAAACGATCAATTTTATTTATACAAATTTTAACCGTTCATCTTGAATCAAAAACAATTTCACCGGACAGAGATCGGAAACCAATATCAATGAGACGAAAAGAGCACGTTTTTGAATTGTTTATTTCAAGATATTACCATTCATACAAGGACTTGGGAAATTAGGTATAATTGAAAACATGTTGCCACCTACGGGATGGAGACAAGCAGATACATCACGAACAAAATCACTTTTAATAACTTACTAAATGAAACACCAAGATGCACAACAGCACAACCATAAGGGATACAATTAGAAATACAGAAATAAGAAAATGTGAAGCAAAACTGGAATGGAGACGTAAAAACAATACAAAATGGATATACACGTATCGCTCTTCAGATGAACACAGACGGAATAAGAACACTACGACCTCTGATTCAAATATTTAACGTTTAACTAATGTGCCTATATGAAAATTTATTTATGTAATAATATTGTAAAAACCTCACCATCTTGGAACATTACATTTTGTTAACATGTCTACGTAGGGGACACCAGCTATTAGGATAATAAGAAGCGCACTACGCAGCGTTTGGGAGGGTTTGCAATCTGCAATGGAAAAAATCAGGAAATATTAATTCGGATTTTAAAAAGACCCGGGTTGTAAAAAGGTGGAAACACAGAGTTCGGAAAATCGTTCCACAGCCGGGCTGATGTGTAATAAAAGTGTTCGAGAAGCGACTGGTTCGTGTATGTTGATGGTTTACTTTGAACAGGCGTTGAGATTGAGTAAAACGACTATTGTGAATGGGTGGAAGAGTGACCAAGGATGCAAGTTCTTCTGAGCACCTCCCGTGGTAGTATCTATAGAATAAACTTAGAATACCGACCTTGTGATTGCAATCCATCAGTCAATGATAAGTCGTCAATCAGCCGTACGCACAGAAACGTCTATGTATAGCAATTTTAGTAAGTTAATGTTTGTGTTATGTGAAATTATGCGCTTAGAATAGTGCTTCCATTCTTTATTTTATCATCGTTCTCAGGTGTCCCGCATAAGCCGGAAAATCCAAAAAAAGAGACAGTAAGATCGCACATAGTTACACGCACAAATGAAAGTAATGCATTTTTAGGTGGTTCGAGACTGAGGCTTGGGGGTACAGGCATGAGTAGATGCACATGTGATAATGCACACCCGAACACCTGTCGCTGGTCACGGTCACGGTCCTTGTCGCTGTCGCTGGTTGGTGGGATATGCCGTAATGATATTATTACTTTTGTAAAATTTGCTGGTTGGTCAACTCTGTCATATAAAATAGATCCACGATCTTCCATTACTGATAATAATTGAGGAATTTATAGTGCATTGTTATGTTTCATGAGTTTTATCTTAACATTAACAAAGTAGGTAAATCTTTAAATCCCGTCGAATATTCTAGACCAGGGCTGGACAAACTTTTGGGAGAATTAAATAATTATTCAAATCCCTTCGAATATTCTAGACTAGGGTTGGACAAAATTTTGGGACCGCAAAATAATTATTTAAATCCTTCGAATATTCTAGACTAGGGCTGGACAAACTTTTGGGAGAGTTAAATAATTATTTAAATCCCTTCGAATATTCTAGACTAGGGCTGGACAAATTTTTGGGACAAAGGCGAGATTCAGAAATTTAAAGTGATCTGCAGACCGCAAAAGTAAAAGCTTCATTCCATTATACTTAATTAAAATAAAAAAATCTTGATTGTGAAATTTTACAAATATGCAGAAATAAATATATTTTTATTATTTTATGTATAATTTGTTTTCTAAGAATTCATGAAACTAAAAAGATTGCCACGCTACGAAAAAAATATTATTTTTTCTTTGGTTATTCCTAGTAAAAAAATCTTGCAATGAGAAATTTTCATTTATTTTATTTATTTTTAGATAAAACGTACTAAAAATTTCGCACAACGAAACATTTTCAATTTTCTTTTTTTTTATTTCTATAAATTTTACCCAACATAATTTACGAAGCGATAAAATTGATTTTAGTAAAAAGATATGTTCTGAATTTCGACGCATATTACTTGCGGGTGGCACTAGAATACCCGGTTTTATTTTAAATATTTTTAAAATAAAATATTAACGCGGGCCGCACTGAAATACTCGGCGGGCCGCGTGCGGCCCGCCGGCTGCAGGTTGCCCAGGGCTGTTCTAAACATTGTTTGTGTATAATAGAATACCTTGCTTTTTGTTAGATAATTGAAAAATTAGATTGATATTGGATAACATTTTTATGATCGGAGATGCACATCAATAAAAATACTTGATTTATATTCTGGATATCTCAACAGAAACGAAACAAGAATGGATCACTCGTGGACGAGTGGATAGCCGCTAAAACTATTATTATAATTATTATTATTTTTCCACATATTTGGAAATTTTACTGCCTCGCTAGACATAGTCTGTTCTGAGGCAGTACTAGTTTTGAATTGCTATGGCTACTCTGCGATCATATGATTTGTTTTCTTTTTAAACACTTTATAAGTTATCGAATATTTTATTATTGCATATACGCAAACATTGGATTTTTTTTCCCTGTCGGGAGTCAAAGATATTTTTTAACAGATTATTAATTATCTCAATAGAGACGAAGTTGGAATATTAACTGTAGGAGAACCGAGAAATCAAGGCACCTACAGGGCTTACGACCTGTCATCGGCTGGCATCGGTAAAAATAATAACTTCACACATAGATGGCTGTAGTAAAAATCCTTATTTCCTCAAGCGAAAAGAATTTCAGTATTGCAATATATAGAACTTTCAAAAATTGAATTGATATGGATCTCATTTAAAAAAGGCATTATTGGTGAACGTTGCGCAAGCGCATAAAGTGATCACGTAAACCAGCCGATGACAGGTCGTAAGCCCTGTAGGTGTCTTGATTTCCCGGTTCTCCTACAGTAAATATTCCAACTTCGTCTCTATTGAGATAATTAAAAATCTGTTAAAAAACTATATAAGTTCTTTTATGTTTGAATTTAATAGTTATGTCTCTGAGGACGATGCTCAGGATAGGACGAAGTAAAGGAGCGCAGTAAGGACAGCTGAGGAAGAGAGATTGGGTCCGTTTCCCAGCGCAGCGGGGGCGAAATCGATATAAATAATTCGCGTAATCCTTGCTTTTCTGGCCTGGAAACACTGGTTAGTTGGAAGAAATTTCCAAATGGCAATAAACTCGTCACTTGCGCAGGGTGGAACTAAGTGTTTATTTTTATTATAAATTTACTTGATTTTACTATTTTTGTGAGCAGTTTTAAAATACTTAGGCAGTATTTATTATTTAACATCGTTACATTATTGTTTAAATCTGTCCATGTCAATGAGATAAATTAATATTTATCATCCGAGTAAATAATGTTATTATATTGACAGAATGTAGAAGAAAACAATTGCTGTGTCATGTAATAATTGACTGCTCTCATCCGATTAGCAGAACTTATATTAATAATTAGTGATGAACAAACATTAGACCAGTCTTAATAACAAGCTTCTAGATTATTTAAAATATTATTTGGATATAGAATCACCGAGAAAAAAGTTCCGATTATAAAAAAAAACAGAATACCATCATACAAAATCTCACATATTATGTATGATATTGATTCCATTAAAAAAAAACATAGCGAAATAATTTAAGGAATAACAATCAAGTACAATCAGCTAGACTATGGAATGGCCTAAGTGATGAAGTAACGTCATCTCAATCCATTCAAATATTTAAAGGTAAACTAAAAAAACTTTATTTGTCAAATAGTTCCTGAATTCCTTCTATATCCTTCCGTAACTTCCTTTTCCTCATTGCTATGTGAGGTGTTATTTTTATTATTCTTTTTTTTAACTCACTTTTCATTTTTTTTCTCTTACTCCTTTATTTTATTTTTTTTTATCAATTTATTTCTCACTAAATAAGTATTGTACCTATTTAACTTAGAGACTTCACGTTGCTCGGGTTGGTTGGAAGAAATTGCCTTATGGCAATAAACCTGCCTTTGTACACATGTACATAAATTATAAAATAAAATAAATAATAACGAAAAAAGATGCTGGTTATTTATTAATGAAAATAACTAGTTTCGGTCTATCGAAGACCATCATTAGATATTATATAAAATGATGATTTTCGATGATCAAATATTTTTATTTTATTTTATGTAGCTTCTCGGGCAACTAACAGATGCTTTGTATATAATTATTAAAAACGCACCCAATAACAAGTTGCCACATTCTGGAGACTTACGATATTTATCGTCTCACAGATACAGACTGAAAACAGCATTAAAACTGTGTCTCCACCTGGAATCGAACCCGATATACCTATCATAAATAAACAGTTTTATGAAAACTTGTTTTCTTGATTCTACGTAAGTATATACATAGGTTTCATGACAGAAAAACATTACATATTTCAAGACATGAAAAATCGAACCGAACCATTTATCTAATTATCATTTTGATTTTAGTTACACAATAGTGGACATATACACAAAATTAATGCGGTTTCTATTAGAATCATATTCCTTTATGCTTCTTCCATTCATTCTTATCTTGTAGTCTCCAAAATGATCACGTCTCAATCTGTATTTTGATTTTGCCGTATAGAAGATGTCTTGAAGAGGTCTTGGTCGTGTGTTTCGTGGACCAATATGTGCAGGGATCTTCTCCCATCACTAGTACGGAACAAAGACGGTGAAGTGACCGGAAGCAAAGACAAGATGTTGGGAAATATTTAGCTGAGCTAATATCATGGGAGTTAATCTTCTTTCATTATTATTTTGGACAACATTCAACAGAAGGCAACCACCTCTCATCAGCTAACTGTGTTAAATGTAATTGTACACAAAAACTTATCACAAGTATTTATACACTTATCTCATAGCACATAAACACACAAATAAAATGCTAAGAGATTTAAAACGATTCGAGGAAAAAATGTAGTACCAATGAAAGGAATCAGGAAAAGAATCGAGGAAAGGAATTAAATCAATAAATAAACGTTTATTGAGACGAAAAAGGAGTTTACATACAAAAATACAGACATATAAAAAGAAATATAAAGAAAAACAACCTTTCTGACTCAAAAGCACCATGCTCAGCTATGTTGCAGGAAGACAAGCCCCCCAGCAGCTACTGACACTTCTTCACTTGCACCATTTGCGTGTTTATTGTCGAATGGATTTTTTCCCAACTATATACATTGATATACGTAGTGCATAATAGTTCAATGACTATATATCACATTCAAATGACAAAATATCTCATAAATCTATAAATTAGGTCATACGGTCATACTTAGCACGTTTTAAGCGATGATTGTTTTTACATAAATTAATATTTAGTACTTTGGTGGTTGACTGGTAGAGATTGCCTGCGTGCAATAAGTCCACCACGTTGATTAACTCAATGTGTGACATACGCCTGTCATTGGAGCATTGGATACCTTATGTGTTTGTATGATGTGTTTACTTGTGTGTGTATATTTCAATGTTCTGTTGGTGTCTTAAATAAATAAATAAATAAACAAATACGTGAAGCGAAAACTTGGGCCCCTTTATTAGCTATCTGCGTCCACGAGGAGTTTGATATTTGGCATAGTTTTTTTTTTTTTTCTTTTAAATGAATATGTCCTTGTTAAACAAGTACATATACATCTTCCTACGTTCCCTAAAATAAGCAAATAAATGCTTGTGCTTAGGTGAACGAAATCGGTCGAGGCAGGATTCGAACTCGCGACCACTGGATTACTAGCCCAGCGCGCTAACCGCTCTGCCACCGACCCATCTGTTAAAATTTATATGAAAGCTAATATTTATACATAAAACATATGTGTTTCAAATACATTAAATAAAACAAAAAGTAAATATTTAACGTCAAACCATAGATTTTTTACATTCATTCCAACTGCCAATGCCAAACACGTTATGTCATTTGCAGTTGTACAATAAAAAAAAATCAAATACAGAATATGTTAAAGAAAAACACATACCTACTGTAAAACAGTAAAATTTAACGGTACTCAAACTTGTGTTTTTATCATAGATCAGGGTCCAATGACTTTGAAACTTAAAATAAATAATGTATTGCGGACGAATTTTGACCTCTAAGTGAACAAATATTCATGTATTACGGTCGAATTTTGACCTCTACGCGAAATAAGTTAGTGTGTTACGGTCGAATTTTAACCTCTACGCGAACAAAAGTTAATGTATTACGGTCGAATTTTGACCTCTACGCGAACACCAGTTGAATTATTCTTCCAACAATAGGTGATCCTATTTTAGCTACTGAAGTTCTAAAAAATACAAAAACGATTGCTAAGCACATAGATCGTATAGATGATCTTTCCAGCAAGCACTATATAAAACAGCTCTTATTTCGTTCAACTGGCTAACTTTAATACGAAAGGTTTTAAAAACAAACCAACACTGCAGTAGAATATTATTTGTATATTGTTGATTTACAAAACACTGACCATAAATATTTTTTGTTGAATCACTCATTATTAATAAATAACTTTCTTACCATCGAAAGAAGTTAATTCTGTCTGTAATCTTGGTCGAGTCAAGCAAAATATATTACATTTCGTAACACATTTTCAAGAAATGTCATCTTCTTTACATTTTACTCTCGCCAAAAAAACAGTGTCTTTTCAAACGTAAATTTTATTTTGTTGATATCTATGATTTACAATTACTTAAAGTTTGATAAATACATTAACTTATATAGGTAAAAATTAATGTCTGAATTTAAAGTTTCATTTTATTTTTTATTTTATTTATTTTGGATATTCAACAGTACAGTAAAATAAAATAACACAGTAAGAGATTAAGACCAGCAAATGACAGACTACGGTACACGATATCAAATGATTGTTAAATTTTTACGTACAATTAACCAATGAGAAAAAAAAAAATTATGGATCATACCTGGAACATACAAGTAACAATACAAAAAAGATTACAAAATAGCATGGAATTCTAACGTAAAAGTTGTACTAGGTAGCGACGTAAAAGGTAAAAGGTGTACTAGGTGGCGACCTTCAGGGTGATACATGTATGTACATATATACTAGAGTGTGGAATTTTGAGTAATGTTAACAGTGCAAAGTTGGCGCTTTATCGTAGTTTTGAACGAGACCATAGATTGACTATGAAAGAAGTCAATGTTATTGAGCAGGTTGTTGAAATTGAAGGTGGCCAGGTTAGTAAAAAAGTTTGTCTGAGACAAGGGGCCGCCCTTACGTAAAATTCCATACAAAAACCAAATACCTAAATGCAATCAACTTCTTAGCCTATGGAAGTTAGTCACAAGTGACAGTTATGACAATATAAAGACAAAAATAAGTACTTTTTTATCTCGTGGCAATATTATTTTAATGGCAACGTTGAAGTTAGAAAATGATCCACGAATTAGTGATGGTCAAATATTATTTTAAAATTGAATATTTTTAATTTTTAATTACGATAATTGAACAAAAGCATTTTATAATAAAATATTATTTTCTGCAAAAATGTCATATATATTTTACTTTGGTTATGAAAAAATAAGGATCACTCATTAAAAACAAAAAAAATAAGTGTTATTATTTGTAGTGCTTATATATATGGTTGGATAATTTATATAGCGCCGTTTTCGTGAAAACTCACCTCAAGAGCTTAATTTTTATTAATATCATTATTAAATCGGCCAGCGCCGTAAAAAAATTTAAGAAAACTATTTACAAAGATCATTGCAAAATTGGAGATTCTCCCTAAAAATAATGAAACCTTGTGCTTCGTGGAGGAGTTCAGGAGTTTAAATAATTTACAGGAAAGGGATTGAATTAAAAAATGCTTAATTCATAAATAGTTTATTTAGTTTCAGTGCCGGCAATCCGAAGTTTATTGTTCAAAAACAAAAACATTATAACAATAAAATTATTCGTTCCCCGTCTCACTAGGAAAACCTGTTCTGAGACGGGTCACTTACAAGATTTGACTATAGTATATATATTTATATATATAACTGTAGTTTTTTTAAACATCTTTTTTTCAAAAATTATTAGTTTGTTTTAATAACTATATGAAAAATATAAATTTTTCTTGGGGAGTCCTGAATAGGAACATCATTTTCAGAAATATGGACTGAATTTGATGACGAAAAACTAGGCACCGAAGGTTCACTAAAGATGGGCAAAGTTGTCTGAAAAAAAAGAGATAGTGTTTAACATAACGTCCACAAAAATATTTTTATTTACGCATCTAAAAATAATATTTAAACAAGTAATATTGGTAAGGATTTCTAATATAATGTAGGTACCTAAGTATAATATATAAAATTTACAAAAAAAGTACAAAATATAATAAATAATTAATATAAATAAACACAAAATATATGAGATATAATATAGTACTATCAACGTACTTCAGGACAAACAGTATTTAATTGGGAGAAAATTGAAGGAACAGCATTTGGCTTTATTCTTCTTCGATAACCACTACATTCAATTCCATCATCTCTGAAATGCTTCGAACAAAGGACACAGCCTGAAGATGGTTGCCCATTCGGTCCACGATTGACGGCGGCAATCCATAAAGCTCTTAAAGCGGGATTTTTTAAAAATCTGTAAAAAAAATATGTCTATTTATATCACAAAAGAAATATGAAATAAATAAATGAAATATTATATACAGTATTCTGTATGTTTGTTAAATTAATAAATTGTATATAAGTATTGTATTTAAATCATATAAAATCGCGTTTCATAAGAAATATAAATAAATAACGCCAGAAACTAATAGATACCGCAAGTTGACTGAATTTATAAAAAACTATTAAAAGATATGGTAAAAATAAATATAGATTGGAAATGTTATGCACATCACTACGGCCTTCAAAAAAAAATATGGCGGAATCTAATGACATATGATGTGATTTTTGTGCTCTATCTTCTTAAATCATAAATAAAATATTTGGGGATTATATAAAACGTTATAAATATGAGACATAAGATTGAAAAGCATTAACAGTGAATGGAAATTATATTTTTTTCTCAAATTGTGTCAAATACAACATTATTATAAAAAGTAATGGCTGCCGCGACCATTTACAAAACCAAACAAATAAAACCATTTTACTATTTCATTAAACTATCACAAACAATTATATTGTTCGTAATATTAAATCATTAAGAATGATTCATGTAAACAAATAATAACTACGCAACTTATAATAATAGGTATATTACGTTTTAATTTTTTAGGTTAGTTTCGATACTTACTTGTGAAAAGATATTCCACCTCTACTCCTACATTTTGCCACACAACAATGCCTGTTCGACATTTTAATTTCGATAAATCAAAAATTAGTATATTTTTGGGATCAAAAATGGTCACAAATAAAAAAGATGGTTGCGAAATTTTTGTGTGTTTTGTTTACGAAACGATATCGTGCTGTATCGCAAGAGAGTGTGACTGAAGTTTGCGCCAGTTTGCACAGCATACGTCATTCGTTGCTGACAACTTTACAGATAAAAAATAAGCTATGAATTTGATTGCACTTTTCATGTACAAAGGCGTCTCCATCCTATTATACCCCCATGGTCTGAGATTAGTTTTACAGTGTAAAATAGAAAAAGTAGGTTTTGATCTGACATTGCGGCTTAGGGATGTGTATGTAGTGAGATATTTTTTAATAAATTTGGACAACCAATAATGTTATGAAATAGTTTATACAAAAATAATTAATCTGCGGTTATTTGTCAAGATGGTAGTGATAATAAATTAAATTTCGATTCAGCTAAGTACACGTTATTGATATCATAATTTATACAGGAAAATATAAGTACATAGGTGCATGAGGTGTTGCATTTTAAAAATGACCAGTTATGAAGAAGACTAGTTGGTGGTGAATATAAAATATTTTAAGTTAATTTTCGATATATTTTTTATAGTTTATATAATATAATGATAAATTTATTACGAAATAGAATCAGCGGGGTAGAAATTAGATGAAAATTATTTCTCACACAACAATATTGCTTCTCTGGGATGGAAACACTCGTTAGTTGGAAGATAATGACATTATTTGACCTGAAATTATTTCTCACACAACAATATTGCTTCTCTGGGATGGAAACACTCGTTAGTTGGAAGATAATGACATTATTTGACCTGAAATTATTTCTCACACAGCAATATTGCTTCTCTGGGATGGAAACACTCGTTAGTTGAAAGATAATGACATTATTTGACCTGAAATTCGTCACTGTCTTGCTCAGGGTGCAAAAATAATAAAAAGGTGTTTATTTATTTATAAATGTTAGAAAAAAGTAAGTGGATTGTATGTAGCCAACAATAAATTCTCCACTACAGAACTTAGCAGGTGCCTACACATTTTTTTTCGTTTTATAAATAAAAACTCAGTGTCCCAGAATGTGAGAGCATTTAAAATGATTCGATAGATGAAATGAGCTATTTAGCGCTACAATAGCATATCTTTCAAGGTTTGTTCTGAGATAATTTTAATCAGTTGGAAGTAATAATAAAATAAGTAACAATGGTGCAAATAATTTGGTAAATGCATTGTTATTATTATCATGGACTACCACAAAACTACCTTCAAATCCATTAAGGCCGCACATGCACTCAAATGTGATTGGCGTTTCCTAATTTACTAAACCATTACTGACATTATCGTCTTGAAACTGAGGGACTGGGATAAATTATAGCATTGTCTAAAGTTTGACAGTTCCAGAATCAAAATATTTGAAAATTTCCTCAATAATAAAATAATACCAAAAGTACCTCTGAAATTTGCGGGATTCCCTCGTTATTCGTTTAATTTGTTAGATGTGAAACTATAATTTTACAAACATATGGTTAAATATGATTTTAACACTTTTAACAATTTTAACATTTTTAAATTATTGTCTTGATTAAAAAAAGTCTAATTCATGATGCCACTTAAGTTGTTCCTGTTCCGCGCTAGTCAAGTTGTACAAAATGTATGGCGGAACGAACTCCACCGCTTCTAATTCAGTACGAGAAGTGGGGTCAACTCGATAAAATATTTCAGTGCCTATATATATATGACCTCAATATTATTAAAAAAAAACTAGTGGGTTGAGGCCAACGCTAAATTCCTCACTACTAAGTCACTCTACAAAGTATTCAAATTGTGTATGGAATATTACCAGCGTTAAAATGAGTTTAGTTTTTTTTTTAATTATTTTATTACGAAAACTTGAAAATTCTTCAAGCTATGCCTATGAAAGTGATGTGCCTTTTTACCAATTTGAAAATGAAAATTTCAAATTTCAAGTTTCCAGAGCTTGGGGTCACTTTAAAATATTTGACAGTTAAAAAAATGAGAAGCACTATTCAGATATCCTTCAAAATCTAATAGGGTCAAAATCAAATCTATTAGATATACAAATTTGCAAAATTTGAAAAGAATTGAACGAGTACTTTAGTCTATAATCGATAAAGTAGAATAAACACACCGTACTTAGCACAAAGTACGAGTACACAGCTTACACACAGACATACATTGTGATGAAACTTTCAGAATGCAATCTCAGCATAATACTTATAAATAGCCTTAAAAATTGCGAATTGATAACTCCTCACTATACCTATTGGGTTAGTGAGGAGTAATAAGTGTTCATGAATAAACAAATAAAGGTTATTATTACTCAAATCAGTACATATCTATTCACACAAAAAAAAACTGTTAGTAAAAATCTATCAACAGATGACACCTACAGCGAAATTGTCTATAATAATAGGATGAGTTAGATATTATTGCTGTCAAAATGTATTACTATAGATTTATGTAGTCATCCAACACATCTGAGATATATGTACATAACTATATTTGAAAATTGTTATTAAGATGTTATGTTTTATTTATCTTGTCGTATTGCCATATTGTCCGTGCAAAAATCTGGGAAAACATTTGTAAATATAAAAGAGTTATTCAACATCAACTATCTTACTGCAGCAGTAAACTGTTTGACTTCTTTACAGGTATTTTGGGATAGTTTCCCTAGATAGTTAATTATATTTCTTTCAAAAAGTTTCTCAAGTAATTATTGCTTCTGCTGCTTGGTTGGCCTAAAACATGTCATTTATTATAAGATCGCCACATTCAGGAGCACAAAAGTGTTATCATGATATTGACGAAAGACTGATGAAGAATATTTTCAAGACTGAAAGAAATGATAAAAGAAGCAGTTGTCTGCTGTGGAAGGGCAAAGATCATCATCGTGAAACGCAGAAAGCTGGGAGTATAATATGGAGAGACAGCTAGCTCGAAAATATACATATATATTGTGCATATATGCATGTGTTGCGACACGAAGATCTCCTACACATGTCATCATCTTGGAGGGAATGGTTGAGGGCATAACTGGCAGAGGAAGTCCCCGCCCGGAGTATCTAGAACAGATGTGCTACAACATGAAGTGTAGATTTGAAGAGAGTCGCTGAAGACCTAGGGAAGTGGAGGAAGAGATGCATCTTTTTGCTGCCAACCATTCCAAAGATTGAATTCATAGAAGAAGAATATTATTGGAGAAGAGATACGTGTTTGCTATTATAGACTGATGGCATTCAGTTTTTTTGCCTATTCCGCAAGAGAAAATTGTATATTTTATTCCGAATATAAATCTTTAAAATAACCTAATATTTGTCCCAGAATAATTTATTGATTCATTGTCATAGTCCAAACGTCCACCCACAACATGTGAATCAACAATTACATATTATATTAACAACACATGACTCTGTACATCTTCTAACTTTCTATTGCCAAACATACATACATATTTCATACATTATGACAAATCGGTGTTTTGCAAAACTGCCAAAAATAATAGGTTGGTATGAGCATTTCTTTTCTTGCAGGAAGTTGAGTTCTCTTTGACCCGCCAAATAATCTTGTTTAGCAATCTCGTAGGTGGAATTATTCTTATACAACGATGAAAAAATCTTTTGAACACATACCGACCACAAAAGGTTATGCACACACACAATTGAAAAAACAAGCACAATTGTAATCTCGACACAGACGCAATGATGAATGATTTTGTCTTTGAACTTGTAGAGTATTAATTGATATTTAAAAAATATTAGTGAAGAATTTATATTCTAATTAGTTACATAATTATAAGGACGTTGGATACAATATTTTTCTCATTGGCTACATTACATATTTCATCAGAACTATCATTTTTATCTCGGTCAAGCATTTATTGATTTATTTTATTTAGTAAATTATCGATATGTTGAATCCAATATAAGTACAAGCAAAAGTACAAAGGCAGGAAAATACAATGTTTTCCAAGCAACGTGAAGCCACAATTCATTTCGGCAAAATATTATATTAGGTATGTTGGTTATTTAAAAATAAAAAAATAAACTAAAAAATCTATAAAAACACATCGAAAAAAATACAGATTCAAAAACCAGACTTACATTTTTACAATTTCTCAATATGTTGAATGAAAATATGGTTTAAATGAATTGTTTTCATATCTTTCGCTATGAGACTGATTTTAGAAATAATGGAAATAAGGAACAAAGGAAAATTGTTCAAGAATTAAACATAAACCAAATTTCTTTATTTTTTTTTTCTTAAATAAAGATCGGTTCGATGTTACATCTTTACTTCTACAGTCATGCGATTGTTAAAAAACTTATACCCAAATACAAGAAGTCTTATAATTTACAAATCGAAATTTTGTAACATTTGATTATCGTTAATTATAATATTTCTTACTTGTCGAGAATAATCTAGTTCATAATTACAATAATTAATCATAACGTAACATTTGAACATTCTTGCGATCGGCTTTTGTGTACCTTTGGGAAAAAATGTCATTATATTTTCAGTCTAATCAGTATATGAATAAATCTCAATCATTATTATTAATTTATTATTAACTGATGCTGCTTGTACATTGTACATACTATGAATAATAAATATTTAAAATTTTTAATTTATTCTCAAAAATGACAATTTTGAAAATGAATATCCGTGTTCTTCTGCGCTACAATCTTTAGATTGGTTTGCACCAAGTGTTCCATCTATCCACATATCTCTGTTGTCCGCCAGCATCTTAGCTGCTTCAGAAAACTTCACTGATCATCTGGTCCATATAACTGTCTCTAGGGCGATTTATATGATTATGTATTGTATTGGTTTATCTTCCATAGGCTCCCAAACAGAGCACTCGTAGTCGTCATTAATAAACAAGGGAAAATATTTCTCTTTCGTCAGTTGTATAAAAGGATTTCTCGATGAGATACTTCTTCGTCTCTCTCTCAAATCAACCTCCTTTCAAAGACCGTATGTGAGGTGGCAGTTTATTATACAGCTTAAAACTCTGTTCCACAAAGCCCGGGACCTTTGGATCAGCAGTCAGATACCCAACCAACTGAGCCACGAAGGCCGACTATCCCCAATGCTATAAAATATTCACGGCAGAAATCTCTTGGGCGTAAATTATAATCCTAACCGCTCGCTTCTGCATTACAAAAACTCTGTAATTCCTTCGACTAGAGTAACAAGCAGACCGGACGCCTATTTGTGTTAGATAAATTTATTGATCTTCAAATAGGTAATACGAAAATATGGAAGATATTTTTGTAAGTAAAACAAGACAGGAAATAATCACACTGTCGATTTGTTCAAGAGAATTAATTTCTCTCAACAGATCGACAAAGTTTCATGACAGGATCCGCGAGATTTTGTATGGCCAGGTCTACATTTTTCATGGATTTTCAACTTTAAAGTAAAAAAACACACCAAAGAGGCTTCGCAATATATATGTTATAATTATGGTTGAACTCAGAATTCGGAGTAGAACATTTAGTGTGTCTGTATGTTTGACTCCTTTTGACTTTTAATTGGCTTGATTCACAGACCCTAAAATTTCAAAAAGTATAGAAAGTTTTTGAATGTTGAATTTCGTTTCAGTCAGGGGTTATCGACATTTGAATTTTAAATTCAATTTTCCGTATATCTCAAAAACCATAAAAGCTAGAACGCTGATAAAAAAAATATTTAGTGACGACATCGTTTTATACAATTTGTATGGCAGTTGGTTATACACAATATCTATGGGGACTCTCAATGGTTTGATATTATAACATGCAACTAGTAATTGTATAGTTATTTGTGTGTATATTGGCATCTATGTAAGAGTCATAAATCAAAAGACAAGCTATTACAATGATTTTATATCACCTACTCGTATTTTCATTTTTATTGTTATAATGAATCATTTGTTGCATTTTAATTTATATTCCCAGCACGGAGTTAAATTTGAAATATTGCATAATATTCCATTAATTTCTTTTCTGGAAATGCCTCTGAGAGGCTATTGTCATTCTTATGGAGACGGCCGATACGTGGAGTCAGCGGTAGAGTTTTGATTGAGTGGTTGTGATTAACAAAAGTCTCAAAAGAAAAATGTATGATTCATGTTATAATGAAAATGGTCACTGTATGACCGAAACTAGTGTTATGAAAGTAGTAGAACTGAAAACTTTAGTTTTATTTTACCATACCAAATTTATTTATAATTTGAGATAGATTTCTACCAAGAATTGTCCGTAGAAAAGTTAAAAAAAGGATGATTCATGTGTTTTGTCCGTATTGCTTGGAAACAACGACCCTTACAGCAAAAAGTGTCCACAAGTTGAAAGTTGCACAGCGATATGATGTATCAAATATGCATTAGGAAAAACTAAAACTTATTTATAGACTAGTTGCATGTAACACATGCGATCCAACTGTCGATAGCGATAGTATGTATAGTTGAAGAATAAGTACAAAACTATAAACCCATAAATCCAAATTATTGAATATTTTAACACATTTTGTTTTCTATACAACACATGTAGGTATGTATGTTAAGATAGGATAGTATGGAGGTCAGTCCTTTTTTCCTACCCAGAATATGAAAACAGCATGAAGGCATGTATGTTAGTTTGAAGTATCAAACTAACAAAGTCTTCTTAGATATTGTGTAAAGGCGAGTACCAAAGTACCAAACTATAAACCCATAAATACAAATTATTTACTATTTTATGATATTCGGTTTTCTATACAAAACATGTACCTAGGTAGTCAAGATAGGTTAGTATGGAGGTCTGTCATTTTTTCCTACCCGGAATATGAAAACAGCATGATGGTATATTATATTGTATGTTTGGAGATGAAGTATCAAACTATTAAGTCTTCTTTGATATTGTGTATAGGTGACTGCCATACAAATTGTATGAAGCGATGTCGTCACTAAATTCAATTTTTATAAAAATTGTATGCTGCAAAACCTCTAATTTGGTGTTTTTTGACTTCAAAGTTGAAAAACCGTGAAAAATATAGACCCTGCATACAAATCTCGCGTATATATGTCAATATAGGATAGTATGGAGGTCATTCCTTTTTTCCTACCCAGAATATGAAAACAGCATGATGTTATGTATTTATGTTTGGAGATTAAGTATCAAACTATTAAGTCTTCTTAGATATTGTGTATAGGCGACTGCCATACAAATTCTATGAAGCGATGGCGTTACTAAATTCAATTTTTATAAAAATTATATGCTGCGTAGCCTCTAAGTTGGTGTTTTTCGTCTTTAAAGTTGAAAAAACCGTGAAAAATATAGACCCTGCGTACAAATCTCGCGTATCTTGGGTTGATACTTTGTACTACATACTTTATTCTAACAAATGGACATGAAATTTCTTATATTATAAAATTTTATACAGTCATGTATACAGTAAATTTTTACTATAAAGATGCACACACATTCAACATTTTTTTATATTTGAATAACTTATAGTTTTTCACTAAATTTATATCGCCTGGGAGAATATTGAAGTATTTAGTGCCGAGATAAATGTAGTGGTGTTGTGCAATCGTTCCATTGGATGGATATATAATGGATCGTGTTGTTGGATTAAAGTACCAATGAGCTGGTCACTTGGCCAGACAAGGGGATACTAGGTGGGCACCCAGAATACTGCAGTGGTGACCTTGGACAAATAATACGAGTGTTGGAAGACCTACTAAAAGATGGTCTGATGACATTGTCCAGTGGCCGTTAAAGTCTGGATGTGGAGGGGACAGAACAGAGACGAGTGGTAGTGTATGGAAGAGGCCTTCATCCAGCAGTGGGGGGACGAGGGCTAGAGAAGAAGAAGAAGAGATCAACAAAAGTCTTGCAGTCATGTGCCGCAAGATCAGACCAGACATAACAAGAGTCTTACGGTCTGGAAAAAAATTATGAACTTACTTATTTTTAATTAAAAAGTATAAATTAACTACGTACGATCAACAATATACGGCCTTTGTGGCTCAATTGGTTGGATATTCGACTTCTAAGCCAAAGGTCTCGGGTTCGAATCCCGGTGGAGATACAGTTTGTAATTGTGTTTTCAGTCTGGATCTCAGACTTTCAGACGATAAACATCACAAGTCTCCATAATATGGCAACATGTAATTGGGAGGGTGTTAAATTTATATATTTGACATAATACCTGTCGGCATTTTTCAAAATGAAAAATCTTCTCCTCGACGACAATATTAACTTAAAGCTGAGACAAAAAATGGTCAAGTGTTATGTGTGGTCAGTTCTGCTTTATGGGGTGGAGGCGTGGACTCTCAAAGATAATATTATAAACCGCCTTGAAACATTTGAAATGTGGATCCGCCGCAGAATGCTAAGAATATCGTGGACTGACATGGTCAGTAACACTGAAGTACTACGTAGAGCCAACACCAAAAGAGAATTATTCACCAATGTTAAGCTCCGTAAAGTGTTGTACTTCGGCCATATTCTGAGAGGTGAAAAGTATGCCATCCTTCAGCTCGTCATGAAGGGAAAGATTGAGGGTCGTAGAGGGGTTGGAAGAAAACAGCTTTCCTAACTGCGAAACATCCGCGAATGGACCAGTATAAGAACTGTGGAGGAGCTGTTTCGCACTGCACAGGACAGGGAGGCTTTCTCTATGGTGGTCGTCAACGTCGGGGGGACCTGATATGACACAAGAAGAAGAAGAAGAGTACCTGTTAGTTGCACGATAAGTAAGACAAAAAATAAAATATACGGCGAAAAATGAAAAATCTTTTTTGTAAACGTTGCAAGACATGCAAGACCAAAACCACCCCTATAAATGCAAAACCAAGACCAAGACTAAGACCACTCCAGTCGTGCATTTGCTCTTCACTATTAGTAAGTAGTTGCATCATGACTCTAACTAGGTATAATTAAACAATACAGAGTGACAAAATAAATTGTCTCCTGATTCTTGCAGATTTATCTGTTATTGTATTGTTTCCCACGACTTGAATGAATACCTATAGATAATTATCTAATCTAGGGCATTAATCTGTATACAGTTAACTGGTGTAATGTGACCCAGTCAATCTATACGTTTATTACTTAAGGTGCAGTTTGGTTTGTGCAATCGTTGCATGCGTTTGCTGTAGTTTGTGTATGCGTTTGAGACGCGTGTAGTTAAGACAGTTTTATCATGCCATTCCATCTCTTTCATCGATAAATTATTTTTACAAAAATATTATTGAAACAAGAATATATTTGCTTAAATGTTGTACTTTAGATAAATGAAACCCGCATCCACTGGATTATCATGCGTTTTTCTATTTAGTTATTCATTCATCTATTTATTCTCTCATTCATTCCGTTTTTATTTTTTATCATTTATTTTAAGACATTTCATCCAACATTGAATGTTACATGTCATAATAATAAAAATAACTATAAAACATATCAAATACAAGACAAGAAAAACACGAATGAAACATGATATTCTAATTCAAACTGATTATAAAACAATTAAATAGAACACAAATGATTAAAACATAAAAAAACCCCCCGCCCCACGAAGAACTCTATATACCAATTACTTGCTACAAATTTATCATAAAGTAAAAATATTTAAGTAACAAATTAATCATAAAGTAAAAAAAATGTTATAATAATAATAATAAGTTATTTGTATAGCGCCGTTTAATGATTCGAGATCATACCAAGGGCGCTGATAGTTTAATGTTTAAAGGTGTTTATAGTTATCGAATATTTTTATTATTGCATATGCGCAAACATTGGATTTTTTTCCCCTGTCGGGAGTCAAAGATATTTTTTAGCAGATTTTTAATTATCTCAATAGAGACGAAGTTGGAATATTTATTGTAGGAGAACCGGGAAATCAAGGCACCTACAGGGCTTACGACCTGTCATCGGCTGGTTTACGTGATCACTTTATGCGCTTGCGCAACGTTCACCAATTATGCCTTTTAATGAGATCCCTATCAATTCAATTTTGAAAGTTCTATATATTGTAACACTGAAATTCTTTTCGCTTGAAAATAAGGAATTTTTACTACAGCCATCTATGGGTGAAATTATGAACAACAATCTTATTATTTTTATTTATTTTGTTGGAACGCCATCTATTGAGAGAATTGGTTTTTTTGTAAATAATGAAAGCTACAATTCTTATATCTGAGGTGACAATGCATTTTTCGCATAGAAGTCACCCCTGTCGCCTGTCATATGTCACCTCAGATATAAGAATTGTAGCTTTCATTATTTACAAAAAAACCAATTCTCTCAATAGATGGCGTTCCAACAAAATAAATAAAAATAATAAGATTGTTGTTCATAATTTCACCCATAGATGGCTGTAGTAAAAATTCCTTATTTTCAAGCGAAAAGAATTTCAGTGTTACAATATATAGAACTTTCAAAATTGAATTGATAGGGATCTCATTAAAAGGCATAATTGGTGAACGTTGCGCAAGCGCATAAAGTGATCACGTAAACCAGTCGATGACAGGTCGTAAGCCCTGTAGGTGCCTTGATTTCCCGGTTCTCCTACAATAAATATTCCAACTTCGTCTCTATTGAGATAATTAAAAATCTGTTAAAAAAAGTGTTTATAGTTCTTAAATAAATCATTATGTAAAATTTTAATTAATAAATTATCAATCATTTAATTAAATAATTAATTCATTCGTTCTCGCGTTATTTTTTTATTTATTATTATTGGAGATTGATCTCGGTTATGGTTCGGTAGTTTCCTTCACAACGGAGCGTACTCAAGTTGTGAGGCTATGTGTTTGTGTGTCTGTGTGGTTGTGTGTAGTTGTTTAAAGTGGTACCTGTAGAAATTTTCTGACTATTGTGCATGTGTTGATAATTTTAGTTTTTTGTATGTTGGTGATTACGTATGGGGGTAACTTTAGTATGTCTATATTTTTTTGGAGAGTTTTTGGTATGATGCCTGTAGACGATAATATTATTGGGACTATTGTTACTTTTTCTTGTTTCCACTGTGATTTT
Source organism: Molanna angustata (assembly GCA_963576475.1). Classification (NCBI taxonomy): domain Eukaryota; kingdom Metazoa; phylum Arthropoda; class Insecta; order Trichoptera; family Molannidae; genus Molanna; species Molanna angustata. The sequence goes on along the minus strand of OY754973.1, from coordinate 33,112,646 downwards.
ATCTGTTCTGCTAAAGTTATCTTGTTTCCACTGTGATTTTATCTGTTTTTTCTTGTTTCCACTGTGATTTTATCTGTTTTATTATTATTATTATTTTTATTATTCTTAAATAAATAAATGTACAATAATATGTAAAATGGCTGTTTTATTGCCATAATTCAATTTCTTCCAAACATCCCAAACCTACGTGTGGCCATAAATAGTGAAATGGTAGGTACATAATATTTATAACAATAACAAAAAACAAACAGAAAGACGAACACGTAACATTACTAAATGTAAAATCACAGCAACATAGAAAGGAATTAGGTAGAGGTTGTGGGATGTGAAAGATTTGTGGTTGTGGGATGTGAAAGATGACAGGGAAGGAGTGTCAATTGAGAGTTATAAGACAGGTATAACAGAAATAGGCCCGAATTATAGATTCGTTCTCCAGCTTGAGACTGGTCTTGAGAACACGTTCTCAACCAAAATGGTACTAAAGAAACAAAAGTCACTGAGCTTGAACTCAAGACCGGTCTCGAAATGTATAGAAGAGTTGAAATTGCTTCGAGACAGCTATCCCGCTGTCTTGAGAACGGTCTCAATGAGAGAGAAGGAGACAGCGCTTTACACGAAAAAGAGATGAATATAGACACGGACGAATTTCGCATTAATTACTATTTTGACGTTTACATTGTTAGCGATAGTAAAATAGATCGAGAATCTTATTTAGAACCTTCCGGGGGTAATTTACATACAATCATTCATAAAGTAACTATGTGAATTAAATTTTGTAAGATTTCATAATATTTCCGGTACATCCAGTAAATATCATGTTGTTATTCTATGCATGTTGTATCATATTTTGAAATGGCTACTTTTCCTGGAACTATTGACTGTAGGTACACACATTCCCGTAATATGCTATATGACAGATAAAAGAAGAAGTATTTATTTTCTTCTTCCGAACATTTTCACTATTTAATCAAGTATCATAATATTATGACGCATAAATTTCTCTACACTTTCGAAGATTACCAAGACCCAACGAATTGTCAAAATATCTATAAATAGATATAAAGATATTCCAACTCATTGCTACCAACATAACAACGCTGAAATTATTGCCATTCGCGAGAAAAAGTACTTATTTATAGAGCTGCATCCACATTTTTTTAGAGTATGATTTCTCAAATGAGACGGCGTACATATTTGACTTTTAATACGGATTTTCGAGCATGATCTCAAGATGGTCTTGAGATGACACATTTGGAGAACGGTCTTGAGAATTATTCTAAAATTTGGGCCTTAGTCTTTTTTAAGTTGAATCGTTTGAGACGTCGCGTTGTCATATGATGCATAACAAAAGAATATTTTGGAGTAAAAAAAACATGTCTTACTCAATACATTCCCCAAAATAAATCTACAATTTATCTTTCAAAAGTATAAAATCAATAAAACCGATATTTTATAACCCTTATGTTACGTAACCTAATAAACCAACAGATGACAGGTTGTGAGACCTGTAGTTGTAGATGCCTGGTTTCTCTTTGTTAACGTGCTTTTTTCATATTTCTTATTCATTTAAACAATGTCTTGTTATGTTTTTTACAATTATTACAGACGATACCTACAACACAATTATTACAAACGATGTAACATTATTTACATATACAAAACAATATTATTTACAAATATTACATGTTCACTTTAATGAACCATAAATATTTATTTTAATATGATCTATACCTTAATTGTTTATGGTGGGTATTGTGTCAAAACATTTTTATGTTATGCTAATTGTGTACTTTGATGAGTACAAAATATTATTTAAGCGTAGGCATACCATACATAATTATCGTCATATTATAATGATTCATTGTCAAACATTTGAAATACCTACAAATCTATGGTTAATGTCAATGTTTCTCAATGTGGTTTTTATGGAACCCGAAGAGTTTTTGTCTAAGTGGAATCTGGTTCGGAAGAAAACGAATGTATTTTGGCCAACACTAAATTCTCACGTTATAAGAAAGTAATAAGTAGCAGTATAATATTTCGGTTATTCGAGTTTTAATGGTGATATTAAAACATATTTTTGCTTTGTTTACTATTTTTTAAATTTTCGTTTATAAAATAAAAAAAATAAGATTTTACAACAAAAGCAGATATCACAATAGATATCAAAATAACGAAATAAATTATTTCTTTTTAAATAACGAAACATATATCACAATAGACATGCAAAGGTATATGTAATGGAATTTAGGTATATAAATTGAAAATTCGTGTCGGAATATTCAAAAACATTTCATCATCATCATCATCATCATCACTGGCTCTACAGCCCGTTGTGGACCTTGGCCTCCTCCAGCATTCGTCGCCATCTTCCTCTATCCTGACAGGCACTCCTCCAATCCCTTATTCCAACTGCTTCTACGTCCCGCTGCACACCATCCAGCCATCGGAGTTTGGGTCTACCGACACTACGTCTACCTTGGGGCTTTAAATTAATGATCCTTTTTGGCACTCTTTCATCACTCATTCTTTGGACGTGCCCTGCCCATCTCAGCCTCCCTGTTTTGATGATTTTTACGATGTTTGGTTCTTTGTAAACATTGTAGACCTCTGTGTTGTGTCGTATTCTCCAAACTCCGTTTTCCTGGATTGGGCCGAATACTTTTCTGAGTATTTTTCTCTCAAACACCAGTAGAGATGTCTCATCTTTTTTACTCAGTACCCAGCATTCAGAGCCGTATGTCAGTACAGGACGTAGTAATGTTTTGTAAATGGTGACCTTTGTTTTCCTCGACAACACCCGAGATGCAAGATGACTTCTTAAACCATAGAAGCATCTATTAGCCATGAATATTCGGCGCTTGATTTCAGTGGATATGTCGTTCACATCAGTCACCATTGATCCCAGATAGGTGAAGCTTCTAACGGATTCTATTGTGTGAGAGCAAAAACATTTAAATTAACAAATTATAAATGATTTTACTGATTATTATTTTGACCGAAAAGATGGAATTTCATTTTAATCAATAAAAAAAAACAGTGATGATCATTGAAAACAAAAAAAGGTATATTAAACGGTCTACTGACAAAAGTTTGGGAAGGCTTAAACAAATTAAAAATGTTTATTTCCAGTTCAAACATATATTAAAAATAACATTTGTTTGAAAACGACATTTGCATAAAAATAGATGAAATATAAGTTCCTACAGATTGCACTTTTGTTTTTATACTTAGCATAATTTTAAATTATGCAATGGCTATTTTAAATATTGCGTGTTTTTAAATTACATAAATTATTTTTACTTGTTAACAATAAGTTTGCATAATTATGTCAGAATTTCGAGGTACCTATACTAGACATGAGAGTGATACTTCGTGGACTATCGGTTACAATTTTCCATTTAAATAATCTTTCAGCTATCATTTATAGATATTTCATTTATTATTTTCTCGTATTCAAAATATGACTAAATACACATAAGTTATGTGATTTTCTTTTCACTTTTTGTTTATATTTCAGAACTCTATATCCCACAATTTGGGGAAACCAGTGATAGGTCACCTTAAAAAAGGAAGCACGACACATGCGTAAATCCCCACTCACCAGTCTCGTCTCACCTGAAATGCAACATTTAGGCCGACTGTCCACGTAAACCGCACGTCATGCGCACGCTTTCGTCAATTGACGAATGCAAGACGAATGCTTGCATCTTGCATAGAAACAATCAAAACTGTGTCCACGGAGCGGCAACGTCGCTTCAGCCGCACGTCATGCATTCGTCATGCGGTGCGTGCAGCAGCGTGTCACTTCTCGACCGACTCGCAAGACGTAAAATACGTGAAAATACGTGCTTTCTCGATCCTAGACGTTTTGTAGCATGGTTGACGATTGCATGACGCAGCGTCGACATAACAAATATGCAAAATACGCCTATCGTCGAATATTCTTTTTTTTATTGCATATACGCAAACATTGGATTTTTTTCCCTTTCGGGAGTCAAATGATATTTTTATTGACAAACATTTTTTTCAACATCTCAATAGAGACGAAGTTGGGATATTGTAGAAGAACCAGTAACTCGAGGCACCTACAGGGCTTACGACCTGTCATCGGCTGGTTTACGTGATCACTTTATGCGCTTGCGCAACGTTCACCAATTATGCCTTCTTATTGAGTTCCCTTATCGATGTAATTTTGAAAGTTCTATATATTTGAATAGTGTGTAACATTTTACCTGACAATAATGCATTATTACTATTGCCATCTATGGAGTGACGGAGAAACCTTTTTGTAACGCCATCTATTCAGACATTGAGAAATTAATTTATTTGTATACAATGAAAGCAACCGTCCTTATAAATGATATGACGGTGTCACACACAGATGTCACCCCTGAACTGCGCCAGAAATATTATTTCATTTTTTTGGCTTGTTTGTACCAATGTGTATGTACATCGAATATTCTTTTTTTAATTGCATATACGCAAACATTGGATTTTTTCCTTTTTGGGAGTCAAATTTTCCCTATAGTCATTTGTAGGATGCATGCATCGATGCATCCTACAAATGACGCATCCGTGGACAGTAGACCTTAAGCGCACTTTACACAAACGACGTTTTCGACGCGGTGCAATTTTCAACGCTTGAAACAGCATCCTAAATACAGGTTATTCAAAACATTGCTTTACACGAGTATTATTTTCTCCTTTATTTACGACCTCTATTATTGCAATTACGAAAAAATTAAAAATGTCATTTAAGTGAAAAAATAGCAGCATTTTTGTTTTAGCTTGTTCCACGTTTCGTTCAACAGTGTTTCATCTTTCTCTCGTTTTCTTCGTTTTAAGCAGTCCATTCACGATCGTGCCATTCGGCGTCGTTCCATATGGACCGGCTCCATTTGGAGCATTGGAAAATAATCATCACACTCACGGGGGCGCCATCGAGCCATCAAAACAAGTATACGCAAGCGGTTGGCGCTTTCGCATTACTAAGTTCTATATTTTTTTAATTTTCAAGTAAAAATGAGTTATATCTGATTATGAGTTTTAAAACAACTGCTATTTAGCGGTTTGTTTATATACTAGTTGCATGTAACACATGAGATCCAACTGTCGATAGCGATAGTATGTATAGTTGAAGAATATGTACCAAACTATAAACCCATAGATACAAATTATTGAATATTTTCAGATATTTTGTTTTCTATACAACATATGTAGGTATGTATGTCAAGATAGGATAGTATGGAGGAAGATCCTTTTTCCTACCCAGAATATGCAAATAGCATGATGGTATGTATGTATGTTTGGAGATGAAGTATCAAACTATTAAGTCTTCTTACATATTGTGTATAGGCGACTGCCATACAAAATGTATGAAGTGATGTCGTCACTAAATTCAATTTTTAAAAAAATTGTTAAAAAAAAATTGAGATCTTCTGCTACAATGTTAATATTTTTTATAGGAAATTAAATTATCTAGTTGGGGTGTTTCGGCTTTTTTCGATAATTGTAAAAGTTTTGGAAATATAGGCAGTTAAACTCATAAATTTATCAAAAAAAAAAAAATTTTCTTAATAAAAAATGTTTGACAAACCCTGGAATTTTTTTGAAAAAACTAATTTGAGATTTTGTATTTGTCTATGTTTGTACCAATTTTCAGCATTCTAGCTTTTATGGTTTCTGAGATATATGGAAAAATAAAATAAAAATTCAAAAGTTGATAACCCCTGACTGAAACAAAAATTCAAAATTCCGAGTATAAAAGTTTTGTAGGCCTGTAACTGTTTATATATTCTGAAATTTGAGGCTCTGTAAATTGAGCGGATCAAAAGTTATAAGGGGGGGACGGACACACACACACACACACAGACACACACACACACACACACACACACACAGACACACGAAATGTTCTACTCCGAATTCTGAGTAAATCCGTGTATGGAACATATATGCTGCGAAGCCTCTAAGTTGGTGTTTTTTGACTTCGAAGTTGGAAAAGCCGTGAAAAAAGTAGACCTCTCCATACAATTCTCGCGTATTCTGGCTTGATACATTGTCGATATGTTAAGAGAACAAAGTTCTCCTGAACAAATCGACAGTTGGATAAGTAGAAAAAAAAACAAAGAGAAAATGTTGTATTTTCGCATTCACGAGAGTGTCATACAGCTCGGCGCAATGAGATGGCGCGATGTACCGCTGGTTTTCACACTCATGAGCATGCCGTGCCGACAGGATGCGCCGCGCCATTTTCGCGGTACTACAGAGTTTCGATCGTTTGGAATTCCATTTTGGTGTGTCAGGCCAATTGGGCTGCGCGGGATTTGACATTCACGAGCGCTTTTTGGAGTGATGGCAAGCCATTTGGAAGGATGGCACGTTCGTGAATGGGGGCCTTTACGTTGCATTTTAACTACCCGGCATTTGACTTGAATTGGACACGATTTTATTTGTTTTGGAACCTCATTTTACTGTTGTTGTTTTAAAATATTGCTATCTGATCGAGAGATGCCTAATAAACGCCATCTATTGAGAGATTGTTTTATTTGTAAACAATGAAAGCATCAGTCCTTATAAATGAGGTGACGGTGTTCTCGCATAGATGTCACCCCTGAACTGCGCCAGATATATTATTTCATTTATGATGATAAAATAATATTTCAATTTTTACAACGCCAATAACTGCATCCATCATTTGACAAAAAAGTAGGTACAAGTTTTTACATCATATTAAGAATCACACAGAGGCAGGGAGTAGACAGGAAGTAAATATGAATTGAAAATCAAAGAGGAACGAAAAGTAGAGGTCGGCCAAGGAAAATTTGGCATTATCACATAATAATAATAATAAACACTTCTTTGCACCCTGCGCAAGTGGAGAGTTTATTGCCGTATGGCAATTTCTTGTGCTTCCTAACCAGTGCTTCCAGCCATTCTTACATAACGTTGAATGCAATTTATATAAATATTTCAATAATATTCAGTATAAAAACCATACGCGCTGTTAAATCCTTTAGTTGTTACAAAAATACATCACACAAAAACAAAAAACATGTTAAAAAAGTGAATGCTGATGGCTATTAGGAAAATATGAGGAAAATCGCAAGGGTTTTTTATTGCATGGTAATTTTTCACACCTGTCAAACGCTTACCTACACAAATTACAAAATTTAAAAAAAACACAGGTGAATAGGTTATTGTTACATGTCAAATTGAAAAAAGTAGCCCATAATTTAACTAAGTCGAAGATTTTGTAATGATTTAAATATTGCTCAAACATATTATTTTTCCTAAAGCACCCGCTTAGCTACGGTTTACATAAGTCCTGTCTAAGCGCAACATATCGACTTAAGTTATCAACGGCTAATCTTAATTTACAATTGACAATGCTCCATTTAAGGAAATATATTGGTACGCTCAAAACTAGAGAAAAAAATACTCAGAAAGATATTCTAGCCCATATTGGTAAACGAAGTTTGGAGAATACGACAAAACGACGTGCTCGAGATCGAGCCCAACAATACATATAAAGGTTATAAAAATAAGGAGGCTGAGATGGGTAGGACACGTGAAAAGAATGTGGGACAAAGAGTGCCAAAGAGGATCCTGCATACGAAGCCCCAAAGTGGACGAAATGTTGGTTGACCCAAACTCCGATGGCTGGATGGCGTGCAATGGGATGTGGAAGTGTAAAGGACTGAAGGATTGCATGCCAGGATAGATGGAGATGGCGAGGAATGCTAGAGGAGGCCAAGGCTCGCGATGGGCTATGGAACCACTGATGATGATACGCAAAACTACTGTCAAACTTAGTTGAAATTATAACTGAAAAAAAGTAACACACAATGTATTATAATGTAATAATAATAATAATATAATTTAAAATTTTCTAGATGATCTTTTATCTTTTCATTATAATATCAAAAGATTTTACTATAGACCTCTGTAATACGTCAATTTTTAGATTCAAATCATCAGTAAATCAATCATCAGTGATTCAATCAGTCCCTGAATGCCTCTGTGGCTTCTGGTGAGTAATGTTTTGCAAGCTTTCCTCTTTCTCTTTCCGTCCAATTCCTAATATCCTTTCCATTCCTTTCCCTATATTACAACAGATATTAACATTTACACAAAATTGATTATTTCTGTAAACCTAATTGGTCCACTAATGGAGTGGTATATTATTAATGTATAATTTGTTATTAAGACTGTATGTTTACAAAATGAAATAAAATAAAAAAATACAAACTCGTATTAACAACCACTACATAATTGCGATGTATAAAAGTAACCAAATTAGTCAAATATTCTGGGGGTGACAGCAGTAGCGGAATTGTTTATAGAAGACGAAAATCTTGGCTTGCCTACGAATATTATATTAAGAAATTCAAGCCATAATATTTTTTTCGTCTATGTTATATTGAATAATTAAGACCTAATAATACAAGATTAAAAATTGAACCGTTTGTAGATACGGTGGTCGACAGGGCCACAAGTGTAAATATTATTTTGGCATGTAATTTTAAAATATTTTCATGGCCACTCAAATGAACGACGATACTAAAAAAACATTAAAAATTCGACATTTCCTAATTTGCTTTCAGGGTTTGCCGAACCCGAAGGTTCTAGACACGCTCCTTGATGACAGTTTCATGTGGCAGATTTCGTGGTACCTATAAGTTAAATTTTGGATTTTGGAAAACACTGATCACAATGAAACAGTTTTCTTTTTAGCAATAGTTTCGCTTCTTACACTAGGTTTGCAAAGATTTTTACATAATACAAAACAATACGGACGTTTGTTAAACCATGCAGTTTTATTTGTAATAAGTGTATAATGTATGTATAATGCTACATCACGTATCAATTATAATACTTTCTTTGTTTCGTCAATCAGAATGTGCACAGTAATTGATCGTGTTTGTTATCAAAGCATTTTGCTTAACATAGTTGACATGAATGAATAACGTTCACACCATGATACTAGTTATAAACAGTTAAAAAGTCATGAGGAGACAATGCGAGTCAAAGATGTGTTAACCCTTGTTCCAACGTCTTATTAAGCTAATATATTATGTGTCGAGAAATAATGAGTTATAATATTTTTCATAGCGAAAATGGGAGTAGCTACTATACATTGGTTTAATGTTAAATAATTATATATGAATTAAAATATGAAAATAGCAACTTTAAAATATGATATAAATGATATATATTTAAATATATATGATATATATTTAAAATATAATTTAAAAATTTGTTTTTTTTTACTGCTTGCTTGTTCCCTTTACTTTTGCTACGAAAATTGCAAATTTTTAGCCGGGGTAATATTTGCTGTTCCTTTTTTCATCGTGTTTCGAATGTACCCGCCCTACGAATATGAAAAAAAAAGAAATAATTAATTAAATAAAATAAATAAAAAAATATGTTTAGGTAACTAAACATATTTTTAAATATGTTTAGTTTATAAATAAATAAATAATAATAAATATGTTTATAAATAAATAAATAATAATAAAACTATTACTTTTTTTATATAAGCGAAAACATGTATTTAGGCATGAAACAATATGTATCATTTTTGTTAATATTCTAATTTTGTATGCTGTATGTTTTTTTTCTTAATAAAATAAAATAAAATATATATATTTTTGATGAATATCTCGATCATATATTTTTTGTTGTTTCTACATATTGTAAACATTTTTATCCTTGGAAAGTATTTTAGTCCCTGCTGTAAGATATAAATACATATATAAACCCTGGGTATATATTTCAAGTTTGAGGTTGTCAATCTATGTAAATGAAGAATAATTTTTTTTCAAATGATATGGAGAATTGGTTAGTTCACCAAAAACGACCCAATTTATTCTGACATACATAGATCATATTTTTATTGACAAACATTTTAACATCTCAATAGAGACGAAGGTGTCGTGAACACTTTACGTAAACCAGCCGATGGCAGGTCGTAAGCCCTGTAAGTGCCTTGAGTTCCTGGTTCTTCTATAATATCCCAACTTCGTCTCTATTGAGATGTTAATGAGTTTGTCAATAAAAATATCATTTGACTCCTGACTGGGAAAAAATCCTATGCATGCGTATATGCTATTGAAAAAATATTCGATTTACATATATCACTTTAAAAAAAAAACTAAGGGGTTCATTAAGACCACTTTGGAAATTATTGATCTACAGTTTCAATATCAATCAATGGACTACAAAACCATAGAAATGTTACATATTTAATAATGTTCTGCGTAGAAAAATTTTGAGGGCGCCCTATAATCCATCATCCGGAAACATGAGAATATGGTCACAAAAAGCAAAATGAGAATTCACAAGGCATGCGTGATCAGTGATGACATAATGGCATAGAGGCACGAGCAGACACAGTCAGAAGGAAAGAAATGTTTACGACTTCAGAAATGAGGACTCTGAGAATTGTAGCAGGCAACGGCAAAGGAACACCAGAATAAGGGAAATACATATGCAAGGTTGATGGTATCATCAGATGGAGTAGGCATAGGAGGAGTGATTGGTATGGTTACTTCCAAAGGATGAACAGCACCAGACCTCATATCGTGCTGCACAATCACCCTCACAGAACCCGCCCTAGCGGTAGACCGCCTAAAATATGGAGGGATAGCTGAGAGTCCACTTCGAAAGGCGAACAGACATCTTAAAACAGAGCCAATGGTATAAGTAAAAGAAGAAAATAATATATCATCCGGTAAAATTACTTTGTCGATAATAATATAAAAAAATAACCTGGTTCGGACTTTTTGAACTCACATCGTAAATTCAGAATTCATTGAGTATTTTCTTTCGCCATCAAACAGTCAACATTGACGTGTGAAATTTAGTGCTAATAATTTGTTATTATTGTGTGAATTATTATTGTTATTATTCAAATATCGCCTTGAAGCGTGTTTTGTTATTCACCAATGAATGACAGCTGTCAGTCAACTCTACACTTAACATTAATTCTTTTTTCAGCATTAAATTTCGTTGATCTCAATCGCAAAACGACCTGGAACAATCGATTTCATAATATAAAGACAGGTCGATGATTGAACGATAAGTTCACTAGCCTAGCAATACCGTTATTTACTGTTATATTAATGCTGATGAGCGTTCCAGGAAAAATACCGAGGATCACCTATGAGATGGATCTATCAGGTCAAGGAAACTGCCGACTCCACAATTAGAGATGCGACACTCCTTGCTGGAGACAGAGAGGCCTGGAAGAGCTTTGTGCGTGGTATACATCTGTTGGGGATCACAACCCTCAGTCATGAGGAAAACGACACAGATAGAGAGAGATATAGTTTATAGCATATTGGAATGTACAATACATTAATCAATAACGCACGACTAGACAAAAAACCTGTTCTGGGACTGTCAATTAATCAAAATTATGGAAATCAGTTCAACTGTTGAACAGCAAAAAACACCATAATAAATAACTCAAAAAATACATACATACAGACCATCATGGCATATTACGCTATGTTGGGTAACCAGCGACAGGTGTGCGAGTGTGCATTACCTTGTAAAAAAGAAGCACTGTACGTGTGTGTATCACCACACACCAGTCTTGTTTCACCTAAAAAGTCAATATTCACAATGGGTGGTGTTGTTTTTTCAATTACCCGGTTCTTACGGGACACTAGGAAAAAGTGGAAGCACTATTCTAAGAATGAACAGGGTTATCTTAATCTTATATTATAGTCTTATTTTTGTATAATCCGTCGTGTTTTACATCTTAAAATCAATGACAATTTGTAGTCGAGAAAATAAAAGAATTGATTGTTGATATCGGAATAGATCCAAAAAACTTCTAATTTATGACATCTTATTTTCCGTTTTTTTTGTAAATTTTAAATTTCTACTGCTTATAATTTCGAAGCAACTTTTTAATGTGACTTCGTTTGTCATCATTTGTCCAGGGGGGCAAGTCTGGTCGAACCGGCGAAATCAAAACCCTCACGACTAATTATTATATGTAGTTCTATAATATATTTACATAGATGTCATAGAACTCCATATGATAATTATATCCATGATATGGGTAGTCACGAGGGTTTTGATTTCGCCGGTTGGACCAGACATGCCCTCCTGATGAAGAAGCCGACCGACGCATCGAAACCAGCGATATCAAACAAACCATTCGTGATTTAAACAGTGTGAATTGTAATAAATAAAATTGTACAATTTGTAACCCAGTATACCTAATGGAAATAAAATGGGAACTAATATATTTTTTTCTCAATTACATGGGCAAAGTAGATATTATACATATATAAAATTACTGTGAACCAATGACTATTGAGATAATATTTTTCTTATATAATACAATGCAAGTACAGGTTGAATATATTATTTACACAATATCCAATAAGTACTTGTTGTTTTTATGTTTAAGTACTTTAATACCGGTTCAAGGAAATACCGTCTAAGGCAACCAACACAAAAAAAACAATAAAAGAAAGAGATTATTATTGTATGTAAGTATTTAGATATATTCCCATTCGTATTTTATCTTCCGATACAAAAAAATGCACTTTCGACTGTTGGTTATAATAATTAGGGTTGCCATAACTTCTAGGGACATTATTCAAAATTTACGACGCCCAAAACGTATCAACACATCGAACGCCAAAACGCAGCGTTTCAATATTATACCAAAGCACATAGATAGTAATATATAGTAATAGATAGTAATCTCTTCCTTGCAACCAGCGAGTTAGTTCTAAAATGACAATATCTTTCAACTTACAAGTATTTCAATGGCGAAAAAGGAATCTATCCTGTTGGGAATCGAATCTAGGACGCCAACACACAAGTAAAATGACTAACCACTATGTTATGCGTTCGATAGAGTTAATTAACATTTTTATTAAGTATTTGCATAATATTTTGTCAAGATTTTTTATGTAAAGTTTGTATGAATTTCCTTGGAACAGACTCATTGTAGCGAGAAAAAAAAACATTCGTTCACACCATCACGGCATGTCCTACAATGTGGAGTAACCAGTGACAGGTGTGCGGGTGTGCATTACCTAAAAAAAACCCAACTAATGCGTGTATCTCCACACAACAGTCTCGTCTCACAGAGGCACTACATTCAGAATGGGTATTGCTGAATTATGTAAGATGTTATTGTTGCCTGTTGTATTTTCGATTACCCGACTCTTACGAGACACCCGAAGACGATTATAATAGAAAATATTGGAAGCACTATTCTAAGCCGGTACTTCAGAGCATAAAAAAACGTCTCTATATATTATAAAATCTCTCTTTTGAAGACTAAAGGAATAGACGGAAAGTATTAAGGTATACATATGAAAAGGAAAGTACTTAAATGAAGGTGGGTATGTTAAAATCTATGATCCCCTTCATGGCTCAGTGAGTTGGGTATCTGACTCCTGAGCAAAAGGTCCCGGGTTCGATTCCCGGTGGAGACACAGTTTTTAATTGTGTTTTCAGTCTGGATCTGTGAGACGATTAATATCGTAAGTCTCCAGAATGTGGCAACTTGTTATTAATATTTGACATATTACCTGTTAGTTGCCCGAGAAGCAATATTAAATAAATAAATATGTACAAGTTATAATCACCAATATGATTTATAGTATGATTTATTTGTTAATAAGCAAGTAGTTTGTGTATATAATCACTAGTGTTACAATTTATATCATACTATATACTATATAGGTAGTATGGTATAAATTGTAACACTAGTGATTTATTCAAATTAAAATTTTGTTAATCTATGACTTGTCACAAAAAATCTCATTATTTTGTAACAATTCATACTATATAACAATTCTAAAACATTTCACATGTTGTCTCAGTAACTACATTAGGTTTTTTTTCTTAGTCATTTTTTGGGGTTGATTTCATCGTATTTCCGTATTTTGACGAAATGATCTAAAACGGGACAAATGTGGCGAGATTTGATATATAAGGGACGTGTGTCAACCCTAGTTATAATGGCGATATTGGATTGGATGGTGCTCGGTTGGATATCACGTAAATAAACCAGTTTGTGTTATGAATTAATGGACGAGCCGCCGACGCAGTTGTAACACAAGACATATCTCTTCAACCTTCCAGCGTGGTCTCTTGGAAGTCAAAGAAAGTGCATCTCTGGTTGTATCCGAACCAGTCCTGTCTTGCTGGATCAGAGGGAAAGATAAAATAACGACGATGGAAATGGAAGGTTTCTTCATTGAGCTGGAAAAGTCACCAAAAACAACAATGTAACCTACACTGAATTCTTTACTACATAAGTTAGTGTAGGCAGGTACACTTATTTTCTACTTTAATAGTTGACAATTATGAATGCATTAAGACAATACCCATTACATGCAAAACGATATTCATTATTTACTACACAGGTTAGCGTAGGCAGGTACACTTATTTTCTACTTCAAAATTTAACAATTCTGGATGCATTTAAATAATACTCATTACATGCAAAACGATATACATTATTTACTACACAAGTTAGTGTAGGCAGGTACACTTATTTTCTACTTCAAAATTTGACAATTCTGGATGCATTTAGATAATACCCATTACATGCATAACGATATACATTCTTTACTACACAAGTTAGTGTAGGCAAGTACACTTATTTTCTACTTCAAAAGTTGACAATTCTGAATGCATTTAGATAATACCCATTACATGCATTACGATATTGCTAAATTTTATTAATTAAATAAGAAAGTAATCAATATACTACTAGGCAGGTACACTTATTTTCTTAATTAAGTAAATAAAATTTTTAAATATAAATTTTTGGTAACAAAAAACTTTGTTTCTTCCACTTCACATTTATTTATTTATTTATTTATTTATTTATTTATTTATTTATTTATTTATTTATTTATTTATTTATTTATTTATTTATTTATTTATACATCTTTTTGTACATAATATAAACAAATATAATTGTACACTGGCGGGCTTATTGCCATTAGGCAATTTCTTCCAACCAACCAGAATTTATATTTGATGGAACGTTTTCGAACTGTACTAGTTCATCTTCAGCATCTGAAATGTGAATGATTCTATTGTGCGTGTTGTCATCTTCCATTGGCGAGTGTGGGCGGGTTGAGTATGGCGGGGGTAATTAACTGGTGGGGGTGAGCGGTAGCGAGCGGTGTAGGTTTGTGTTTCGTTTGGTTCTTAATAATATTCAATATTGGTGAATTTACTGGAGGAATCTGAATATTTATTAAATTGGGGTTATTTTTTGTTTTATTTATTTCCAGGGCTTCTAAAATATCGAGTTTTTTCCCTTTCTTTTCAATATGGAGTACTTCGACATCTTTTATATTAAATTTGTGTCCGTTATCTCTGCAATGCTCTGCCATTTCTGAGTTTGAGGTGATGTTCTTAATTGCTTTTTTATGCTCATCTACCTTGTCTTTAATTCTTCTCCCGCTTTGTCCTATGTAAAAAATATCACAATCCTCACAGTTAACTTTATATACTCCGCTGTTGTCAAATTTATCTATCTTGGATTTATTATTGAAGATGTGTTTTTTAATACTATTGTTGGTGTAAAGTGCCGGTTTAAATGGTTTGTTTTTACATTTGTTGATGATTTCTTCTATTGAAATTTGATATTTGTTACTTGATGTACTTTGATACTTGTTACTACACTAGTCTTAAATTAATTAAAACTATGAAAAAAATATATATATATTTAATTTTACACTAGTCTATGTACACTAGTAATAATACACTAGTCTTATCTCTTTAAAAAGGCACTTCATTCAGAATGGGTGTTGAACCTCATTGCTGAACTTTATTAGTGTGTATATGTCATTTGAAAACGAGAATAACGTAATTACATATGTTGTAAGTGTTTCTTTTTTATATTTTTTAATACCATAATATTTTTTATAAAAGTTTAATCCAACCCCGCTCTCATTTATTTTTTCTTAGGTCTCTTTTTATATGTAAAATGTAAAATTTTTATGTAAAAAATATAATATGGTTTGTGTAGTATTGCACCCCCCTGCTCTTAGACTGGAATAAAATCTTTATTTAAAACTAACACAATCCAACTTATTAATTTATTGTAAACTAATACAACCCAACTTATTCATATATTGGAAACTATCCCAAACCCACCAAAAATAGAAGAAAAAACTTCTAGTATAGTAGCATATCACTAATCCGAAACATTTTGAATGGCTTATTATAGTTCCCCAAGACTACAACCAATAATATATCCCCAGTGTTGGATTTGCTCATCACTAATGGATATTTTTCTTTCATCATATAAAATATTTAGAACGATGTTTACACTCAATGTGCTTCTTAATATGTGTTTATTTACGAATTTACTATTTCCTACTCGAATATCATCAGACGAACAAAATATTTCCAATATCCAATATGCGGTCACAAATGAAGCATTCATGTATGTGCCATCAATCATGCGTCGTGGTGACGTTTTAATGAAAATTTACCCAGAAACTTTCATGAATAATGTTGCAGAAATATCTACTTAAAAATCAATACCGCTAATGTCGTGTGGAGCGTCACGATTTGTAGCTACTTTTGCATCATACAGATAAACATATTTGAGACAATGTTATTTGAAGCTGAGTAAAAGTACAATATAAGAGCAGCGTTCCTTTTAAAGACTGACCCAGGATCGAGAGAAGTTCGGAAGGATGGCCTCCAACCTTCGGTAGGAGTGTCACACGGAGAAGTAGACCTTCTTCTTTTTTTAGATCTATGATCTGTTTTTACAGGTCCTGAGACGAGGATGTCCAGCTCTCCCTCCATCTCTTTGATGGTCTTCCCGGTGGTCGACGTACCTCTGGTATTTCGCGCATTACAATATTTGGTAGCCTTTCTGGATTCATTCTTTTAACATGATCTCTCCAGTGTCGTCTTCTTTGCCTACTCCACCTTACAATATCCTCCACATTGCAGGTTCTGCGTATCTCCTCATTGGGGATTCTGTCTCTGAGGGTTCTGCCTAAGATAGGTCTTAGTGTTTTCATCTCTGTTGTTCTGAGAAGCTGTTTTGTTTTCACCGTGTCTGCCCTTGCTTCAACTCCATAAGTCAGTATGGGTCTGATGCAGGTTTTATATATTCGGACCTTACTCTCAACTAGCATATGTTTATTGGCCCAAACAATGTCCCTCATGCATCCGGAGATAACTGCAGCTTTATTAGTCTGTTCTTTGACTTCTTTATGGAGATCATTACAACTAGATATCTCCACATCTAGACCAAGAAGTAGACCAATTTTCCAAAAACAGAGCCCCCATAATTGACAAGAACCAATAAATTATTACCCCAAATTAATTTTTTTTGGCGCTAACTTTGTGGCGAGTATTAAATAATTTTATTTATAACATTTCACTTTGTTAAAACCACGAATGAGTTATTTGTTACGGCCGGTTTCGAACCGACTGCTTCTTCCTTAGTTGCTTCCTAAGCGCGTTTTCACACCACCCGGTTGTCTGGTAGCCGGCGCCGGGTAAGCGCCGGGTAACTGGCAGCGAAGTGTATGGGCATTAGTGGTATACATAAATAAGGCAGGTAGGTACCTACAATTACATATCGCCTGGTATATCTCACACACAATTCGTATGTGAAATAAATAAATAAATAAATATATGTAATAAAAATAATAATAAATAGAATTTGTAAAGCGCCGTTTAGTGATAAAAATCACTACAGGGCGCTGTAATGTAATGCAAGGGCGCTTCATGTAAATGTAATTGTTTAATTAATAGAAATTAATTATACTGTCACGGTCGATGGTAGAGGAGCTAGCGCGCTGGACTTCTAATCCAGTGGTTGCGAATTCTCGACCTGCCTCGACCGATTTCGTTCACCTATAGCACAAGCATTTATGCTTATTTTAGGGAACGTAAGAAAATGTATATGTACTTGTTTAACAAGGACATATTCATTTTCATTAAAAAAATATCCCATCTGGTTCATCGGTGAATAGATTCGTTCAAAAACCAACATTTTTATACAGCTGTCATGTAAATTTTGTATATAACCACTAGTCTCAGTCTTGTAGAGTAGTCCTATTACTCTGACGATATGCCTTACACGAAATGCGTCAATAATCAAATAAATTTCAATAGAACTAAAACCAAGTATTTTTTTATATTTGTAATATGTATATCTACATACAATGGAGTTCCATCAAGATTTGTCGATCGACAAACTAAACTTAGTTAATATCCCATAATGTGGGGTAACCAGCGACAGGTGTGCGGGTGTGTATTACATTATAACTAGACTACACTAGTCTCGTCTCACCTTAAAAGGGATCATACAGAATGGATGGTGAACGAACCTCTTTGTTGAACTTTGTGAGATATCATTTAGTCTGTTGTATTTTCGATTATCCGTCTCTTACGGGACACCCAAATACGATGATAATATAAAAGAATTGAAGCACTATTCTACACCGGTACCTCACTCAGATTTGATAGGTAGTAGAAATCTACCTCAAGATAGGTAGATTTCTACTACCAAGTTGGGTGCGCGGTCAATTTCTTCGCTAACAAGCAATTGCGCAATAAAGAAGTCATGTTGAATTACTGCGGTATTTGGTTGCATAATATGTTGTAATTTACTTTTATAATAGTAATAATTATAATAGCGTTCATCTAAAGGTCTGTTACCTCTTATACATCGTCAAATTACTATTAAATAAACAAACACATCAGTCAAGTATACCTACATACATGTACAATGCAATACATACATACACTATGAATGAACAAACATACGCATTATTATTTATATTGTACTTGAGAAACTCGACTAAAGCGACACAGGAGGCTGAGAAACTGTACACAGGAGGCTGAGAAACTGTACACAGGAGGCTGAGAAACTGTACACAGGAGGCTGAGAAACTGTACACAGGAGGCTGAGAAACTGTACACAGGAGGCTGATAAACTGTACACAGGAGGCTGAGAAACTGTACACAGGAGGCTGAGAAACTGTACACAGGAGGCTGATAAACTATCCATAGTGTCTCAGCCTCCTGTCTCGCATGTCCTCCTGTGTTTTAGGACAGCTGTCTCCTCCTATCTTTCCTATTACTTCTATAGCACATTCAATAAATAATATTTTATGACTATTTAATATTTGTAAATAATAGGTTTAACTATATTTTTTAAATTATCATTAGGTACAAAACTATAATATAATATAGTTAATACATTGAAAATAATCGATAAATAAAGAAATATGAATATACTGTATTTTATAAGGCATAGCATAGGTACTTATTTTTTTTTTTATTTTTGTGATAAACAAATCACACAATCTTCTCAGTTTTTTGTAAATTCAAATTAACTATAGTATTTTATAAAACGCTCGATTCAAATATACTAACTTGGGCGCACACGATTGTAATCTTTAAGGACATTCATTCTAATACAATAGTTAACAAAGTTTGCAATTGACCTGCCTACATTGCCTTACCCTGCCCCTTAAAAAACGACGTCGAAGAAAGCTACTTTTATTACGAAACATTCCTTATGTGTGGGTCGGTCAAAAATATCACTTAGCAAAGCTTTATTATTATTAAAGATAATTGACATTATAATAAACTTTGAGTCATGACACTAATGAACAATATGCTTTATTGACGATAAGATTCTGCCTACTCGATGGTCAATTATATTAAACCAACCGATTCCTTACACACAAACGAGCCCACAGCAAAAAAAATACACAGTTTCTTGTCCAATGTGATTATCTTGATAATAAGTTATGTATGTTGGTGCTGAAGAGTTATGAAACAATGTCTTCTACGAGGTCAAAATTCAAAAGTCAACACAATATATCAATGTGTAATAATTGATAATTTTTGATGAAATATGTATTACAAAATGCCCACACGCATGCGTTTTGCATTACTTGATTGCATATTATGTAAAATAATCGCTTTTTTTCGGAGGATCGCAAACACTTTACAAATAATGATATTTGATATACTTTTACGGGTTTTTATTAAATTTACTTTTTTAGAAAAATCTCGAAAAAAATATTTTGTTGTAACGCCATCTATTGAGAGAATTGGTTTTTTGTAAATAATGAGAGCAACAATTCTTATACCTAATAATAATAAGAATATTGTTCATAATTTCACACATAGATGGCTGTTGTAAAAATTCCTTATTTTCAAGCGAAAAGAATTTCAGTATTACAATATATAGAACTTTCAAAATTGAATTGATAGGGATCTCATTAAAAAGGCATAATTGGTGAACGTTGCGCAAGCGCATAAAGTGATCACGTAAACCAGCCGATGACAGGTCGTAAGCCCTGTAGGTGCCTTGATTTCCCATTTCTCCTACAGTAAATATTCCAATTTCGTCTCTATTGAGATAATTAAAAAATCTGTTAAAAAATATCCTAATTAATATTTTATTGAGCAGATTATAAACCCTCCCCAACGCTGCACAGTGCACAAATCCTAGTATCTGGGTGTCCACTAAGTAGCCATATTAACTAATTAACTAAAGAGAGCATAATATTTTAATCTTGTCATTGAAAACATGATATATTAAAACCGCCTAATGCACTATTAAGTGACGTGTTTGTAAGGGTATAACTATCGCGCGCGTTAAAAAGGGTTTATACGTTATTTAAAATATCGGATTCCCAAAATTTGTTGATTTTTTGCATTTTAAGAACAACCCTGACTTGAAATGAAAATAAAAATATCGGTCACTCATTTTGATTTTATGCACTTTTTAAGCACATAAAACATTTATCAAAAATGTTGTAAAAACATATCTGGGGAATTTATGGTGAATATTAAAATTGTGTGACGAACATAACATTCACTAGAAAAATGTTGAAAATACTTATAGTATTTTTTTAGAAACACACTTTTAAACAAATTTGATTTCTAATTGGTGTGAAGTTTATATGCCCCCTTGACCGTTCTCAACCGATCGAACTATTTTTTTTGCGTCAAACTCCCGCGATTATTGGATTAAACGCGACGCGACGATCGTATTAACAAAACTCCAATGTGCGTCGGACAATCCTATAGTATAACGGAGGACAACTCATTTTACTGATTATACATCAGTTAAGGTCTGCAGCGAGGCAGAATTCCACGTGCCACGTTAGTTAATGAGGTAAACATTTTTTTTATTAGTTTGCCGCTTGTCGCTCCAGGGACGCTAATAATATATACCTTCGCGGCCATAATTACCTTTGTTTAACAACAAAAGTGATTAATCACTTTTCACAGTTGTAGATAGTGGGCCAAACGCAATTTTCATCATATGATATAACAAAGATACGTATGAATCTTTTTTCTAGAACACAACACATGCAGATATACTATTATAGCAACTAAAGAATGCAATTAATTTATAAATTAGTAAAAATACAGAAAAACACTATTCACATATGAATTTTATGTGAAATAATCCAACTGTCTATTTGTTTAAAATTTTGAATACGTTTAGAATTTATTTAGTTTTAAGCCAAGACGTGAGTACTATGAAAGGAGGAACATTTTGTACGGCGTAGTTGACTTTTCGCGTGTGAAAGACACCAACTCATAGACATTGCAGCATATAATATTATGTTATATACATAGATGAATTCAGAATTCGGAGTAGAACGATTTATGTGCTTTTGGTGTGTGTGTTTCCCATTAATGGTGCGCTTGATGCACAGATCCCAAAATTTAGGTCTATAATACTTTTTTAGAGTAGGTATAGAACGTTTATTCCAGTCAAGAGTTATGAACATCTGAATTTATATTCATATTTAAATATTTCATCATATCTCAAAAGACCACAAAAGTCTCAATCTTATTTTTATGAAAAAGTTCCAAGGTTTCTCAAACTCTTTCCATTGAAAAATTTTTGTCATGCCATATTTTTATCTTATATTAATTTAATAAAATAAATTAAATAAATAAATTTATATATTCATTTACATTATATAACTTATTTTTCAACCGTTTAAAACCATCAGTTTTATACATTAAATTTTGTATAGGTATAAACACGAGTTTCAGTCTTGTAGAATATTATTCTGACGATGTGCCTTGCACGAAACGCGTCGATAATCAATTAAATTTAATAGAACGAAAACCAAGTATTTATTATTTTATATTCATTTATAATATATTTTGGTGACAATTAGTATAATATTCAGTAGGTATCGAGTATTGGTGCTGTATCATCTACATTCTGTAGAATGAAATTCATTGATCGATATTTCAAAGTCAACATCACGAATATGTATTGTAATTTCATGAATTTGCATCAATCAATTTTTATCAAGCGTTACAGTTGCATGAAATGCCTGGACAATCTGTGATCTGTTGATTTTGACGATCGCTCTGCGACATGTACATAAATCACGCGACAAAGTATAAAACGCATTATGAGTTATTTAGTGAGTCACGCTCACTTATGAGACAAATTATCCTCATTATAATATTACTCAATCACTTGAGACATATTTTAGGAAAAAAAACTGATTTTACAAAATTGAAATATACCTAGTATGTTTATAGAAATATGTGTATTTCAAACAAAAAACAATTTCATTTAGTTAATTTTTAAAATAATGAATGTGTCATTGTAAAAAGGGCATGTACATCCTCTTCATTCTCTAAATTTAGCATAAATGCTTGTGCTATAGGCGAAAGAAAGTAACCGCTCTGCCACCACCCATGTATTTGTTTTATAATGAGATATTTTCGATTGAACAGGTCTACTCGATCTTTTTACGTTTCATTCTTGTCTTTATCTTAAAAATGTATAAATCAGTACTCGATCACAATCTAATCTAAAAATTCGTTAAGATCGAAGTTTAGTATGAAACTGTCATTAATGTATTGTATAAATTAATATAATTAATTAGGCACTTAATTTTTATATAAAAGATTTCTGGAAAGAAGTCTGAATCTAATCAACTTCAATGAATCTAATCTTCTGAATCAACTTCATGATGGCGCCTTGGTTTTCATTAAATACATTCACAGGCGTGTAATTAGATATAATAAATTATACTTTCTTGGATTTGTAAACAAGTGGCAAATTTCCCAATGTTTCAACAGGAAACAATAAGCCTTTGACTTCTGTAAGGGAGTCGATCCCCGGCAGAGGAGAAATTTATTTAAAATCTTTTCTCGTGCAAATATTGCTTCTCTCTTTTTTTAACATGTCTATGTACGGGACACCAGCTTTTAGGAATTGGGTCCGTTTTACTCTTCCGAAGAAGCGCACTACTTAGCGTTGAGAGGGGTTTGCAATATAGAAAAGAGTTTATTAATTCGGATATTAAAAAGACCCGGGTTGTACGAAGGTGGAAACACAGAATTCGGAAGATCGTTCCACAGTCGGGATGCTGTATTAATAAAGGAGTTCGAGAAGCGACTTGTTCGTATATATTGAAGGTCCACTGTGATTGGGTGCTGCGATTGAGTAAAGCGAGTGACTCTGTTGCGAGTGGGTGGAGGAGGGACCAAAGATTCAAGTTCTTCTGAGCAATTCCCGTGGTAGTATCTATAGAATAAACTTAAAATACCGATTTTGCGTCTGTGTTCTAGTGATTGCAATCCATCAGTCAGTGATGGATCATCAATCAGACGTATAGCACGCCTTTGGACAGCGTCGAGGGTATTCAGTAGGTATTGGGGGGCACCACTCCAGGGGTGACAACCATATTCAATAATTGGACGTATTTGCGCTTTGTAGAGTATACAGATTTGGGTCTTAGTAAAATATCTACGCGCTCTATATAGTACGCTCAATTTTTTAGAGGCGAGTTTCATCTTAGCTTCGATGGAGCCCCTGTTGTGTAATTGGTTCGTTATAGATACAAATCTCTGACATGGAAACACTGTTTTTTTTAAGAAAGTGTAATATGGCATTATTATCTTATTTATGTATTTAAAAATCCTTTTTTACATGTATAATAATATGTGATGTAGGTACATTATAAGTTTCATAGTTTCGTTATTATAACTACCGAACTTAACTTCGTAAGTAATACTATGTTATTTTCACTCTGCAATTGATCGTTGGTAAATATAAATGTGCTTTCACGTGTTTTGATATCAAATCTGTATATTTTAGCATATAAATGCATTAAATTACATATTATCCCGGTTGTTTGTGGTAACCGACAAACATGTGTTTAACAAAATGGCTTTGCACTTTCGAAACAGACAAAATGACATGTTATTTTAATACATAAATATTCTATCAAGTCAGCTGTAACAACGGATGGTCTTAACGTTAAATCTCATAAACACGCGGCATTGAATCTTAAACTTCTATGTTATCAACAATACAATTTCTATATTGACATATCAACTATTCAGGAAAAGAGCATTGATCCACATTGGTACAATTTTAAACAAAGCTAAAGATAACATTATTGAAATGCATTTATTTTACTGTACCAAAAAAATTGAAGAGGAAATATGCAGAAATGATCAAATTTTAAACAAAAAAATAGAACAAAACCGAGCGTCAAACAATTGCCAAACACCTTAATACATTGTTTCATACATGCTACCTTTTTTTCTATACGAATACACAATACATGGTAGTGACTATTTTTTTCATGGCCAGCCCCTGCCTCTTATTCGTTTTCAATATATATTTTTTTGCCAATCGTTCATTCACTCTTTCCATATGGACAAACCACCACTGTGTGTTCACTTTCATTCTGTCAACAATATCCTTCCTTCTTCGCGTTAAACTACGCTCTTCCGTCTATAATATACGATATACATTATACATAGCTTCATATAAATCTTTTTAGTGCAAAATAAATCTTCCTGATGATATTATAGTCTATCTACATAATTTCATTGAAAAGTCTGTCTGTCATTAACAATAGTGAATCGCCCAGGGCCGTGGCTAACATTATGTGTTTTCATTATTGTTATTTTAAATAATCTCCTAATGGATAATTACATTTTAGTAACAAATGGCTCCCCATCAAATAGATCACCGTGTTATTGTTCTCTATATATTGCCTTAGTATTATACAATATACTTACATATTTATAAGTGATAACCCAAATATTTTCATTCACATATTTGTAAAGATTTTTTATGCGTGTATTTTGGCATAATAATTATAAAGAAATTTTCATGCAATGAAATTTCAATTTGTTGATAGAAATAATGCAATTATTGAATTTAATAGGTATGCAAACTTTTTCCCATATATTACACAACTAAAAAACTAGTATTTTTTTCTAATAAAACGCGTTGTAAATAAAACAATTGGTAATTAAAATTAGGTATAAGAAAAACCGTCAGAAAAAAAGCATCTCTTAATGAAACGAAATGTAATCTACTTACAATTCATTATACTCGCTGATTTATTTGTTTAATAATTCATTATAGTTTACGGCTTAATAGCCTTTTTCACATTACAAAATTAAATAATATTAAAAAAATCAATTAAAAGAAAGGTTATTTTATAAGAAGTAATAATACAAATAATCTAAAGAAAACAAAAACAAAAGCACAAAGATAAGTCAAAAAGCATCTTTAACATGACAAATATGACAAAACAAAAATATCCAAAGAAATGAAAAAATAACATAAAATTATCTATAAAATAAAAACAAAAAGTGTGATAAAAAACTAACATAAATGCATTAGAAAAAAGCCATGAAGCAAAACAGCAAATAATAGTTTTTATTTTACATTTTTTACACTCGTAGTACATCGAAATATAGTTATAATGGTGATAAATGTTTTCTAAAATATCTCTTTAACTGTGTAGTATCTACATGTTTTATAATTTTAATTAAACTACCATTGTATGCCACTTGTAGATCGAATATATTTTTTGATTGCATATACGCAAACATTGATTTTTTTCCCTGCCGGGAGTCAAATAATATTTTTACTGTCAATAACATCTCTTCATTTTCTTCAACACATCATAGATGGCAATAGTATAATTTCGTATTATTCAGGTGAATTGTTTCACATTATTCAAATATGTAGAACTTTCAAAAATTACATTGATAAGGGAACTCAATAAAGGCATAATTGGTGAACGTTGCGCAAGCGCATAAAGTGATCACGTAAATCACCCGATGACAGGTCGTAAGCCCTGTAGGTGCCTGAGTTCCTGGTTCTTCTATAACATCCCAACTTCGTCTCTATTGAGATGTTATTGTCAATAAAAAATACCATGCTTGTAGATAATAATGTTGTTATAATGTATACATTGAATATAACACAAACTATCCTGCATTTCAAAATAAATTAAAACAAAAAATGGCCAATTTCATTTCTTATAAAACAATGGATTAACTATCTTTAAAAAATCTTTGCAATTTCTCTTTGTCTTTTTTGATTGTATCCTCAGTATATATTCTGCACGACCGTTTGTGTATTGTAACGTTTCAAAGCTATATGTACTATTATTATTATACTTAGTAAATTAGACAATATCGGCCTCTATACCATGACACCAGTTCACATGGATCACGTTACCTGATGAATTACTAAGACGTGGGGTTAAAGAGCGGGTTACAGGTAATAAAATCATTACCAGTGGTAATTAAGTATCTCTCTATCCACTTTGATATTTACTGTAGATTTCTTTATATATTATGGTTTCGACTGTCACCTTTTGTCTGTGGTTTCTATTATCGAATGAACATGGTGAATTCGTGTGAACCATGCAATGCTAACCTATACTGCTAATAATAATGGTCTGTCAAATATTTTCAACATTCATAGATCAAATCAACATATAAAGAAAACTTTCAAATCAAAAAGAATTGAATAAAAAAATATATATGTGGTCTTTAGGAATATTTGTGTCCCATGAAAGTCAGCTCCACATAAATAACTAGTATATTTTCAAGTCAGGCCTTAGATATGAGATGCAGATCTCCCTTGGAAGGGTATCTCTCTGCTCTCGTATCCATTTATTTATATTTTTCAAATTGATTATAGTTTACCAGTATGTATATTCCTATTGTTTCAATTAAGTGTTCTTAAAAACAATCGATGAATTGTGTTCACTATCGTGAAAAGCAACTTAAAAGAAAAAAAATTTCTTCGTATTGTAAAACGATTAAAATACACAAATCTAAATTCTAAATTTTAATACTCTGAAGACACGTTGAACTAAAAAAGATAGTTTTATTTACGAAAATCATTTTTTTATTCATATGCAACGCAAAAGAAAAAAAACGCTTAAAGGTATTTGTTGTTAAACTACCTATATAATAATCGATATTGGACATTTACAAAAAATAAAATAAATCCGTCTTATATCCGCAATTGTAGTGGGTAGTATAATTTGTATTTTATATTATTAGTGAAATAGAAAGTGTGCAAAATTTTCTACGTAAGAATGAGGAGTGTAGGTATCGGTACCCAGGCAGAATGCAGATATTTATATATACAATATATATGTATATATTTGTAACTGTGGGTATGGTTAAGTTTGTTAATAATACATTACGAGACCATGAAAAATTAGTGTATATCTTCACACCTATTGTTTTATGATGTAGAATGTACTGTTATCTTTATTATTATTATTACAAATCAAAAAACGGAATCAAGATCTAGCAGTAAGATAACATTTGAAAATCATCAACTTATAATAATTTTAATTTTGTTCAAGGAATGTATGTATATAGTAAAAAAAATATTGAAGAATTTTGCTTTAATAAGTATCTGATTGGATTAGCCATGTGTTGCGAGTTGCGACACGAGGATATCCTAACAAATATATTGGAGGGAATGGTTGAAAGATCGAGTGGCAGAGGGCATTCTCGCCGGGAGTATCAAGAACAGATGTACCGCGAAATGAAGTCGCTGAAGACTCTGTGTAGGAGGTCTTCAGCGACCTCCTACAGAGAGCATCACTTTGCTGCCAATCAATCCCCAAGATTGGAACGGAAGAATAAGAAGTATCTAGCAAAAAGAAAATGAGAAAATTTGATAGAAATAAAAACTGCAAAGTCCATGCCACTCGTTTTGACACACGTCATATGGGGACTAAGAAAGGTCCAATATAACTCTGAAAACAGATGGCGAAGAGTTTGAAGGACTATTAAACCTTGGAGGGTGGTTATCCAATATCCATGTGATCCACCATAATTTGAATAATGCTCTTACTGTATATTTTTATGTTATTTTTTAAAATTATTTCTGTTAATTATTTTGCATTTAATACCATGCAACCTTAGACCAAATTTTAAAAGTACTGCCTCAGAACAGACTCGTCTAGTGAGGCAGTAAATTTCCAAATAGGAACAATTGTACACAGTAGGTATGTTTATAACAATTATTTTATAATATGATAACTTTTTTGTTTTTGTAATTTGTAAAAAAAGTATTTAAATATTTTGAAAAGTTTAATCTTTAAAGATTATATAGATACAAAACACACTTCGTTTTTAAATCAGCCGATGACAGGTCGTAAGTCCTGTAGGTGCATGATTTCCCAGTTCTTTTTTAATTTATATTATTGCTTCCTCTCCATTGAGACATTAAATTTTTCCAACTTTGTTTGGTTTTGGTAAAAAAAGTATATTTTTCAACAGATAAGTATTGGTTATTTTTTTCCCTTTAAAATTAAATCTCATTTACTCATAAAAGAAGGTATGATTTTTCATAATAAAAAAATTATATTATCTTTTTATTTAAATTGATGTTTAGGCGTAGTTTAAAACACTTACACACATTGACATATATTTGTTTTCTTATTTACATAATATTATTTTGCAATTTCTACGAAAACAAAAAAAAAACCTAAGATTTCATTTAAAATTTACAAAAAAGGTTATCTTTGGTTACCAACTATACAGTGCACTTGTCCTATGTCATCATACAATTAATACATAAACGAGATTACAATAATAAATTATGATTTATTATCTATGCAATGTTACCATATTTTAAAATAATAAACGGCTTATGTGTTTTTATACGCGTTATATAATTGTTGCGTTATAGGTATTTACTTAAACTGAAAAAAATAACGAAAAACCAGTTGACACGAAAGAAAATTTTGTTTGATGTGTTAATTGTATAAATAACCAAATATAACCGAAATAAACCTGGCATTTTGGAACCAAAAAATTACTTCAATATGTATATCAATAAAACTGCATGCAAATTTTGATATTTCAAATACGTGTTCATTTTAAAAATGTTTTATTACGATGTCGAATCAAATTTGCGAAATTTATAGCGATTCTTCGAAAGATAATAAATGTGCCACACTGCACGCGTGAAAGTGGTTGTTTGGCCCTGATGCAATCAAGTTGACATCTTCAAGATGTTCATCTTTCGAGATGTTCAACAGTAGAATGAGAAGCCCCGGGCCAATTGTTCTTGATTAACCTTTCGGTTTTTATATCAAACATTGTTTCTCAACCTGATTTACAAAACAAAATATTCGACTGATGTTTTTGTTTGAATAAAAATACATTGTATAGGCTATCGATGATCGATGATTTTGATAAATTGTATAAAAAAGGATAACTTTACTCCCAAACCATTTTACAAAATCTATTTTTCTGTCAAAATAATTGCTTATAAGTTGATTTTCTCTATAGAATTTTACGGCATAACGTTGGTCATTCTACAACTAAGTTCAAATTTCATATGAAAAATTGAACCACTAGGCGTTTCTCTTGATAGAAAAATTAGAAGGTATATGCAAAATGGCTATATCTTCGATAGGGTTTGAATTGTTTTTATTTTTTTGAAAGTAATACTAACAACATTTGATCGAGTCAAATCTTCTGCCTTGCTATAACCCAACTCTTGTCTGTGCCGACAATTGGGGTCAACTCTTTTCTGTCCTGTATTTTGTCCCCTAGGCCATGTCTTTGCAGGTGGTTTCGTCTTTCCGCGATCCAGAAATTTTTTGGTATTCCTCTGGATGTAAATTGAGGAAAATCCATGGAGATTGTTAGGTTTAACATGTGATCTGGCAGTATGCGTTCAACGTGCCCGTACCATCTCAATAGTCTTTCCTCTATCTTACTATGTGTATCAGTAACGCCTAGTTTTCCACGAATGCGTGAAATTTTTAGTTTGTCCCGTAAGGACACTCCAGCTGGCCATCCCAGCATACCCATTTCAGCAGTTTCCAGTTACCTAGAGTAGTAATTTTAGATTGTCCAGCATTCGGAGCCAAAAAAGAGAGCCGGTCTGACGATTGTCTGGTTTGTACACTTTTCCTTTCAACTTTGCTGAAATTTTTGGATCGCATACGATTCCCGACATCGATCTAAACCTCATCATTATTAACCATTTGATCAAGTGAAATGGTCAATAATATCTTGGTTAATTATCGTTTTGTCCATTGTGTAAAAGTGAACACCAGTTAACTTCCCGAAGACAAGATGAAAATAAAAAAAAAACTATTGAGTTAGTCACCATGAATAAAAGATTGAGAAATTGTGTATCATATTCCATCAACGAATTTCACTTTTACATCTGATCAATGGGTGTAACGATTAATATTTTAAAAAAATATTTTTGGAATGTCATATAATTTTGAATGAACTGGCAATTATTTTTATTTAATATGTGACATTCTGTCGCATCTTGGGAATATGCATAATAGAAAATGCTATATATGTAGAGATGTTTACCTATGTTGACATTGATTCATTGTATAGATGCTGACAGATATTTTCTACGATTTGTCTTCCAATTGATGCTTCTCTGAACTAGAAATACAGGTTAGGCATAAAATAATCATATAATTTTCATTTTATTATTCGAAGTTTCCTATTTATTTGTTACTATGTTACTTTTTCTACTGCATTTTGCTAAATAAATCTATGTTTTTTTTCTATAATGTCTTCCTCTCGGGCAGTATCCTACATTCTGATGTATTCACTGCAAGTAATAACTGCTACAAAAGCACTATAATATATGTAAATGCATAGCGACCTATACTTGTGTATTGTTAATATTTTTATTTAGTGCACCAATTTTATTTTTTGTTTTTGTCATAGTACCTAATAACTAAATATAATCTTTCTCCCATGATTTTTTCTTCCCTTTCCTTCCCGTCACAGACAAATACACAATAACTATTAACTATATTTTTATTTATGTATAATTGTATAGTTGTAATGTGATTGTTTAATGATCATCATCTATAGACAAACGTAAATTGTCTGGTTATTGTTTTTTTTTTTTTTAACATGTCTACGTAGGGGACGCCAGCTATTAGGATTTGGGTCCATTTTACTCTTCCGAAGAAGCGCACTACGTAGCGTTGGGAGGGGTTTGCAATCTAGAAAAGAGTTTATTAATTCGGATTTTAAAAAGACCCGGGTTGTACGAAGATGGAAACACAGAATTCGGAAGATCGTTCCACAGTCGGGCTGCTGTGTTAATAAAGGAGTTCGAGAAGCGACTTGTTCGTATATGTTGAAGGTCCACTGTGAATGGATGCTGCGATTGAGTGAAGCGAGTGACTCTGTTGCGAGTGGGTGGAGGAGGGACCAAAGATGCAAGTTCTTCTGAGCAATTCCCGTGGTAGTATCTATAGAATAAACTTAAAATACCGACTCTGCGTCTGTGTTCTAGTGATTGCAATCCATCAGTCAGTGATGGATCATCAATCAGACGTATAGCACGCCTTTGGACAGCGTCGAGGGTATTCAGTAGGTATTGGGGGGCGCCACTCCAGAGGTGACTGCCATATTCAATAATTGGGCGTATTTGCGCTTTGTAGAGTATACAGATCTAGGTCTTAGTAAAATATCTGCGCGCTCTATATAGTACGCTCAATTTTTTGGAGGCGAGTTTCACCTTAGCTTCGATGGAGCCCTTGTAGTGTAATTGGTTCGTTATAGATACTCCAAGCAGGTCGATAGAGCTGCTGTTAGGTAAGGTGCTTCCGTTGAAAGACACTTGCAATTCATTGGGGTTTCTCTTCGCAGAAATTAGACAGGCTTGGGTTTTTGAGACGTTAAATGAAACAAGATTACTTTCACCCCAGGTATTGATTGAGTGGAGGTAGCTATTTATTTTTTGATGAAGGTCTTTCCGGGCTTCTGATATTTCACTCTGTTTAGGAGGTTTGTCAATAGAGAAATTGTCATGGACTGTGCTGTCATCAGCGTAACAGTGGATGGGGGCGCGTAAGAGCAAGTCATTTATATGTAGGAGGAATAGGGTTGGAGATAGAATGGACCCTTGAGGGACTCCCGCATTAATGGAATGGGGAGAAGAAGAGCAACCGTCCACTACAGTTATGACTTCGCGATCTTTTAAAAAATTCGCAATCCAAGTACACAGAGACTGGGGTAGTCCATAAGAAGGGAGTTTCATTAAGAGACCTCGGTGCCAAACCCGGTCGAAAGCTTTAGAGATGTCAAGGGCGACAGTTTGAGCTTCTCCAAAGCGTTCCATAACTCGACCCCAAACGGATGTCACATACGCGAGTAGATCGCCACAAGATCGATTTCCACGAAATCCATATTGGCGGTCGCTTAAAATTTTGTTTGCTTCGAGGTATGTGATCAACTTGGTGTTTAGTACCCTTTCCATTATTTTGGAGAGTACAGAAGTAATAGCGATGGGTCTGTAGTTAGATGGGTTGGAGCGATCACCTTTTTTGGGAATTGGGTGGATGACCGCTTTTTTCCAGTCACATGGGACAATACCAGTTTTGAACGAGAGTTTGAAGAGTTTAGTGAGAACTGGGGCTAGTTCGGCGGAGCATTTTTTTAACACAAGAACGGGAATTCCATCAGGTCCATTAGCTTTGTTAACATCCAACCCTCGGATGGCGAGTAAAACCTCAGAGAAGTTAATCCTTACTTCTTTCATTTTAAAACCACAATGTGGAACTGGTTGAGGAGTTTTTCCTCCGTCGTCAAGGGTTGAGTTATCTGCAAATAATTTACCGAGAAGATTAGCTTTGTCGGTGGCAGAGTTAGCAATGGATCCGTCATGGTTCGTTAAAGGTGGAAATGAAGATGTGCAAAAGTTCTGACCTATGGAGGTTGACAATGACCAGAACCTTCGGCTACCGTTAGGGCATGAGGAGAGTTTTTGACTTATATGTTGGTCATGGAGTTTTTTAGCCTGATTAATGGTTTTTTTACAATCCTTTGTCATCTTGTTGTATACTTTCTTGTTTGACGGGGATTGAAGTTTTTGAAATGTTTTGAAAGCCAGATTTTTACGCGTGACTGCTTCTCGGCATTTGGAATCAAACCAAGGTTTTGTGCCTGGTCCGCAGGTTTTGAGGGAGGAGGGAATATAGCCATCCATAGCAGAAGTGATGACATCCCCTACCTCACGCGCACAGATAGAAGGGTCTTTGGTTCTAAAACAGACTTCATTCCAAGGAAAGTCGCGAAAGTGTATTCCCAGTGCATTCCAATCTGCTGACTTGTATTGCCAAATTTTCCTTTTAGGTTTTTCGGGTGGAAGGTCCGGGATGAAGTGGATGGCCGTTTGCACAAGGCAATGGTCTGAAGAGCCCAGTGGGGCTGTGACTTTCAGTGTGTATCCCGTTGGCGAGGTAGTCATAAAAAGATCAAGCAGATTGGAACGATGCCCAGAGACATCAGGGATGCGAGTTGGCTTTTGAACAAGTTGCTCCAGGTTATGACACAAAGCAAAGGATTCCGTCATGCGGCCAGCCGAATCGGTAGTTCCCGATTTCAGCCAATCGGAGTGATGGACATTGAAATCGCCGAGAACCGCAAATTCTGCCGACGGGTAGCGAGACAGAAGACTGTCAATGGTTTCTCCTAAGTATTTGAAAAGCTCGGAAGAATCATAATCCCTCATATTTGGAGATCGGTAGATACAAGCATAAATTTTTATGAATTTGTTAGATTTTAAACGGACCCACATAACATTGAAGGCGGGGTTCTCGAACTCCTTCAATCTGACACAGTTGATGTCTTCGCGGCTGTAGAGGCACAAGCCTCCTTTGGGCACAAACATGCTTTCGAGTATGTACCCTGGGCAGTTGAGGTAGCTTGTGTCGGGTGGATCTTGAATTTGTGTTTCCGTGAGAAAGAGCAGGTGTGGTTTTTGAAATTGCAAGTGATGGTGAACATAATTTAAATTACTGTGGATACCTCTGATGTTAGCGAAGTCTACCAACAGTTCACAAATGGTGCGAGGGTATGCAGTCTTGGTTGTCGCTGTATAAACATTATTATTGGGTTTATCTGTCATGAAGGTTTTGTGGGGGGGGGGTGGCATTGTGAAACGAGGAGATCAGAAGCCCTTTTCAAGGACGTTTGTTCCAGCAGCTGCGCTGCTAGGTTGAAGGAGGGAGGATATGGCCGTGGAGGACGCCTGGTGCCCCCCGCATACAACTGCTGGGACCTCGTCCGGTCACGATCCGGCACAACAATTGCAGCGAGATTATGCGCCGACTGATAGGGCAGCCAACCCGTAGTCGTTAGCTGAGGTCGGGCCCCTGTACTATTCGGCGGCCGGCCAGCGACGAACCGTTTCACACAGATCTCCCTCGGCTCACACCTCCAACCAGACCCGCCGCGCAGCGGCCGGGATGACATCATAAAGATAGGCCGCCGATCAACTCCAACACAAGTGCCCACCTGGGCACCAAAGCAAAGGACCCCGAACATGGCAAGCCATTTTAGGGGATCATAAATGCAGTGGCTTGGTAAACCAGTATAGTATACTGACCCCAGGTCGAAGGCAGGGTTTACGTTCCAATCCCAGAGGATGGGTTGGGGGGGAGCAAACTCACCTTCTCCCAAATGTTTATTTCATAGTGTATGTTTTTTTATGTGTGTTTGTCCCTTAAATAAATAAACAAATATATTTTGCTTAAGTGTGTGTTAATGAAAACGATGCTTGTAATTTCCTTAGAAACATTTTATAAAATCAAGCAAAAACAAACAGTTGTTTAATAGGCCGAGTACAAGCTGGTAAACTATAATATTGGCCAAAAATAAACTGATAAGTTGATATTTTTTTCAAGGAAAAATAGTCTTATAAAATGTTCAATAAAATACAAATAGAGT
This sequence comes from Molanna angustata, assembly GCA_963576475.1. Taxonomy (NCBI): domain Eukaryota; kingdom Metazoa; phylum Arthropoda; class Insecta; order Trichoptera; family Molannidae; genus Molanna; species Molanna angustata. The sequence goes on along the minus strand of OY754973.1, from coordinate 33,077,588 downwards.
CTCGTTTCACCTTTGGCAACATTCGAAATGGATGGTGAACCTCACTGCTGAACTGTGTGAGATGTTATTGTTGCCCGTTATGTTTTCGATTACCCGACTATTACGGTACACCCGAAAACGACGATAATGGAAGGACTATTCTAAGCCGGTGTCTCACAGCAAAGAAATAAAAATCATCATCAACAGTGGCTCCACAGCCCAGGATGGGCCATGGCCTCCTCAAGGAATCGTCTCCAATGCACCCAATCCATGGCCTTTTCTCTCCAATTCCGCACACCGGCTATCTGAAGGTCCTTCTCGACTCCGTCCATCCATCGTAGTTTTGGACTTCCCACACCTCTTCTTCCCTCCGGACGCGATGTGAGGATTCTTTTTGGTGTCTGGTCATCTTCCATACGATGCACGTGTCCTAACCAGCGGAGCTTCCCTATTTTTATCGTTTGGTCGATATTTGGTTCCTTATATAGGCTCTGTAGTTAGTGGTTGTACCTGATTCTCCACGTGCCTTGATCGCAGAGGGGACCGAAAATTTTTCTCAATTTTTTTTTTCGAAAACCAATACCGCATCCATATCCTTTTTAGCAAAAACCCAACACTCAGAGCAGTATGTTATAACAGGTCGTAAAAGAGTTTTGTAGACGAGTATTTTAGTGTTTCTTGACAGTACACGTGATCTAAAGTGTCTCAGTAGTCCTAAGTAACACTTGTTAGCCGTGACAAGTCTTTTCTTGATCTCAACACTAGTTTCATTAAAGAAATATATAACGTAATACACAGAAACAGACCTATTATATTTATCCACAAACGATTTCAATTTAATACAAGTCGATAAGCTGTAACATCAGCCAACCACAAATCTTCGATGCGCACATTCCTTAAACAAAATGAGTGCATTATGTGAGCGGAGAATATATGGCGTATAAAAATGTCATAAAAAGGAAATGAAAGAAAGTTGTCGAACATCGCGCATGTGCCCACAGGTGATTGTTGCATAAGAGGCTGCATTCCTCAGCCGCCCATCCGTAGACAAATATAACTACCTGCCTTAAATTTATGATACATTTTGTCCGATCTGTGCATCTATAGTAAGGGTACTTCACACGATGCCGATCGATCAAGAGTCTGCTATGTTGAAACACTCTATATACCTACCTATACATACCTACCATCATAATTAATTGGATACCTGTACGGATTGAGATTGTACTCGACAATTTATCTTAGTTTTCAGGTTCAACTTTACAATCGATAAAACTCATTACTTGTCTGTCTTACGAAGCTTGTGTTTGTTTGTTTATTAATAATCTTCCTCGCGCACTTTACACGGACGAGGGTTTTTTTTTCTCGGGCAACTAACAGATACTATGTCAAATATTTATTTATTTGACACGCACCCAATATTTTAATTTTTTTCAGTGTATTTTCATTTGTGTATTTATTTTACTAGATACTTTATTTTTAAACTGTTATGTTTTGCTGTTTGTTCTTGAAAATTTTTACGTATTATTTTTTAAATTTTGTTCTGAGAATTTTTTCATTTGTTGTTTTTTTTAATTTTTTTTTTCTTTATTATTAATTTTACTTGCTTATGTTTTTTTATTTTGTTTGTATTATTTCATTTTGTTGATTTTGGTAATGAACATATTTGTTTTATTCTTGTTTAACAATTTTTTGGAAATGCTCATAATATGAGCGTAGTAGGTACTTATATAAATAAATAAATAAAATAACTAGTTGCCACATTCTGGAGACTTACACAGATTGAAAACACAATAACTACATAGCTACAGATTGAAAACACAATTAAAAACTGTGTCTCCACTGGGAATCGATCCCGGGACCTTTGGATCAGCAGTCAGATACCTAACCAACTGAGCCACGAAGTCCGTTTTCAACGGGATTCCGGTTTTCAACGGGTTTTTTAACGTGGTGGGAAAAAAAAAATAGAACGTGTTCTGTATCGTTTATTGTAAAACAGAAATCTGTAAAATTATTCGTTGCCGACGAGTCAAAATTGATTGATATGAATTAGTTGAAATCCTTGTTTAACACGCATCTAATAATACAAATTTGTCAAAAGTCCCAATACTGTTAATTGGCACTATTTGAAATTAAAAAAAATACTGATAAAATGTGATTCTAGAACATCTCAAGAGTCAGATAACCAATTGAGCTACGAAGGGCAAAAATAATTAGACTAATAATAAAATAATAAACTAGACGGCGACTAAAATGTAATATACTTGTCTGTAATGAAAATGAAAGTGAAATTTACGTACTAGGAACGGGTATGCTGTCGGATAGCTAATAAAATTAATGAAATATCACCAAATTCTTTATATCGATAGAACTCGTATGCAACATTCCAACAAAAATAATTATTTTTTATTTCTATCTTCCTAAATAAAGGTAGGTCTCAAAATATTAAACATTGCCGTAATACTTGTCAGATCGAATTTTGACTTAATGACATCTTACATGTCTTATAGCGTATACGTTATTCTACGTACGATAACTTAAATATTTCGAGTAGTCTGTCATGTTCGGAGTATGCCCATTCACAACAAAATTGGTTTTTGAAACAGGTCTCGAAAGGATGAAAAATATTTAAACATCAAGTATTTATAATTTATTAAATAATTTTTCCATTTTTAAATCTAAATTTTTTGACTTTTTTACTCATGACTTGTAAATAATGTTAACATTTAAGTACCTCCTTTAGTACCTTTGTCGGCCTTTGGCTCAGTTGGTTAGGTATCTGACTGCTGATCCAAAGGTCCCGGGTTCGATAACCGGTGGAAACACAGTTTTTAATTATGTTTTCAGTCTGGAACTGTGAGACGATTAATATCGCAAGTCTTCAGAATGTGGCAACTTGATATTGGGTGCGTGTTAAATTAATATTTGACATAGTACCAGCTAGTTGTCCGAGAAGCAATATTAAATAAATAAATAAACCTTAAGTATCTATATATTTTTTAAAATAATCTCTCCATTTTTAAATCTAAAATTTTTGACTTGCATTACTTGTAAATAATGTTTTTTTTGTGGTTTTATATAGTTATCGTTATGTTTGAGTTTTTGTTATCAAATATTTATTTATCGTGTTTTATAATTGATATTATTATGTTTGCTGTACTTTTATTTTAAACTTGAAGATGTAATCTTTTGTATACTTGTTGTTTTTTAAATAGGTAGGCTATCAAGCCGTAAATGTGAAAATCAATAAATACATATTCAAAATGCACAATCATAAGATACACAATAAAAAACAACATATTGTCCTTTAACAGAATTGAAGCTTATGTGTAAGGGAGACATTTAAATAACATATTGCCCTCTACCAGAATAGAAGCTCATGTGTAAAGGAGACATTTAACTAACATATTGCCCTTAACCAGAATTGAAGCTCATGTATAAATGAGACATTTAAATAACATATTGCCCTTTACCAGAATTGAAGCTCATGTGTAAATGAGACATTTAAATAATTTATTGCCCTTTACCAGAATTGAAGCTTATGTGTAAAGGAGACATTTAAATAACATATTGCCCTTTTTATTTTGCCCTTTTTCTGCCTCTGAGGATGCCGGCTGTGTTCAGCGAAAGCGCTCAGGCTCATTAAAGTCATACTCCTTTTGTGGATTAAAACTGTGTGTTTTTATTTATTTTTATAAATATTTTATTTATAACTATGAACTTCCACTGTGTTAATGAAAAAGCTTATATTTAATTTTATCAATCAAATACTTATTTATTTATTTCACGAGATAAACTAAAACTCCATCTTTATTATCTACGAATGAAAATGAAAGTTTCTTAAAGTACACACTCATCGTATTTATGTTGCAATTCTCACACTTGTATTATATATAAATTTGAGTTGTAAAAATTTTCATTTTTGAAATCCCCGCTGCGCTATCTGAACACACTCAACGTTGCTAATGAACTAATAATGAATTCTCTTCTCAACACAGACGGATATGTCGTTAATTAATGTTTAAAAGACGGCCAATCTTTCTTAGACATTTTATATAAATAAGTACCTACTCGTCATTTTATTTGTCTATGATTATATCACAGAAAAACGAGTGGGTCAACACTAAACGTTCTATTACATAGATGAAATAAACTTTGGATTAATTTTTCATAGAACTTTCGATAAACTCGATTTTAAATTTAGTAAATTGTTCTTCTTCTTCGATGGCGCTACAGCCCAATTCGAGCCTTGGCCTCCTTCAAATTTTACCCCAAACCCCGTCTGTCCTCAGCTGCCGTCCTCCAGTTTGTAACACTTAAGAGCTGCACTGCATCCCCTCTCACCTCGTCCTGCCATCGCAACCTGGGTCTTCCGTTTTTCCTTCTTCCTCCTGGGTGGCCAGTCATAATTCTTCTACCAACCAAAATGTCTGTCTATGAAAGCCATGATTTCTAATAGTCCTACGCATTAATTTTCAATAAAAACATGCTTTATACTGTAACGTTTCATACTATTGTGTTTGCATGAATAAATAAATAATATATTTACAACAGCATAAATATTTCAAAGGAACAAAATACAATTTTATTTATACCTAATTACAATTTTACAATTTTTTTTTTCACACACATGTAAATTTTACTGCCTCGCTAGACATAGGCCCGGTATTACAGTCTCAATTTAAGAGCCTAACTCAAGTTTTACAAAAATATAGCGTATTACAGTGTCCGTTTAGGCCTAATCTTCCCTCAAATACGTCACAAAAACGACAAATATTTAACTCAACGTTTCTGGCGGATTGAGTACTTAACGGTGAGTCAACTGTCATTTGCTAGGCAATGCGTGTAGTTTCAGTTTCTATCACTAGAGGTGTTAGGCAAAGAGTGTAGTTTCAGTGTTCTATCACTAGAGGCGTTAGTTGTATCGACGGTGGCGCCACACAACAAATCAAACTGACAGCCATATTGAAACGAACATGGGCATTTTAAAGTATTATTTTGGTGAAAAAAATTAAATTCACCATGTTGGATAATAAAACAATAGTATTTCAAGTCGTAGCGTCCCGTTTTGTAGTTCGTATTATTTGAGGTTATTTAAAATTTGATAGATAATAACCACAGAAAAAGTAAAATATGTCTATGATTGAAGATTTAGTAACTGACATGTCATATTGCACTGTAATACGGATTCAATCTCCCCTTAACATTAATCTTGAGTTTAACAAACTCAATGCGTTAAGGGCCGACTGTAATACCGGGCCATAGTCTGTTTTGAGGCAGTACTAGTTTAGAATTGCTATGACTACTCTGCGATCATATGATTTGTTTTCTTTTTTTTCACATATTCCATTCACTTAGAACATTGACAACCAAGATGAAAAACTCTAAAACCTCTATCTCAAAAAATCTAAGAGTACCGAGGCAGATCCTTCTCTTCCAATCTGCTTCAGCCAACGAGTAACGAGGTCTTTGAAATTTTTCCCATCATGCGATATGTTTGGTTCAATATCCATCATTTTTTTATTATAAAGCCTTGGTGTCAAAAAACTATATTGACGCTACGCATGTGTCGTTCTTGGTTGTGGCGGTCTTAGCTGATGTCTGTTTCTAGTGCCATGTATCAGTATATAGTCCGATTGGAACTCAGCAGTGTTCTTATGCAGATGAGACAGCTATTTAAATAGCTATTTTCAACATTTCGAAAGCTTATATCCCCGAAAGCTACCACTATTATCAAAACGTTGTTACTTGCTATGGAATCTTTTACGGAAAAAAAATCAGCCTTTATACAATGACAAATTAAGCTATCTCTGGCTCTTGGTCTTGAATATTTTACTCAATGTGACGCAAGTTATATTATTCTTTACCTCAGCATTTCGAAACTTTTTATCTTCTTCTTGAATATTATGAAGACATTATTTTTTATTCAGATTGACCGAAGAAACACCTAATACAGAAAATATTTATGAAAAAAAAAGTTTTATCCATAAAAGTACATACACATATTTATCTAATTTACATAATTTGTAAATAGCGTCACGATTCATTTGCCGCTTAGGTTATATTGTCGATAAGGTGTGAGTCTTATTATAGAAACAATATTATCATACCCGTTCCTTCAACGGAAAAAATAATATATTTAATGTTTTAATAATTTTGTCCAAATTTCATTCAGCATTCGATATTTCATAGTATACATTTCCAGTGTTTGATTCGCAGGATAGGAGATTTAGTGCTTCTCGGTCAACTAACTATGTCCTATTCTGATTCGTCTAAATTTATCCGTCTGAATTTTAGTATAATGAGAAATTTCAAAATTTCGACTGAATTTATACGGGACTCATTACATCACACCGCGCGGATAAAATCTTTTTATCCACGGTCGCCCGCTGATTTAGACGTTTTCGTATTCTGAAACGAATCAGAATAGTACATTAGGTAAAATGTTAATTAAACCGGCACCCAATAAAAAATTGCCTTATTTTTATCGTTTTGCAGATCCAGACTGAAAACACAATTAAAAACTGTGTCTCCAACGGGAATCGACTGGTGAACTTTAGCTCAGGAGTCAAATATCTAACCAACTGAGCCCCAAGGCCGATTTAAGATATATTCATACGATTTTGTTTCTCAAAATTTGAAAAGAACTCTACATTTGAACATGGCGCAAAATAGAATTACAAACATTTAACATATATAGTAGGTTTTCATGAAATATGTTTTAGGATTTATCTATATTAATTAAATTAATTAACTATAAAAATAAAACTGTCTATATTACTTTTTGTACTAAATACGTGCCTATTCAAAATCTGTACATACAATATTCAAACCTATAATCGATTAAATAAAAGACGCATATTATGATTGTAAATATATTTCATATAATTTTAATAAAGATAATATGTTATGTAAGCGTGGGCTGTTTTATTGATAATCAAGTAAAAATAAAAGAAAAAAAAATACTCTGCAGACGCCCGAATCTTTCTTATCCCCCCCCCCCTCCTTTTCTTGGTCCATTAGCGAATCAACTTACCGTCTAGGGTCAGTTAGACGGTAAGTTGATTCGCAAAGAAAAGTTCATTTTCATAGGACCGTCGGAACATTATTAAGTTGCATTGTTTTACTGTGTGAGCCATCGTTTAATTGTGACACACAATTTATTTATTTATATCATTTTGACACTTATAAAATCATTTATAAATACTATCACTAGGACTACGCCTGTTTCGAGGTTGGAGATTTACAATATTATAGTTATACATTACATCTATGTACATCCATGCACCCACCACATAACAAATACAATATTTACTATACGCAGTTGGGTACCTTAAATCATTATTGTGACCGTAATATTATTCCACAGCAAAAAAAGGCACACCCAACTGGTACTATTAATGCAAGGTACATGGATATAAATGCCAGGGTGACCACTTAATAAAAATATTTATAACAAATAATAAGAAAAAAAAATTAATTACAAATTAATCAAAATCAATTAGTTGTTTTTTGAACAATGGAAATGAATTTATTTTTTTAAGGCATTCGGGAAGATTGTTATACATCAAAGGAGCTTGAAACAGAAAATTATTATATTGACCAAAAGATGTTCTTGCATTTACAGCCATATCGTTTAGTGATAATGCCATTCTAGTGGTTCGATTTTGTTGGGTTCTTTTAGCTATTTCAATACTAGTATAAAACTTGCACAAGGTTTGTAACATATATAATTGTTTTACAGTCATGATATTACATTCCTTAAACAATAAATTAATTAATTCCTTAAACAATCTACATATATATGGTATCATCGGTGTGGAGGAAGCGGCATACCACAGTAAGTGCATTTTCTGTCTGATTCGATTCCCGCCTCATCCCGTACATATTAAATATTCCAATTAATATTATCCTAGAGTGTTTGTCCTGCAGAAGCGAGCACTTAGAGCACTGCTTGATATGAGTCCTAGAGACTCGTGCAGAACAGTTTTTAGTGAACAGGGTATTTTAACTATGCCCTGTGCATTTGCCCTCGAATGTTTGCTGTACGCACATAGAAACTTGTATAAAACACCTTTGAACTCAAATTATCATGAATACAATACAAGGAAAAAAGAAATGATTCGTCCACCTGGGCACAGATTAAGCAAGGTGTCAAAGAGTTTTATTTGTATGAGCGTACGACTTTACAACAATCTTCCAACAAATATGAAATCACTGGATGCTTTGGGTTTCAAGAGAGAGGCTAAAAAGTATCTTGTTAACAATGCTTTTTACTCTACTGACGAGATACTAAACATCAATCCAACTAATCTGTGATATTTGTGAACACTAACATACTAATTAATTAACTATTTTATATGGGTATTTGTTTGGTTTGTCGTCCTTGACTTTGTTCTTGTATTCTTTCTGCTTTTTCAATGCTATGTACCTTACTTTTATCTTAAATAACTGTTTATTGGACATGGTGCTAGTGGGACCCTTTACATCCTTCTAGCACTCAATTTTTCTTTTCTGAATTTTTCTTTTCTTTTTTTCCCGACTGCTTATTTTGTATACAAATATTTTATTTTTTATTTCTCTATATTCTTTTATATACTATATCTGTACTATATTCTTTTATATACTATATCTGTACTATATTCTTTTATATACTATATCTGTACTATATTCTTTTATATACTATATCTGTACTATATTCTTTTATATACTATATCTGTACTATATTCTTTTATATACTATATCTGTACTATATTCTTTTATATACTATATCTGTACTATATTCTTTTATATACTATATCTGTACTATATTCTTTTATATACTATATCTGTACTATATTCTTTTATATACTATATCTGTACTATATTCTTTTATATACTATATCTGTACTATATTCTTTTATATACTATATCTGTACTATATTCTTTTATATACTATATCTGTACTATATTCTTTTATATACTATATCTGTACTATATTCTTTTATATACTATATCTGTACTATATTCTTTTATATACTATATCTGTACTATATTCTTTTATATACTATATCTGTACTATATTCTTTTATATACTATATCTGTACTATATTCTTTTATATACTATATCTGTACTATATTCTTTTATATACTATATCTGTACTATATTCTTTTATATACTATATCTGTACTATATTCTTTTATATACTATATCTGTACTATATTCTTTTATATACTATATCTGTACTATATTCTTTTATATACTATATCTGTACTATATTCTTTTATAAACTATATCTGTACTATATTCTTTTATAAACTATATCTGTACTATATTCTTTTATATACTATATCTGTACTATATTCTTTTATATACTATATCTGTACTATATTCTTTTATATACTATATCTGTACTATATTCTTTTATATACTATATCTGTACTATATTCTTTTATATACTATATCTGTACTATATTCTTTTATATACTATATCTGTACTATATTCTTTTATATACTATATCTGTACTATATTCTTTTATATACTATATCTGTACTATATTCTTTTATATACTATATCTGTACTATATTCTTTTATATACTATATCTGTACTATATTCTTTTATATACTATATCTGTACTATATTCTTTTATATACTATATCTGTACTATATTCTTTTATATACTATATCTGTACTATATTCTTTTATATACTATATCTGTACTATATTCTTTTATAAACTATATCTGTACTATATTCTTTTATAAACTATATCTGTACTATATTCTTTTATATACTATATCTGTACTATATTCTTTTATATACTATATCTGTACTATATTCTTTTATATACTATATCTGTACTATATTCTTTTATATACTATATCTGTACTATATTCTTTTATATACTATATCTGTACTATATTCTTTTATATACTATATCTGTACTATATTCTTTTATATACTATATCTGTACTATATTCTTTTATATACTATATCTGTACTATGTTAAATCATGATGTCAATGAATTATATTAATTATTGTGACCATAATATTGAAAATTGTAAACCATGTAATGATGAACCCAAGTGTTCTGTAAAGAACCTAGGGGGGATAATATACAATAAACAATAAACAATAAACTATTTCAAAATCATCATGTTGTCAGTTCTCAGATGCAGTGGAGAGCATTGTCAACATATTCTGAATGTTTAACAATATATAACCTTTGAATCTAATGGTTTTCTCCATCGGTATGTATACAAGTATTGTGACAATCATACACACGCAGACGGACGAACATTTAAACGAATATGATAAGCGTGATGATAAGCGTGCGGTCAGATTTGGGAACCCTTTGATTTACATAGATCATTATCTGAGTACACTAAATTATTTAAAACCCGTAATACTATGCAAGATGGTTTCTTCACACACACTATTTACTGTATACAATTCCGTGATCCAGAACTATTCCATATACCCACCATGTTAAATGGTGCCTATTATGTTAAATTGTACCTTCCTATCATACCACGAAGGTTCTGAAGGTCGCAAGAGAAAGCTATTTCATCACCGGATCCATATTTGTTAGAAGAATCGAATTTTTGAAACAGTTTTTATTGATGTGCGCCAAGGTTTACTCTAGATTAATTTATACTCTCCACTAAGCATTTGATACATCAATTTTAACAAGTATCATAATAGGTATAAAGAGTGCACTCTACGAATATCTTCATGATGTTTTTGACTGTATGGCACATGACGTATTAAAAAAAATTGTGACCTTTGTTCTGCCCAAAGATTATTTTATTTATTTATTTATTATATAAAATACAATTTTTCCTTAAATCTAGTTACCAAATTTTTTTTAATGCATTATAATATATTTAACTTAGGTTACATAATAGTTACCAGATATTTTACTATTGTCATAAACTGCCTTACTAGGTAAAACCTGTTCTGAGACAGTGTATTAGTTTTTATCTTATTAGTTTTCAGTTTTGGTTAGTAACTATGGGAGTATTTTCAGAGTTCAGGTGATTAATTTATTTTTAATATAGTCTGTGCCCTTTTTTTAATCCAAATTTTAATGTCTCGCTTAAATATTTTCAAGTTACTGTTTTGTCGAAGTGTTAAAGGTAGTTCGTTGTATAATTTGACTCCAAAATACAGGAAATTTCTTTGTCCAAAAGTTGTCTTGAGTCTATGTATTAGGAGTTTAGCCTGTTCGGTCTGTCTAGTTGGTCTAGATGTTTGCGTAGAGTCAAGTTTGTCTATGTTTTTATATATGTATGTACAAGCGTTCTTTGCATATAATTGCGATATGTTAAGTATATTAAAGTCATTAAATAATGCGTCGGATGGAGTGCGGATTGGTACCTTGTAGTTTATATTTAAAACGGATTTTTATAGTTTTATCAAAGGGTCTATTGTAACATGGTAAGATAGATCACAAGGCACTTTTTGCATGGTTAATTTCCTTATACAAAAAATCCATTTATATAATAATATATGTGTAAAGTTCATTAACTTGAAGTTGATTTACCATAGACACCCATCCATTTCTTCTCTATAATTACATCTTTCAAAACATTCAAAATGCCGTATGTATGAATGTATTCAAAAGTATTTTTTTCGCTACTTTAAACACCACCCGCTCTAAATTTGGCAGCTGTAAACGGCCCCTTCACATAACGCTAAGAAAAAAATGCATAACACGAAAAGTAGCTCATGGAACCCTGTAGATTGGTAATAATAATGTACAATTAAAATGCATTTAGGAATTTTCAATCTTTCAAAAAGACAAAATAACATTTAATTTAAAAATATTATTGAAAAATATTTTTCACGGCCACAATAAGATCCAGGCATTAAAAGAAACGGTCCTTATTAGAGCCACGGACGAAATGTAAATATTATTTTGGCATGTGATTGAAAAATAGTTTTCACCGCCACTATATTGAACTAAGACGAACTTACTCTAAAAAAACCTTTAAATATTCGACATTTACCAATTTTCTTTCAGGGTTTGCGAAGTCTGAAGATTCTAGGCACGTCCCTGAATGCCAAGACTGAGACAGAATAGGAAGACGTCAATTTCGATCACTTTGCAATATGTGAAAAGAAAACTTTGTACCCCTTGATGAATACATGATGTTTTATTTTACCATGCCAATCCAATGATTCATTAAACTTAAAATGTAATGAATTACGGATGAATTTTGACCTTTGCGCGATCACTTGTATATGTAAAGGTGCTACCACAATTCGCACACATATTGTTTTATCAAGTGGAAGAGTGAGTAAAATTTCATTTAATTAACGATTAGCCCACGGATTCGACCGATCAAGTGATACAGGTAGGTATATAAATGTAGATATATATGATATTGAACACATCACGTAACAGCAAATAACGCTGTGAACTTTCTTTGGCGATATGAGATGTGCGTAAAGGTCAAAGATTGCGGACAGCCAGTTAATGGTATGGTATGTTATGGGCGGTGAGCGGTCATTGCCTACTTTCTCGGTACCTACTATGCTACAGCAGTCTATGGAAATAATCTAATATAGTCTATGAATATAATACAAACTGAAATAATTTTACAGACAAATATACCATCACTTACATCCAGAGGAAGACAAAAAACCAACTGCAGAGACGTGGCCTAAAACATAAAACATAAAACAGGACAGAATGACCTATAATTTAAGGACGAGGATATCTGACCCCTACAGTTGACACAGATAAAGAGTTGGAGATAAAGCAAAACGGCGTACCCCACTGTGAGGTAACCAGCGACAGGTGTGCATCAAATTAAACAACACATGCGTGTATTACCTACCGCACACTAGTCTCTTCCAACCCGACAAGGCAACAGTCAGAATGAGCGGTAAACTTCATTGCTGAACTATGTGAGATGTTATTGTTGCCTGTTATATTTTCGATTACCTGGCTCTTACGGGACATCCGAAAACGATTATAATAGAAAAGAATGGAAACACTATTCTAAGGCGGTACTTCACAGCATACAAACTTCAATATATGTACTAATCCCTAAGATATACATAGTCCCGAATGCACAGTCCTAGGTAACTAAATACTAACTCCTAACCTCACTGGAGTATTTAGAATAGAAATTGCATTGCACAGACATCACTAACTAAATACTACGCCAAAAGTAAGTTCGGTGATGTAGAATTTCACATTATTGCATATGAAGAAAATATATAGATAGTTTTCTATTAGTTTATACTGACGTTTAAAGTGTTTTTTTACTCTCCACACTATGGAATAGGGGAGAGTCATGATTTCGCAAAATTTAAGCGTATTTTTTTTACATCAATTTCTCAATGGGTATCATGTAGAGAATGCACACTATGAGTTTCGTCGTGATGTGTTTGTGTGTATGGCGTATACGCTGTACGCCGTACGCCGTACGCCGTACGCCGTACGCCGTACGCCGTAGCATTTATCTTTTTTGTGTCCTCTCTACAGCCCAAACTATAAGTCTGATCGACTTCATATTAACATCATATGTGTAAAGTGCAAAGACCTAGAGCTGATTAGTTTTCCATAGACAACTTTTGATTTCTTCTCTATGAATTCATCATTTACGTTGTTTTTTTTTTGTGTCCTCTCTGCAGCCCAAACTATAAGTCCGATTGACTTCATATTGATATCACATGTGTTAAGTCCATAAACTTAGAGCTGATTAGTTTTCCATAGACAACGGTTCATTTTTTCCCAATGTTTCTTTATGATTTCATCTATTAAAACTGAAAAAATGCTCTCACGACCTGGAAATTAGAGATAATTTAATTTGGTTTCAACTATTTATACAACACCAAGAATCTTCATAAAATTGTATTCAAAGTTGGTCAATGTTAAAAGAAAAATATTCAACGGTTTCAAAAATTATATTTTATTTAATGGATATTTGTATGAAACTTATATGTAACAAGAGAATTTTTTTATATTTGGCAATGATCAGTTCATTGATTTCATATTGATAGAAGAATATTAAAAGCTTGAACTTAGAACTGATTAGCTTTTCATAGATATCATATAATTTCTTCATATGATATCACGTGTAAACATTGTCAAAATGCTCTAACGCTCTTTGAAACAAAATTTATCTGCTTTTTTTAAAATATTTCATACAACATAAGCAGTCTTCACTATACTGCATTAATAGTTTGTCTATCTTAACATAAAAATATACTATCGGAAGAAAATTTATATTCCTGGTAGTAACATTTAGTATGAATAAAAATGTAATTAGATAAATTTCTATGTATGGAAACGTTTAGTAATTTGATTTCATGTTATAATGTAAAGAGCTTGAACATAGAACTGATTAGCTTTCCATAAATAACAAAAAAAATCTTCATATGATATCACCTGTCAAAATTTGGAAAATGCTCTCGCGTTCTTTAGAACAAAATTTATCTGCTTTTTTTAAAATATTTCATACAACATAAGCATTCTTCACTATACTGCATTAATAGTTTGTTTATCTTAACATAAAAATATACTATCGGAAGAAAATTTATATTCCTGATAGTAACATTTAGTATGAATAATAATGTAATTAGATAAATTTCTATGTATGGAAAAGTTCAGTAATTTGATTTCATGTTATAATGTAAAGAGCTTGAACATAGAACTGATTAGCTTTCCATAAATAACAAAAAAAATCTTCATATAATATCACGTGTCAAAATTTTGAAAATGCTCTCGCGTTCTTTAAAACAAAATTTATCTGCTTTTTTTAAAATATTTCATACAACATAAGCATTCTTCACTATACTGCATTAATATTTTGTTTATCTTAACATAAAAATATACTATCGGAAGAAAATTTATATTCCTGGTAGTAACATTTAGTATGAATAAAAATGTAATTAGATAAATTTCTTTGTATGGAAAAGTTCAGTAATTTGATTTCATGTTATAATGTAAAGAGCTTGAACATAGAACTGATTAGCTTTCCATAAATAACAAAAAAAATCTTCATATGATATCACCTGTCAAAATTTGGAAAATGCTCTCGCGTTCTTTAGAACAAAATTTATCTGCTTTTTTTAAAATATTTCATACAACATAAGCATTCTACACCATACTGCATTAAAAGTTTGTCTATCTTATCATAAAAATATACTATCGGAAGAAAATTTATATTCCTGATAGTAACATTTAGTATGAATAATAATGTAATTAGATAAATTTCTATGTATGGAAAAGTTCAGTAATTTGATTTCATGTTATAATGTAAAGAGCTTGAACATAGAACTGATTAGTTTTCCATAAATAACAAAAAAAATCTTCATATAATATCACGTGTCAAAATTTTGAAAATGCTCTCGCGTTCTTTAAAACAAAATTTATCTGCTTTTTTTAAAATATTTCATACAACATAAGCATTCTTCACTATACTGCATTAATAGTTTGTTTATCATAACATAAAAATATACTATCGGAAGAAAATTTATATTCCTGATAGTAACATTTAGTATGAATAAAAATGTAATTAGATAAATTTCTATGTATGGAAACGTGTAGTAATTTGATTTCATGATATAATGTAAAGAGCTTGAACATAGAACTGATTAGCTTTCCATAAATAACAAAAAAATTCTTCATATGATATCACCTGTCAAAATTTGAAAAATGCTCTCGCGTTCTTTAAAACAAAATTTATCTGCTTTTTTTAAAATATTTCATACAACATAAGCATTCTTCACTATACTGTATTAATAGTTTGTCTATCTTAACATAAAAATATACTATCGGAAGAAAATTTATATTCCTGATAGTAACATTTAGTATGAATAATAATGTAATTAGATAAATTTCTATGTATGGAAAAGTTCAGTAATTTGATTTCATGTTATAATGTAAAGAGCTTGAACATAGAACTGATTAGCTTTCCATAAATAACAAAAAAAATCTTCATATAATATCACGTGTCAAAATTTTGAAAATGCTCTCGCGTTCTTTAAAACAAAATTTATCTGCTTTTTTTAAAATATTTCATACAACATAAGCATTCTTCACTATACTGCATTAATATTTTGTTTATCTTAACATAAAAATATACTATCGGAAGAAAATTTATATTCCTGGTAGTAACATTTAGTATGAATAAAAATGTAATTAGATAAATTTCTATGTATGGAAAAGTTCAGTAATTTGATTTCATGTTATAATGTAAAGAGCTTGAACATAGAACTGATTAGCTTTCCATAAATAACAAAAAAAATCTTCATATGATATCACGTGTCAAAATTTTGAAAATGCTCTCGCGTTCTTTAAAACAAAATTTATCTGCTTTTTTTAAAATATTTCATACAACATAAGCATTCTTCACTATACTGCATTAATATTTTGTTTATCTTAACATAAAAATATACTATCGGAAGAAAATTTATATTCCTGGTAGTAACATTTAGTATGAATAAAAATGTAATTAGATAAATTTCTATGTATGGAAACGTGTAGTAATTTGATTTCATGATATAATGTAAAGAGCTTGAACAACGAACTGATTAGCTTTCCATAAATAACAAAAAAATTCTTCATATGATATCACCTGTCAAAATTTGAAAAATGCTCTCGCGTTCTTTAAAACAAAATTTATCTGCTTTTTTTAAAATATTTCATACAACGTAAGCATTCTTCACTATACTGCATTAATAGTTTGTCTATCTTAACATAAAAATATACTATCGGAAGAAAATTTATATTCCTGGTAGTAACATTTAGTATGAATAAAAATGTAATTAGATAAATTTCTATGTATGGAAAAGTTCAGTAATTTGATTTCATGTTATAATGTAAAGAGCTTGAACATAGAACTGATTAGCTTTCCATAAATAACAAAAAAAATCTTCATATGATATCACCTGTCAAAATTTGGAAAATGCTCTCGCGTTCTTTAGAACAAAATTTATCTGCTTTTTTTAAAATATTTCATACAACATAAGCATTCTACACCATACTGCATTAAAAGTTTGTCTATCTTATCATAAAAATATACTATCGGAAGAAAATTTATATTCCTGATAGTAACATTTAGTATGAATAATAATGTAATTAGATAAATTTCTATGTATGGAAAAGTTCAGTAATTTGATTTCATGTTATAATGTAAAGAGCTTGAACATAGAACTGATTAGCTTTCCATAAATAACAAAAAAAATCTTCATATAATATCACGTGTCAAAATTTTGAAAATGCTCTCGCGTTCTTTAAAACAAAATTTATCTGCTTTTTTTAAAATATTTCATACAACATAAGTATTCTTCACTATACTGCATTAATATTTTGTTTATCTTAACATAAAAATATACTATCGGAAGAAAATTTATATTCCTGGTAGTAACATTTAGTATGAATAAAAATGTAATTAGATAAATTTCTATGTATGGAAAAGTTCAGTAATTTGATTTCATGTTATAATGTAAAGAGCTTGAACATAGAACTGATTAGCTTTCCATAAATAACAAAAAAAATCTTCATATGATATCACCTGTCAAAATTTGGAAAATGCTCTCGCGTTCTTTAGAACAAAATTTATCTGCTTTTTTTAAAATATTTCATACAACATAAGCATTCTACACCATACTGCATTAAAAGTTTGTCTATCTTATCATAAAAATATACTATCGGAAGAAAATTTATATTCCTGATAGTAACATTTAGTATGAATAATAATGTAATTAGATAAATTTCTATGTATGGAAAAGTTCAGTAATTTGATTTCATGTTATAATGTAAAGAGCTTGAACATAGAACTGATTAGTTTTCCATAAATAACAAAAAAAATCTTCATATAATATCACGTGTCAAAATTTTGAAAATGCTCTCGCGTTCTTTAAAACAAAATTTATCTGCTTTTTTTAAAATATTTCATACAACATAAGCATTCTTCACTATACTGCATTAATAGTTTGTTTATCATAACATAAAAATATACTATCGGAAGAAAATTTATATTCCTGATAGTAACATTTAGTATGAATAAAAATGTAATTAGATAAATTTCTATGTATGGAAACGTGTAGTAATTTGATTTCATGATCTAATGTAAAGAGCTTGAACATAGAACTGATTAGCTTTCCATAAATAACAAAAAAATTCTTCATATGATATCACCTGTCAAAATTTGAAAAATGCTCTCGCGTTCTTTAAAACAAAATTTATCTGCTTTTTTTAAAATATTTCATACAACATAAGCATTCTTCACTATACTGCATTAATAGTTTGTCTATCTTAACATAAAAATATACTATCGGAAGAAAATTTATATTCCTGGTAGTAACATTTAGTATGAATAAAAATGTAATTAGATAAATTTCTATGTATGGAAAAGTTCAGTAATTTGATTTCATGTTATAATGTTAAGAGCTTGAACATAGAACTGATTAGCTTTCCATAAATAACAAAAAATTTCTTCATATGATATCACCTGTCAAAATTTGGAAAATGCTTTCGCGTCCTTTAAAACAAAATTTATCTGCTTTTATTAAAATATTTCATACAACATAAGCATTCTACACCATACTGCAATAATAGTTTGTCTATCTTAACATAAAAATATACTGTCGATAGAAATTTATTTTCCTGGTAGTAAAATTTAGTATGAATAAAAATGTATATAATAAGATAAATTTCTTATGTATGGAAAAGTTCAGTAATTTGATTTCATGTTATAATGTAAAGAGCTTGAACATCGAACTGATTAGCTTTTCATAAATAACAAAAATTTCTTCATATGATATTACGTGTCAAAATTGTCAAAATGCTCTAACGTCCTTTAAAACAAAATTTATCTGCTTTTATTAAAATATTTCATACAACATTAGAATTCTTCACCATACTGCATTAATAGTTTGTCTATCTTAACATGAAAATATACTATCGTTAGAAAATTTATATTCTTGGTAGTAAAATTTAGAATGAATAAAATATTTCATTGTCAATATTTGTGGTGTGGAGAGTTTAGTGTTGGCCACAACCCACTCGTTTTGTTATAACAACATAAACACATGTAACAAAGCTAACACTGACAGCTCGATGTCACGATTCTTTTCAAATTCCAGCGAATTTACGGCATCTCGTATAGATCGCTAAATTCTCTGCGTGAGATTTGATTTGACAAAATTACCAAATACCATCGCGCATGCACTCAGTATTTAGATATGTCTCTGCAATGCAATTCTCATACAAAAACTTCGTAGCATCCATCTGATAGGAGGCCACGTGATCTATTAGCCTTAATAGTGAGCGACTGTGCAATGAAAACATGGTTAGTATTTAGAATTTAGGTCGGACTCTGCATTCGGGTCTAACTGAGGCGAAGATAGGATTTAGTAGGTACTATTTTTGTATCTGTGGTTTACACTCTATGTGGTTTATATTCTATGTGCCTATATGTAGGAGTACTAACTCAAACCTAGAGTATTTTGATTGAGTTGAGAAAAGGTAAGAAAATTTGCTTTCAAAATACCAAAATTATAAATACGTTGCGTTATCATTAAAAAATAACTAAACCTAACCAAAAAATTACATGGGATGTAACCAAATAATAGTACGATGCGTACGTAAATCTCCATTACCCTTATTTTTGGTTTTTAATGCTGTTTTTTTCGCGTTTAATGTCATTGTTTAATGTAGATTTTGAAAGCTCATTCGATCTTGGTCATCATGACCTGTGTTGTTTTATAAGGTCTAGTGAAAACATTTGAAAAAGTATTGAATTAGTTAAGAGACATTTTAATTCAACTGTTAACCTTGCTACAACTTTTACTTCGAGAAATTAACGATACTTGATCAATGAAAACAATTATTCATAATAATATATGTAAGCAAAGTGAAAAGCAGTAAAATTTACATGTATGTATAATGTATACTATTACTAAGCAGGCAGGCAATCTTATGATAATGTGCAAGATTCTTCATACTTCAACGTTGACAACTTGTCATGGCGAAAGTTATACAAAAAGACTATTTTAATTCTAACGTTTAATAAATGAACATAATTTATCAAACACTTTACGTACGTTACAATTTAATAATCAAAAAATTGATATGATTTATTTACGGTATATTTTAATACGACATTTTTTTTTAATTTTTAAAAGAGATCTGCAGCCATAACGACCTATAAACTGAAGTCCGCGAACAAATTAATAAAGCATCTGTCGTATCTGGATGTTTGAAAAATATGATCTGGAAAAATAAACACATGCGTATTGACAACAAGGTCAGAATATATAAGACATGCGTGCGACCGATCATGACATACCTACATACATACTATGGTGTGGAAACGCGAGCAGACACTGTACGAACCAAGGGGCTCTTAAGGACAACGGAGATAAAGGTCCTAAGGTCAATCACTGGTAAAACTCTCCGAGATCGTGTTCGCAATGTTCAAATAAGGAAAACATGTGGAATAGAGGACATTGTTCGGTAGAGTAGATCCAGAAGAAGGCATTGGAGGGACAACGTAGCCAGGGTGGACAGTGATAGACTTGCGTATATATCGGCGAATGAAATTCCTTTTGGCCGCCGCCTACCCGGAAGACCATCTAAAAGATGGAAGGAAAGCTGGACTTCATCATCCCAGGAGTTTCTGAAGAACAGACCAACTAGGTCTACTAAATAAAGAAGAAGAAGAATTTTTAAAACATTTATTTGATCACCTGTGTTACCCCAATTTAATTTAGTGCACGATATTTAAGCAAATTCATTTTTCTAACGGCAGCTACAACTATTTTTAAGGCATGTAGGACAAAAGATTTTCAAAAGAAATGTCAAGTAGGTAATACTTGTTCCTTTACATACTTTTACACAAACTAATATTTCGAATTTTTAATATTTTCTTACCTTGATCCGTTCCGTACACCTGTCTGTCAAATGACAATATTTACATTTTTTTTTTAAATTAACAGGACCATATTATTTACTTTCTTCGGAATGATTTTTTAAATATACATAAATTGTAAGAAAGCTAACCAATTACTCGAGATTTATCGTAATGTTTTCCTGTTAAATAATTGTAGTGTTTTTTTATATTCTGGCTTATGAATTAATAGTCCGTAGAAATATTTTGATTTAACAGATGAAAATATTAATTGATTTGTATATTTTTGTATATATAATTTGTGCGCTGGCAAGCTTATTGCCAAACGTATTTTATTTGTAGCAAACATGGGGGGCAAGACCGGTCAAACGGCGGAATAAAAATTTAGCTATTCGATTTTTAAAATTTTATATACAAAATACCTACTCTTGCTACATAGATTTATAACATGGGTTACCATGGAACGGGACTTATCCTGCAGATGTAGTAAACAGAGTGAAAATGTCATAAGTCATAACCGTACGAAAAGGAAGAAAACTTCACCAACACCAACTAACTCCAATAATAATACCAACTCCAATCATTGATTAATCGAAATAACAATAGTAATAATAAAAATAATCGAAAAAAATTATAGTATATTTAAAAATAAAATTAAAAAATTGTACTGATTTATTTATTTATTTTTTGTTATTTCATTCTTGTTTTGTTTAGCTTCATATTTTTTAGTAGATGTACAATGTTTTGGTAAATGTAACAATATTAAATAGATACTCCCCTCTTTTAACACGAGATTTTATCTCAATTAAAGAGGGTTATTATGAATTATATGATGGAAATTGTATACCTTTTTAAATTATGATTAATATGTGAACATTGTATTGTTTTTGTTAAATAAAAAAAAAAAAAAAAAAAGTTATTTTTTAAACAACATTGTTTTTTCGCTTATGAAAATAATAAGATATATAAGGTAATGTATTATAAATATCATAAAGGGGTCAATCATTCCCGGACCACCGATTAGAAACAGCTGTTCAATTGTGATATTATTGTTACATATATTGTTGCATTGTTAACAATACCTACATTAATCGTGTGGCACGATGCCATTAGATTGAACCATATGTTATGATCATTCATTCATTTATTGGGTACACTCTGCATCTACATACATCCAATATTACATTCAATTAAGTTGTGGGTTCCTTCACGCGACTGACGCAACGCAACTAACTCGTTAAGTCAACTCACGTGACCGAATTGCAAATCGGCTATTGGTCAGATAAAATAAATAGTAGTTAGATGTCAACTTTTTTTTATTGTATATTTTTCATAAATAATGAATTATGTATCTATTTGTATCACGAATAAATTCATTCCAATACATTCCCTAAACCTGGGATGGCAAACCTTTTTGAGTCTGAGTGCTAAATTTTTTTTATGTCGTGTGCCACATGCCATGGAAATAAAAGAATCAAATGTTTGTGTAACTTAAGATTTTTAATATAAACAAAGCATCAATACATCGAAAAAAATAATTTACTTATTAATGGCAACATAAAAGAAATAAATAAAAAAAGAGACTTGATCAAAAAAATGTAGAACCCTCAAAACTTCATTATTAGTGAGATTTTCGTTATTGTTGTTGGATTCTAGATGCCATATCTATTTAAATTTTTCGTGGTTACCTATAGAAAATGTACATGGCTATTTAAATATTTTTTTTTATTTTTTTTAGTCTATTTCTTAATTTTTTTGTATAATCACTTTCATTTTTTCCTCTTCATTCGCGTGTCATGTAAAATCGTCTCGCGTGCCACTAGTGGTACGCGTGCCATTGGTTCGCCATCCCTGCCCTAAACTAATATGCAATAATTGCTATGTGTCATAAGTGAACGAAATCTGTCGAGGCAGGACTGTTAGTCGCTCCTCGACATATTAGTCGCTCTAATGCCTTAATTTAAGATTTACTTCATTTTTCAAGCCATTTCAACAGTTTTATAAAGACTATTTTAGATTCACTTTTAAGCTGTCGGATAGAAGAAAATGAATTAAGAATCGATTTTTCATTGTTGAGGGTATAGGAGTTATGCAAATCATATATTTATTTCATACGTGTGTCGCACGATTCGATCGCCCAAAAGAGACCGTTGCTTTATATGTATATAAATTCTGAATTGTAATTTGTATTGTGTCTGTGTTTATAATATTCACTCTGTGTCGTAATTATTTTCACATCAATTAGAAAACTATATCAATACATATGCCTTTAGTGAACATCCTCTCTCTCTCATTATGATAAATAGCATAGGTAATTATATAATTTATTAGTTAACATACATTATATTTTTATAAGTCTTTGATAACAAAACAGAAGATATTCCTATTCCGTTTGAAAGAAATGGATGTACGAAAGAATAAAAATTTAATAATATACAAATGAGTACCTATATTTTTTGATTTATTTATTTTATTTCATGGGAAACATTTGCAAATTATATAAGAAAATATAAATGCCATTTTCCGAAATAGTTCCTTCATCATACATTATGCCTTATAATGCACAGCACAGCGTTGAAAAATCATCAATTATCTTATTTCATAAGTTGCCTTGTCTCTCCAACCCTGCTTAGGACCTCGTAGTTGCTGATGTGTTCTGACCAGTGAACTTTAGCCATGCGTCTGTAGCACCACATCTCAAAGACAAGATAACTTATGAAAAGAATTGCCCAACAGAGAACAACTTGGATAGGCCACAACATCCGGCACCCAGGCCTGCTTTTTACCATCGTCGAAGGAATAATTGATGGGGGCAACTGCAGAGGACGCCCCAGAAACAACTACATAAATAGACCAGATAATCGGTGGTGTAGAAGTTACAAAGAGATGAAGAGACTGGCGGACGATAGAGTTAAGTGGAAAGATCGAGTGTTTGGTGCAGACTAATCCTAGGATTGTGACCCAGAAGAAGAGATTTTATTTTATTTATTTTACATACTTAACTAGTATGTAATTGTTTTCTCGAATTCGGAACATTGCCTACGACATAATCGCGATGACTGCGTTATATTGCCATGTACATTCATTAGCATTTTTCAGTGACATTTTTCGCATTCGCTCCGTGCTATGACTGTGATTTTGATTTTTATTTTTTTTTGTATTGATTTATTATTGTCTTCATTCGATTGATGGTCGGGGAACCTTGAACCTGAATGTTTTTTTAATTTTTCTTTACAGTATAGTAGTTTATTTTTTACTGTAGATCAGTCGATGATTGTTTATATTTTGAAAGTCTGGAAAGATAATTATAGAAGCATTGGGGATCCGATGTGGTTACATCATGTTTTTGATTTTGTTCATATGCCAGTGTTCTGTTGGTGTCTTTATAAATAAATAAATAAAATAAATAAATATAACATTATGTTAGCAGTGGAGTGTGTTTGAAATTATAGATTTAAAGCTGTGAGAAATTAATAGAAGCAATTCAAAATGATAAACTTATTCAAAATTAAAACACGTAGACGATTATGACTGGATGTTGGTACTGATAAATTGTTTTCATTTTGTTAGTGCCAACATATTCTAAATTGTCTATGTGTCATAATTTAATCGTACTATTGTTGCACTATTGTATTGATGTTAATTTTGTATGTTAATGTGGATTTAAATAAATAAATAAATGTGATATGTAGGAATTGGGGGGAGTGGGGAGGGATAAAGGAGTTTGGTATTCTATGCCTCATATCACTGCGTCATTGCCGATATACTCCTGCGATATTGGATATATGTGTTATACTGCTTACAAATGCGTGAAATGCATGGATTAATTTTGTGATTAGTACTACAGTGTGGAATATGAAATCAATTTGAGTGTCTGTTATTATTATATATTATATTCCGATCATTTTTGTTTCCAATCTATTCACTACTGCGCAGGCTGGTTCAGGGTAAATAAATAAAGAGGTAGGAGATCACCATTTGTGGTATCACAAAGAGCCAACCCGCCTAAGTGAGTTCTTCTTAACAACTTCCACAAGCAATAGATTTTTTAAAGAGCGTCTGATTTATTTTCAAAATCTTTGCATAAATCAAATGATTCTTTTGTTTTTGTGTTATTTCTTTGTTTTCTTTCTCAAAAATTGTTTTTTCTTTGTTGGCTTTGGAATAGCAATGTTATTATTGACCAACGTTGATCGCATTACCTATTTTCTCGGTCAGTTCTCAAAATAAATTAATGATAGTAACTCAAGTGTATGTCCATTAAATGGATATTTTTTTTATTTTATTTCGATAGATCATGTTTATCCTATTTACACATTTGAAATCTTTACAATTGTATAAATTTTAAGCGATTGATTGAATTCGTCAGTATAAAAGATAGCATATTAAAATCTCATAATTAATAAATCTAATCATAGCATCCATTTGTTTATTATAAAATGTGAAATAAAGGCGGGTTTGTTTTAACATCTATAATCTTAGAAACTCCAACACATACATTTTGCAAAATAATTTACTATGGTGCATATAATATTTGTTACATAAGAATAATTTAGTTTTCTTTTGTATTGGCGCTGTATTATTATGCAAAGAGTTCATGGAAGGTCGAAACGCTTTAGATTACTTGCCATTTTACGATGTAATGATTTTTTATGATGTTTGGAGATTATGTATCAAACTATTGAGTCCCCGTAGATATTTTGTAGTCAATACTGCCTTACAAATTGTATGAAACGATGTCGTCACTAAATACAATTTTTATTACTACTAAAATGCTTATATTTTTTATAGAAAATGAAATTATCTTAGTTGGGGTGTTTCGATTTTTTTCGGTATTTTAAAAAACTTTGGAAATATAGGCAGTTAAACACATAAACCTTTTCTTATCTATAATCAATATATTATACCTTTTACCAAAGTCGTGAAAGATCTTGGAGTTTTCTTTCGTGGCACGAAATAGTATGTCACGTAAGTAAAACCCTTTTTTTGCATCCAATTTCTCTACAGACAGACTCAAAAATGTCTTCCTTTGCATTACAAAATAACCCTAGTACAATCGCTTCTCCCTCCGTAGTTTTTAGTTTGGTACGTATTTTTCAATTATACATACTATCGCCATCGACAGTTGGATCTCATGTGTTAATCCCAGGAATACTCCCAGTTAACAAATTATAGACTAATCGAGTCATATTAATTCATTACTTCTCTAATGAATATAAATTACCTGTAAAAAAATATATAATTCCAGACAAGTTGTGCAAAATAAATTGATAATTACCAGATGGACAAATTATTACGGTGAAAGGACACTGAAAGTAAGCATACCGAAAATATTTAGCACCCTTCCAAGTGGTATGGATAAACTTGATAAAATATCCTCAGTTAAAAGTGTATTTAAAAAAAATATTGTAGAAAGTAATTGAAAACATTTGACTCATTTATAAGTATCTAGTAATATACTAATTATATAAAAAAACATGTATCTCATATTATAATTTAATACTGTAACTTAAGGAATGTTATGTACTTGACCTTTTTGTATGGGAAACTCACTGATAGCCTGTAGGCTAGTGAGATCCCAATTTTTGTGTTGTAAAACTTCAGCAAAAGCAGGCGGTCTGTGACAGAACAACGTCTTTCGAATCTACTTGTATTATCAAAAATATTATTGACTTATTCACGCGAAAGTTTATGATGTGATCGAACTTAAAATGGCATCGTTGCTATATTCCCATTTACAACCCAAAAGTACGTTCAAAATTACAAATATCAGCTAATTGTTGTATTTTCCGTTGGTGAGAAAGATCATTGATCTATCTAATCAATGCATAATATGTATTTCTACCAAAAGCAATTTTTAGTTATCAATAAGCATCTGCATTATTATGCAAAAAATTAAAAGTTAACGACTTTTAATGGAGCGAATCTGTTGCAAGTTGCAATCAGGTAAGCAAAAGTGTTGTGGCTCACTATTATTTAGCAATGCATGATTATATTTCAATAACTGCACGATTTTTGATATTTGGGTTAAGCTATGAGAATAGACGTTTATTATATATTGAATAATTACTTAATACATATCTAAGTTTATAGTGAAATAGATACAACGTTTATTTTTATTCTGCATCTTCTCAAGTGAATACATAAACTGTACATTCGTATCATTTCATGTGCTAGCCGATTACGGTTAATTTGAAACAAAATGCAGAGCGTGAAAGATACACGCTACTTATAATTTATTGTAGCGAAAATTGAAGTAATATTTTCATATCATGTTTTTTTACGTAATACTTAATCGTAAGATAAAGGTATGATTTATCAATACTTGTTAACTTGAACGTCTTCAGAATATGTGTATCAGATTCATCTTTAGGTTGAAAAAAAATTAAAAAAACCTTATTACCGCAATATTCTCTGTTTATCCAATATACGCCAGCTGCGCAATGTCAATACATTATGTCACTATTGTACAATATTCTGTTTAATCCAAACCTGCCACAGTAGCTCAAAAACAAATTCACTTATCAATCCAATCATGGACTTCCACTCCAATCTGCTGAACGTACAACACTATCAATCACTATCTATAATACAGAATTTCTCAGCTCGTCGTTCGATTATGTTCGATCTTCAAGATTATGGAATAGCCTAAGTCCGGATATTGCGTCATCTAAATCACTTTGTATTTTAAAGAAAAAACTAAAAAAGGAATATTTTTCCATAAACGCCTGATCCCAAGAACTATGTAATCTGGTTGGTTGGAAGAAATTTCCTATGGCGGGATAATGGCAATAATCCCGCCAGTGTGCAATATATTGGTTTATATTATTACAATAATATGGATAAATACATTAAAACCTTTTAGTGCCTATTAAATGCTTAGTATTCTAATTATATGTATAAGAATTGAATTTTTCACTTACATTAATCAGATAACTGATACCTGTGACAAAAGTCCTGGTTTCGGATTTCAGTGAAGAAACAGTAGTGTCTTCAGACTGGGTTTGTTAAAATTTTGTAGATACTCATTATATATCCTTCTGTAAATCCTAATTTTCTTCAAACAGATATGAATCCTAATTAATATACTGATATCAAATATTGTAAAATAATAATCAAAATATCTAAACCTGCCCGATTATTATTGAAGGTATATTATTCGTATAATTTCAATTTATCTGTTTAGTGTTACACATCTAGACACTAGATAGGTACATGTGTTATAAGAACATTGTATCTAGATATGGGTTGTCCATAATAAAGATGGTTATAGAATATTTTTATTCCCATGATATCTGCAATTTGCATAGTCAATTATCAATTTGATTTTGCCAAACATGGCAATGACAGACATAACTTATCATCTTGTAATTGAATACCGTCTTTGGGAGTTGGTCATCAACCATATGTGATAAATATGCTTGATTCTCTTTGGTGATTGCAGTAAATATTTTTTTGTAGATAGAGCGCTTATATACCTATACAATTTTTTTAGTAATGTGTCAATTTGGCGGAAGATATCAACTAAAAATATTATCCTCTCTGTCGGCCTTCGTGGCTCAGTTGGTTTGGTATCTGACTGCTGATCCAAGTGTCCCAGGTTCGATTCCCGGTGGAGACACAGTTTTTAATTGTGTTTTCAGTCTGGAACTGTGAGACGTAAAATATCGCAAGTCTCCAGAATGTGGCAATTTGTTATTGGGTACGTGTTAAATTAATATTTGACATAGTACCTGTTAGTTGCCCGAAAAGCAATAAATAAAAAATCTTTTTGGATTATGTTACAGTTGGGATACAAAATACTGTCATTTTTACTGTTTATTTTATATTTACTGTGACGCACCGGCTTAGAATATTGCTTCCAGTTTTTCTAGTATCATTACTAATAATAATATAGTATTAAACACTAATTACTAATAATAAACACCCTACGCAAGTGGCGCGTCATTGTTATCGGGTGTCCTGTAAGAGTCAGTTAATCGAATCCAGCAATGAGGTTCACCACCCATTCTGAATGTTGCCTTGTTAGGTTAGACAATAAAAGTGTGTGGGGATACTCGCATTTGTCGTCCTTCGTCTAAGGTAAATAGTTTCGGGTTTCCTGTAAGAGCCAGTTAATCGAATCCAGCAATGAGGTTCACCACCCATTCTGAATGTTGCCTTGTTAGGTGAGACGATAATAGTGTATGGGGATACTCGCATGTGTCGTGCTTCGTGCAAGGTAAATAGTTATCGGGTGTCCTGTTAGAGCCATTTAATCAAACCCAGCAATGAGGTTCACCACCCATTCTGAATGTTGCCTTGTTAGGTGAGACAATAATAGTGTGTGGGGATACTCGCATGTGTGTGCTTAGTGTAAGGTAAATAGTTATCGGGTGTCCTGTTAGAGCCATTTAATCAAATCCAGCAATGAGGTTCACCACCCATTTTGAGTGTTGCCTTGTTAAGTGAGACGAGAATAGTGTGTGGGGATACACGCATGTGTCGTGCTTTGTGTAAGGTAAATTGAGTTTTTTCAACATAAACATAACATTGTATTAACTAATTAATTTGGATAGTTTATTTTTCAAAAGCGTTAAAAAATATTTTACAAAAGTATTTACAACTCTCAATATAATTATTGATAAAATTGTACATACGTTTAATGTATCACAAAATAATAATAGTTGTGAATTTTGTATCGCACGACCGCGACAATATCACGATTATAAAAATGTACAATATTTTAAAAAGAACATTATCCAACATATTTAATAATACATTTGATGACAAATAAATAATATTACAATAAAATGTCGTGTGGTGTGTTTTCGCCTTTATATCATTGTGAGAGCTGACATGTCCGTTATTATTATTTATTTTGACACCATTGTACGTTATGCGGCGTATTGAACTTGTGTTGAGGATCATTTCGCCACACCCGGTTGCCTACATGCAAAATCTACCGACTCGATACTACCGAATACTTTCTCCGGATTGTTTAAGTGACACCCATACATTTCTTTTACTAGACCAAGTAAAATTAAAACATAATAATTTGCACCAATAAGATATTATATATTTTATTTATTATCGTTTTCCTATCGCTAGATTTTTTTCTGGTTCAGTGTAGTAATGATTGTGCCCTAAAGAAAATCATATTTTAGTTACAAAAAATATTAAGACAGTATTTTACAAAGAAATATTATTCCATGTTTTTATATACAACGTAGCTGTAACGTATGAACATATCATACATTAGATATCAGGGACTAGCATTGCGCCTAAATCGTTATTAAAAATCTGTTGGGGCCAATGCAACTCGGGATAAAAGAATTGTGGATAATATTCAAAGAGATGAAGGTGTTATTTATTAATTTATTTAATATTGCTTCTCTGGTAACTTACCGGTACTAAGTCAAATATTAATTTAACACACACCCAATAAGAAACTGTCACATTCTGGGGATTAACGATAGTAATCGTCTCACAGATCGAGACTGAAAACACAATTAAAAACTGCGTCTCCACCGGAAATAGAACCCGGGACCTTTGGCTCAGTTTTCAGATATCTAACCAACTGAGTCACGAGGCCGACTATGTATGTACTTTTGTCACAGGATACATGTTATGTCTTGAGGTTACGTTCTGTAAATGTAAATACCGGTAAAAGTAATAAGAGGACTCACCAATCTTTGCACTTATGTCACAATATTTGGTTATAGAATAATGGAGTAATTTAGACGAATAAATTGCGGTTATGGCCGGCTTGCGAAACGACTACGAAAAACAAACGAAGAAAATGATCGACTTATCAAACTCTACTAGCTTACGACGACTGACTGATTGGCCTTCAAGGTTGGACAGACGAGGTCAATGGTAAGGAGCGGTATGGAAATAAGAGCAGTTGGTGAAGAATGAATTACTTATTTAATATATCGATTATTTTTCGAAACTACCTGAAACAAACAACTGAAACAAAACCGAACAAAATCAAAGATTTATCGAAAAAAATATGAACGAAAATGAAAAAAATTGATCATATGAAATGCTTGAAAAACAATTAAAAAACTTCGATACATAAATATTGAGTAATGTTTGGGTTGACAAGTAGAAAACCCTTTTCGAGGGTTGCGTTTGTTA
Source organism: Molanna angustata (assembly GCA_963576475.1). NCBI lineage: Eukaryota > Metazoa > Arthropoda > Insecta > Trichoptera > Molannidae > Molanna > Molanna angustata. Next base: position 33,046,632 of record OY754973.1, on the reverse strand, counting down.
CATTTTATTTTGATTTCACTAATAATTAATAATTTGCGCATTGTTCAGCTAAATGTTTTGTGGAGATCTAGTCGGCGAACGGCTTTAAAAAAACAATAATATAAAAAATTCATCTGGTATATTGTGTTATAATGCACACCAAGTATGTATAGTAACCCGCCCGCATATTATTCCGCATACCTAATCAATTTTCACCTGAAGATGTCTCTTGGAAGTGAGATCCACTGAAACTTTCTACTTAGTCAAATACCATATGTAGTCATCCTGCAATATCTGCCAATGTCTACTCAGTCATATTGTTGGTATGTTTCGTAATTATGCAATACCTATATAACTTTATCTTACGCATGCGTATTGCCATCTCGCACTTTTATAAGTAATTGTTTTTTTACTGACACACTTGAAACATCTATCAATTAAATACTTAGCTTTATCACTTAGCTTTATCACTTAGCTTATAAGCACATATTAATATTTTGATTTATTCAACTGTCATTGTTATACAATTTTATTTTTAGCAAAGCAAAATTACATTTTCACAATAATTATCTAACCATGGACGTCTACAGCAATCTCCTAAACGAACACATGGTATATTATTTCGATACATTATACACCATTTATTAGCTCGTCGTTCGAAGTACATTATTTGAGAAAACTCTTGAATTTTTTTTTTATTATTATGAATCCTATTCTTGTATGCTCATTTTAAGTTACTTGGGATTTTTTACGAAGGCACGCCAACTTTATGTATACTTCCTCGAAAGAATTAGCAGATCTATAAGTAAATTGTAATAATAGTAATGAACACTTCCTTGCACCCTGCGCAAGTGCAATTTCTTCCAACTAAAGTGTTTAAATTGTAAATGATTGAATTGACAAATATTTTCTGAAAGTGCAACAAAGTATTATCTTTACCATTTTAATTCATTGATTTCTTTACCAAAGAACATGCAGTTTGTTATTTTACTCAATATTTGTACAATTGAATTGAAGTGAATCGTCATTAATCGTCAGGTACACAAAATAATGCGTATTACAAAGGTTTTCAACTGTTTAATGATTTGCCAGAATGTTTGAAGGAAGCATCTGGTCTTGCCGCTTTTCGTCGCCTAGGTGTTAAATTCTTTTGAGATATTGTGTGCTTCCATTGTATTTTTGTGTAAATTTGAATATTTTGTTGATTTTATATATTTCATACAGTGAATTTTTTTATTTTTTCAACTTGTAAATATGCTTATTAGTTATACTAGATATAAGAATTTTTTTATATATCTAAATAAAATACATACATAGATACATACATACACACATACATACATACATTTGTAAATTGTTCAATTAATAATAATTTTGATTAGGTATTAAGATAGCGCCGTTTTCGTAAATATCTCTGTATAACTTTTGAATATTAATTTACGTTGTATGATTTTGACTCTGTTGAGAGTTGCGATTAATTGCGTTTTGAGCTTTTTTCTGTAGGAAGATATACTTTCGGTTGGTCTAGGTGTGTGTGGGAGCTTATTCCGCGTATTTGGTCCAGCCACAGCAAACACACAATCGCCTGCACCCTGTATATTTAAGGTAATTTTCCAACCATGGATGACGATGCAGAACAAAGTGACGATTGCCTGTCGTTGATTCAATCTTTTCTGTGACTTTAAGCCGATACAGATTACAAAAATGGTGAGAGATGTGAGAAAACCAGGAGGCTTCAGTGATGAGCCTGGCGGCAGCATTGAAAATTAACTTCTTTTTTTGTTAAATTGCAAGACTTTTGCAGCTAGACCGACACAATTAAATGATAGTCCCGATCCTAATTTTCTCATTACTATAGGTACTACATATATAACCCTTAAAAGGTCTTATGAAATGATTTCATAACGTATAATTTTTCATAACTTCGGTTTAATGTTAATAACTTCGATGAAAAGATGGTACGGTACCTAAAAGTTGATGCTACTTGATCATTTTTCACATCATTATGATTACGAATTAATTCGTAAATCGTGCGTAAATATTAATCGTGGATCTTTAAGTTTGTGCAATGAAATAATTTGTTTTTAACGACATTTATTTATTTATTTATTTATTTTATTTTGGGAAACAAAACAGCTGTTACATGTTTTACATTAATAAAAAAATAACAATCAGGAAAGTAAGCCAATTACATTGTTCCACAGAATAATATACATAATAAAAGACAATTCAGTACAAAGTCAAAGACAAAAGTGTGGTGTAAGTGTACAATTGTGATGTGTGTGTATGTGTGTGTGTGTGTATGTGTGTATTTTATGAAGCGAGGGTGGGACATGAAGAAAGGTAGGAGAGGAGGAAAGGGTGAGTTGTCATATTAATACAGTATTGGACATACCAAAAATTGTACAATTTGGTACATAAAGTATTCATTATAATATTGATGTTAGTTGTTTTTTTAATGAATGTAGGCTATTGTTAAAAATATCTGGCTTATGATTAAGGTTATTGTACATATTGCAGCTGCGGTTAATAAAAGTGTTGTTTGCATAGTTTGTTCTTGAGTATTTAGTGTAAAAGAGGAGATTCTGGCGGTTTTGTCTGGCGGGGCAGTTGAATGGGATTTGTCCTATGAGATACGGACTATCTATTTGGTTGTTAAGTAATTTATATAGGAAACATATATCAGTTATACCCCTTCTTTTGTTAAGTGGTAACATTTGGTGATGTTTTAAAGATTCCTCATAACTGATACCAAATCGCCTAGTTCTAAAATCGAGGTGTTTGATGAATTTTTTTTGGATTCTTTCTATGTTATTTATGTGCAACTTATAATGAGGATTCCATACAGTGGTTGCGAATTCCACGTGACTTCGAACATATGCGTTAAATAAAATTTTTAGACAGTCAATATTCTTAAATGGTTTGGTCACCCTTAGGACAAAGCCTAAACCCTTGTAGCTTCTACTAATAACATTATTAATGTGGGAAATAAAGTTAAGCTTATCGTCCACAATTACTCCCAGGTCTTTTGCCTCGGATTTACGGGAGAGACTGGAGTCATTGATTTTGTAAATGAATTCGATGGGAGTTTTTATTCTTTTAAATGTTACAATGAAACATTTTCCGGTGTTAAGGTAAAGATGGTTTTTTTTGCAGTATTCGGTGAGATTGTCAATGTCATTTTGTAGTTGTAGGCAGTCTTGAGTTGATCGAATAGTTTTAAATAATTTAGTGTCGTCAGCAAATAGAATTATTTCGGAATTTTTAATACAAGTGGATATGTCATTTATATATATAAGAAAGAGCAAAGGTCCAAGATGAGATCCTTGAGGAACTCCGGATGGTGTAGGTCTAAAGCATGATGTAAACCCTCTCACAGCAACTGCTTGAGATCGATTCTTAACATAAGATTCAAGCCATCTATATAGATTACCGCGTATGCCGAAGTTCCAAATTTTTAATAACAAAATGTCGTGGTTAATCTTGTCAAAGGCTTTAGCGAAATCCATGTATATCGCGTCAAGTTGGTAATTCTCATGTAGAGCTGATATTGCGACCTGAGAGAATTCTAAAATATTTGTTTCAACTGATCTTTTACAAAGAAATCCATGTTGCTTTTCGGAGATTGCAGTCCTAATAATTGGGTTAATTTGGTCTACAACAATTTTTTCTAATATCTTACTGAATAATGTCAGCTTAGAAATCGGTCTATAGTTTTCAATATTATTAACATCGCCGTTTTTGTGGATAGGGGTAATGAGTGCTCTTTTCCATATATTTGGTAAGGAGCCCTCGCTAAAGGTTCGTTGGAAAATTATAGCTAGGGGAACGGAAATTTCTGCAGCGCACTCCTTTATTAATATTGCTGGTATATTATCACAACCTGGTCCTTTGGTAACATTTATGCTTGCTAGGTATTTATACACCATGTTGTGGTTTATTTCAATATTTTCTAAGGTGATGTTAGGATTAAATTCGGCTCGAATTTGATCTGTTAATGAAATTGGTGTGTCAAGAAAGACTGAACTAAAGTAGTCATTAAATGCATTGCATATTGATTGGCCATCATGAACAGTTAATTGATTGTAGTTCATTGTGCTTGGTAAATTATTATTTGCGGATCGCTTAGATTTTACAAACGACCATAGTTTTTTGGGACTTTGTTTGATAGCTGATTCTATATTGGTTAAATACTGTTGGTAACACAGATGTGTTATACGTTTTTGTCGCGCACGTAAGATAGAAAATGATTGATAGTCGACGGGATTTCCAAATTTTCTCCAATTTTTATGGTATTTTGATTTTTCTTTAATAATTTTAATGAGTGATTTATTAAACCACGGAGGATAATTCGTCGTTGAGGAGATTATCTTTGTTGGCACACAGTTTGATGTTAAGTTATTTAGGACATTGTAAAATATAGTTAGGGAATCCTCTACGTTTAGGTTAGTTAACTGTTCTTCCCAATTCATGTTCCGTAATTCTGTCCTAATTTTATTATAATCAGCTTTATGGAATAATTGTATTTTCCTAGTATTTTGGTTTAGGGTTTTATTAACAGAGTCATTGATGTTATCTTTGATAATAACCTCCACCGATTTATGATGACAATCTTCTGGGACTAGAGGATATTCGCAGGGTGAAATAAAACAATTGTGGGAGTTCGAGATAATTAAGTCCAGGATTTTTCCCGTTGCGTTTCGGTGTGTATTATATTGGTACATAGATGTTAGTGATAGAAAATCTACGAGCAAGGAGACAGATGGAGAATTTGATAGGATTTGTGGTATTGTTTCAGAATTACTATGATCAAGAATCCAGTCAATCTGAGGAAGATTATAGTCGCCAGTCAGTATATAACTGTCGTCGGGATACTGCATGAGTATGTTATCAACAGTATTTAAGTGAGCTTGCAGATTGTTATAGTGGGTGGCTCCCGGTGGATGATAGCTACAACAGATATTCATTCGTTTTGAAGGGGTTATCTCAATTGATGCCCAGATATCTTCCGCTAGTGACGACCATGTAGGGTGATGTTTGGGATTTAGAGTTGATTTAATGGCGATTAAAACACCACCACCCAGTCTTTTGTTCATTCTTTCGTAATCTCTGTCCCTGCGAAAGACGGTATATTTGGAATCAAACAATTCTGAACTGTGTATGCTTTCCAATAACCACGTTTCGGTGAGGCAAATAATATCATAATCACTACTCAGGCAATTCAGATAGAATGTGTCGGTTTTACTTCTTAGACCTCGAACATTTTGTATGTAAAGATTAATCATCATGACTATTAGGAACATATATTAAAACATATATAAAATTTTGTAGAGAGACGTAATCTATTTGGTCTAAGTATGTAAGAAGTTGTATAGAATATGAGCAGTGAATGGGGACTAAAACATACACCAGGTGCGTTAATAATAATTGACACAAGAGAATAAAATTAGCATAATATTCAGCAAGATAAGAGATAATTAACATGGTTTTCAAGTAAGCGTATATTATTTGAGATAAATAATTAATTTGTAAATAAATAAAAAATATATAAATCTGGGAATCGTTATTTGGAATACCATTTCGGTAAATGTAAATAAAAATTTGGATATAGTTAAGATAAATTATGTGTTTGAAAGGGTATATAATTATTTCGCCATCAAATATTAGTAAGGTATTTAAAACTAGCAATAGAATCAAGTCATAAGTTACAAAGAGCGACGCAATGATACAATTATACTGGTTCATTTTAAAAATCATAGTTATTTATATACAGAATAATTTGAAGAGAAGAGAATATAAGTAGGGAATGACCATTTTACATCTATACTATTATAATTGTATTGAATGACAACTTGTATGGAGGGTAGTGATTGGGTTACGACTTCGAGGTAAAAGCAGATACGAAAGTGAGGGATGGGAAAAAGGAATTTATGTGTGTAGTGAATGTGATAAGGTTGAATTATGTTGAAAAAAAGTGTATATGAAATTAAAATGTATAAAACATTTGAGAGACCCGAATTATGAAATTTCAAATAAAAATTAAATCTAAAAATAAAATATGAAAATAAAATATAAGATAGTAGGGATGATACTAGTTTATCTTTTGAAGGTCTTTCTCCGAGGAAATGGTGATTGGAGGTGCAGTATCGTTGCGTCGAGCGAATATACGGCAATTTCTGGTCCACACATAACGAAAATTTTTCAATTTTGCGGCATCTTTCGTCTTTTTTAGAAGTTTTTTATTTTCCGAAGTAAGATGTTCATTGATGTAAATTGGATCATTTTTATTTATGAATCCAAGGTCAGAGATCTTTAGGCCCTTCTTTTTTCTAATAGCAGAGATCAGATGATTTTTCAGCGAAGATTCCCTTAGTTTTACGATGATGCTTTTTGGACGAGTGTTATTTGATGATATATGTGCTGTTCGCGTAGCGAAGTCGATGTCTTTTTCGCTTAAATCCACTCCAACGGATTTGGCGACCAGTAATATTATGTCGATCGTTTTTTCATTTGGTGTTTCTGGTATTCCCGTGAGCTCCAGGTTGTTGCGTCGGGAAAATTGCTCGAGTGTGTTTACTTTATTTTCTAGGTAGATAATTTTATTTGTGGCCGAATCTATTTTATTTTCGAGAATGTCAATTTTTTTACACTTACTCATCGCTTCCTTCAGATCCAATTCAAATGTTTCTATTTTTGAGTTAAAAAATGTCATGGAAGCTTTAAAATCAGTAAATTGTGTTTGTAGTAGTTGCAAAGTATCATGCATGGGTTTAAGCGCTGCCAGTTCCAATTTTAAATCTCGAAGTTGCTGAAGGACATCGCTGTCGATTTTGGAGAATTGCTTAGTTTCAGTTTTGTCTAAATTATTTTTTTCCCCTGGCAACATTGATGAATTTGTTTTGCCGGCGCCAAGCGAGATGTCATTCGATGAAGTTTGTGAGTGTTTTGGTGTAATATCGGTGTTAGCTGATATGTGTCTTGAGTTTAACGTTTCCTCTGAACCCATACTATCCCTAGTGTCCTTGCATGTATAACATAACCAGGTGTTTTTGTATGACTTCGACATTTTCTTGAAATTTGTCATTGATATACCCGCACAAACACAGTGATAAGACAATTTGCACTGTTGACAGATAATGCATTCTTCTGTAATCACTGTGTCGCTGCAACGGGAGCATTTATGTCCTCTTGTAGCCATTGTAGATTTACAGATAGACATAATATTTATTAGATAAATTACGTATTTCAACGAAAAATCCACACATGAAATCAAATCACTATGACTATAAATGTTCGATTTACATATATACATTGGTACAAGTAAGTAAAGAAGCCAAAAATGAACTTATAATTTTGGCGCGGTTCAGGGGCGACATCTGTGCGAAAGCATTGTCACCTCATGTATAAGGACTGGCTGTGAAAAAAAAATGTTTCTTCGTCACTTCATAGATGGCGATGGTGTTTCAGCTTATTCTCAAACGTAAAGGATTTCATGATTAACATATCATATAGAACTTACACAAATTTGATCGATAGAGATCAATAAGAAAATATAATTCGTGAAAGTTGCGCAAGCGCATAAAGTGATCACGTGATTTACCGGTTCTCCTATAATATTTTAACTTTTTCTCTATTGAGATATTATTTTTTCCGTAAAATTACTGTTTTTGTTGAACTATTTGAATAAATACTGACGAAAAGGTAAGTATAATAAAAAAAAACTATTTTACATATTTAAAATTGATTGTACAATACCTAATTCAGCGCCATGGTGACAGGTTAAAGAAAATATATATGAGATAGAAGAGACTATTACGATTCGCGTCATTCTAAAAAACAGTTAAAGTTTTATTTTGAAAATGAAATAAAACTCTTAAAAATTATACAAGCAATTCATATATTTTCATTTAAAAAGACCCTTCAAAGCGAAACTATCGGTCCTATGCTAAGAAGAATAAAAAATCTTAGTATTTTACTTATTAATCATCTAATTTGAATTATTTACTAATTTTCAATAAACCTGATCCAATTTAATTTGGGTATAAAATAATCTTAATAAACAAGCACAACTAAACAACAAAATTAGAAGCTGACAACCACAAATCAAGACATATTATAACTTAGTACCTATATAATATATAATGTCGGGCTGTTCGTTATTAGCACAACCACAACATAATTAAGTTGTAATTAATCAAATTCCAACCGTTGCAGTTGTAATTGTTGACACGTTAAGTATTTACAAAATTAGAAAATATTGATAATTTACAAACACATCTATAGAGCGTCTCTTGTAATCAAATATTTACTTGAAATTAGAAATGCTCAATTGATTTCAGTATTAAATACAGCACAGACTTAATATAGTGAAACTTGATTCGCAGCTTCTATCCGTCTATCTACCTCATTTACATTAGCATCATGTACATTCATACATATTTGCATGGTACTTAATACTATGACTATGTTCTTATAGAAAATTGTACATATGTACCTACCTACACGTTTTGTTTATGTTGATTGATATCTATGTACTTGTAGTATTACACTATTGTTTGATTTCTACGAATAGGTGTGTTTTAAATAGTTACATGCATTCAATCAAAGTTATTCAATCAAATGAGTTAATGTATACCTATTTGTTATAATGTGTTGATTTCAATGTAAATAATACCTACCTTAATTTAAATGTAAATAGTGTCAGTTTTCATTATTGTTTTGATTTCTACAAATAGGTGTGTTTTGAATAGTTACATGCATCCTGTTACTCAATCAAAATAGTTAATGTGTATTTGTTATAATGTGTTGATTTCAATGTAAATAATACCTACCTTTTTTGATTTCTACAAATTGGTGTGTTTTGAATAGTTACATGCATCCTGTTATTCAATCAAAATAGTTAATGTGTATTTGTTATAATGTGTTGATTTAAATGTAAATAATACCTACCTTTTTTGATTTCTACAAATTGGTGTGTTTTGAATAGTTACATGCATCCTGTTATTCAATCAAAATAGTTAATGTGTATTTGTTATAATGTGTTGATTTAAATGTAAATAATACCTACCTTTTTTGATTTCTACAAATTGGTGTGTTTTGAATAGTTACATACATGCATCCTGTTATTTCATAACAATAATCAATTTTTATTTATTTTAGTGTTTATTGATATATTTGAGAATGTTTTATTGATTTAAATATAAATAACACGGATATGTAGTGCCAGTTTTCATTATCATTTTGATTTCTGTGAATAAGTGTTTTAAATAGTTACATGCATCATGTTACTTAAAAAAAATATCAAAATGTATTTTTTATGAAGTGTTGATAAAAATATAATTAATACTAACGTACACATTTTTTTTATGAGAGAAACAACTTGTGATATTTTCAGTGCGGATTTGTATATTATCGATTGTAAAATTTTATTTGTTTTGTATAGATATCTTTTTGTTTGTTTATAACGAGGTCTACTTTATTTATATGCAGTTTTATTGTTATTTTTTGTATTCATAATACTTTCTTATTTAATGTTTTGGTTTATTTAGAGTCCATTTATATACTTTTTTTATGTTTGCTTAGGTATATCTATCATTTTTTTATTCTAGAATTTATTTTTTTAACCGTTTAAGTACATTTTTTTTTTATTTTTGCTAGTGTACAATTTTTTTTTTCTTATTCTATATATTTTTATCAATATGTGTTATGTATGTATGTAAAAGGCAATTTATGCCGTTTATATAAAAAAATAAATATTCATACATATGTTAATACCATCACGGCATAATCCCGTAGTGTGGAGGAACCGGAGACAGGTATGCGGGTGTGCATAACCTCATAAACGGATGCACGACACACGAGCTTCGTCACACCTAACAAGGATCTACATTCAGAATGGGTGGTGTACCTCATGTATGAACTATGATATTTTCGATAGCCCGACTCTTATTACTCTCTTATGGTTTAAATAAGAACATGAAAAACATCTTTACAGCGATCTTAATCGCCATTGTGTGCCGTGTTTTAAATAAATGCTTCCGAAAGTGCGGAATTTTATAATAGTTAACGAGCCTATGGTATTATAACGTCCGTGGTAACTTTGTGAATTTTATAATAGTTAACGAGCCTATGGTATTATAACGTCCGTGGTAACTTTGTGAATTTTATAATAGTTAACGAGCCTATGGTATTATAACGTCCGTGGTAACTTTGTGAATTTTATAATAGTTAACGAGCCTATGGTATTATAACGTCCGTGGTAACTTTGTGAATTTTATAATAGTTAACGAGCCTATGGTATTATAACGTCCGTGGTAACTTTGTGAATTTTATAATAGTTAACGAGCCTATGGTATTATAACGTCCGTGGTAACTTTGTGAATTTTATAATAGTTAACGAGCCTATGGTATTATAACGTCCGTGGTAACTTTGTGAATTTTATAATAGTTAACGAGCCTATGGTATTATAACGTCCGTGGTAACTTTGTGAATTTTATAATAGTTAACGAGCCTATGGTATTATAACGTCCGTGGTAACTTTGTGAATTTTATAATAGTTAACGAGCCTATGGTATTATAACGTCCGTGGTAACTTTGTGAATTTTATAATAGTTAACGAGCCTATGGTATTATAACGTCCGTGGTAACTTTGTGAATACCTTTTGTTATATAAGATGATATGAAATGGTTGGAGATGATATTATAAAACACAGAGAGACATAGGAGTAAATACTTAAGTAGGTAAGTATGTAAAGTCACGCGAACAAAATATTTGAATTAACTGCTGTTGGTACAATACATAGATCGTGACAACGAAAACATATGAAAACACTCATAGTGTTGAGTAAAAGCTACATACATACATACCATCATGCCGTGTCCCTCACGGGGTAGGCAGAGAGAACCGAACGCCACTTATTTCTATCTTGACACACATACATCGCCTCGTCGTCATTCATATATCGTCTTATACATGTTCGTCGGTTGTTCACGATTCTAATATTTCTGTTTTTCAAAAAAACGTTCACATGGACGTGCCATCCCTTCCTTGGGCCCGCCCTCTCATGTCTTCTGTCCGCAATGTACCTATATTTTCTTCGTCAGGCGTACCTCATTCATTCTCCCCATGTCGCCAAACCATCTCAATATGTTCACTTTCATTCTATTAATGACACCTTTCTTTATCTCACATTCTTTGCTTATGTCCTCATTTCCGACCCTGTCATACATCGTTCTATTACAGATTCCTCTTAGCGATCTCATTTCAACTGCATTTATTCTGCTTTCGTGCGACTTCTGCCATGTCCAGGTTTCACTTGCATGCGTCAAGGTTGGCACTACGATAGCGTTATGAATGGCACTTTCGGCTTCCTTTGATACATTATTTATATCAGTAATTTTTTTCTCACTTACATACATTATTGTTGGAACAACTATTGCATTGTGCACTGCGAGCTTTCCTCGCAATTGGGTTAGCCACTATTGTTCCTAATACGCCGTTCATTTCACTCTACATATTTACTGCCGTTACCATTCTTTATTTATCCTTTTCCAATCTTCCATCACACTAAAATATACTTACAAAATAAATACAAAATATCATCCACTTGGTATAAGTACAAGATAAAATATGCAAACATACTTTTATTTTTATTATCATACACATAAGTTTTTAGAGAATTTAAAACTGGTTATTGTTGTTTTACTTTATTATCGTTCTATTACATACTCTCTTAGTGATCTCATTTCTACAGCATTTATTCTACTTTCATGCGTCTTTTGCCACGTCCATGTTTCACTGGCATACATCAAAGTGGGCACTACAATTGCATTATGTACGGCAATTTTGGCTTCCTTTGAGATGCTTGGATCGGACATTACTGGTCTGAGAGCTCCCTTATTCTGTTACCTGCCATAACTCTTCTTTCAATGTCTTTATCAGGTCTTCCATTCCGTTCAAACATACTCCCCAAGTATAAATATTCCTCTACTTGTTCTAGCCATTCGTTCTCTACTTTTATTCTACACGTAGTTATACTTTCAGTTTTTTCGAATACCAATATCTTAGATTTACTCACATTCATTCTCAGTCCGTTCTGCAAGCATTCTTCATACACTTTATTCACTAAATACTGTAACTCAACCGCACATTCAGCAATCACCACTTTATCATCTGCATACATCAAATCACGTACATTTTCAGTATTTAGTGTCAGGCCTATATTTTCGTTCTTTAGTGCTCTTACGCAGTGATCAATATAAAGATTGAACAGCCATGGGGATAATACGCAGCCTTGCTGACATAATATGAAATATTATTTCATTGTAATTACTGAATTATAACAGATAAATAAAGAAATGTGTTTAAGTTGCAAGGCCTGCGAGACTTCCAAGACCAAGACTGGGTATGCAAGACCAAAACTCGATTGAGTATGTAAGACCAAGACCAATACGGGGTATGCAAGACCAAGACCAATACGGGGTATGCAAGACCAAGACTCGATCGAGTATGCGAGACCAAGACCGCATCTTTAAATGCAAAATCAAGATAAAGACCATCCCATTCAGTCTTGCATTTGCTCATCACTAATCTTTGTCAGTAGGTACTTAGTAATCAATAATTCAAGATTCACGTATTGTCCGCGGTTACTTTAAGTTATAAATACAAAACGATGAAATATTGTAAAAAAAATAAAAAAAACGTAGTATTAAAACGTGGGGTGTATGAAAAATATTCGTATATAAATAACGAATAATTTGAAATTTAAAATATACCTACATAACTACTGTAGGTATATAACTAATTATCTTTTAAAATATAATAACCTGTAATTATGTACTTTTTCACATTCTCTTCTAAAACAATTGTCTTTACAATGGCCAAGTCGCACGTGGGTCATTACCATTTAATAGAAAACTGAATCATTATTATTAATTATAATATTTTATCATTTATCATCGAAAAATATAATAATTATGAGATGTAAAAATACAACTTCGTCGGTCGAGATAACTGCCATATACCTACTTACTTATAAATCATCAGTTAGGTAAATTAGATGTTGCAAAAAATATCACATGATTGATTTTACACCAAAGTAAAAAACGTCGAATATTATGCGAACTTCAACGTCAATCGAAGAAGAAGAAAAACCTTCCACTGTAAATAATAATAATCCAACTGTCGATTTGTTCAGGAGAACTTTGTTCTCTTAACATATCGACAATGTATCAAGCCAGGATACGCGAGAATTGTATGCAGAGGTCTACTTTTTTCACGGCTTTTCCAACTTTGAAGTCAAAAAACACCAACTTAGAGGCTTCGCAGCATATATGTTCCATACACGGATTTACTCAGAATTCGGAGTAGAACATTTCGTGTGTCTGTGTGTGTGTGTGTGTGTGTGTGTGTGTGTGTCTGTGTGTCTGAGTGTCTGTGTGTCTGTGTGTGTGTGTCCGTCCGTCCCTTATAACAAAATCAAAAATCCGCTCAATTTACAGAGCCCAAAATTTCAGAATATATAAAAAGTTACAGGCCTACAAAACTTTTATACTCAGAATTTTGAATTTTTGTTTCAGTCAGGGGTTATCAACTTTTAATTTTTATTTTATTTTTCCATATATCTCAGAAACCATAAAAGCTAGAACGCTGAAAATTGGTACAAACATAGAAAAATAAAAAATCTCAAATCAATTTTTTCAAAAAAATTCCAGGGTTTCTCAAACATTTTTTATTAAGAAAAATATTTTTTTTATGATAAATTTATGAGTTTAACTGCCTATATTTCCAAAACTTATACAATTATCGCAAAAAGCCGAAACACCCCAACTGGATAATTTAATTTTCTATAAAAAAATATTAACATTGTAGTAGAAGATCTCAATTTTTTTTAACAATTTTTTTAAAAATTGAATTTAGTGACGACATTGCTTCATACATTTTGTATGGCAGTCGCCTATACACAATATGTAAGAAGACTTAATAGTTTGATACTTCATCTCCAAACATACATACCATCATGATATTTTCATATTCTGGGTAGGAAAAAAGGAACTTCCTCCATACTATCCTATCTTGACATACATACCTACATATGTTGTATAGAAAACAAAATATCTGAAAATATTCAATAATTTGTATTTATGGGTTTATAGTTTGGTACATATTCTCTTAACTATACATACTATCGCTATCGACAGTTGGATCTCATGTGTTACATGCAACTAGTAAATATTTCTATACCTGTAATGTCAAGAGAATTGCAATACTTTGGACACATAATGAGAGGAAAATATACCAACCCCTGCAGCTTGCAATCCAAGAAAGGATACAAGGGAGAAGAGGAAATGGACGACAAAGAATTCCATGGCTCTTAAAAATACTCTTGACTGGAGCAAAATAAATGAGAATATTTGATTAAATAACGATGTTACAAAAAATATTTTTTTTATATGAACCATAAATGATGAAAGTTCATTACCATTAACATTATTCGGGAACAATCACCTGGTTCATAATCTATTATATTGAATACGTCTCCCACTCCCCATGTATGCCGTGGCTGTTCCGGTTTAGAATGTGCGCGTATTGCCAGTAAAATAATTTTACCCAATTTTATTTTACGCATTCAAAATATTTCTCAAAAAAAAATAATAATTTGAAACGAAAAGTACAAAATTATCGTTTAAAATATATTTCAAATATCAATTGACAATATTATTGTTCAAAAAGGAATATTTAACACCAATTATATTTATCGTTATTAATAAATCTGCGGAATACGTAATTAAATACTGGCAGCATTCTGTACGAACAGGATATCGCTTCTCTATGGAACGCGCTAAAACAATCTAATCTATGGCTTTGACGTGAGTATAAAAGTCATATTTAAACCTAGATCGTTCAAAATATTTATTTTTTAACATCATATCTAATTATTTGGTGTTATTTTATTTGTTGCAGGTATTAACCGACGAACCATGGATGCTTACAATCAAAACACACAAGAGATGGATGAGCGATATATGACAGAACAGCGAGATCTGGATGAGCGAAATATGACAGAACAGCGAGATCGTAGAGTTTTTACCAGGCGAAGAGTGACACAAGAGCAACGAGATCGTAGAAATGCTAGGCGAAGAGTAGAAAATATGACGCAAGAACAACGAGAACGTAGGAATACGAGGGAGCGTGTGGAAAATATGACACAAGAACAACGAGAACGTAGGAATACG
The DNA here is from genome assembly GCA_963576475.1 of Molanna angustata. Lineage (NCBI taxonomy): Eukaryota > Metazoa > Arthropoda > Insecta > Trichoptera > Molannidae > Molanna > Molanna angustata. The sequence goes on along the minus strand of OY754973.1, from coordinate 33,031,418 downwards.
AGGGAGCGTGTGGAAAATATGACACAAGAACAGCGAGATCGTAGGAATGCTAGACGAAGAGTGGAAAATGTTACGCAAGAGCAGCGAGATAGAAGTATGAATGCAGGCAGAAGAAACTCTGTCACTTATTTTAAGTGTGCAATTATTAATACACCTCATAATTTTTTTCCAGATCAGCATGATATGGGTCGCATGGACAAGCTGTGTACAGTGGAGAATTGCAGAGCGGTTCATTTTAATGCTGAAAAGGGCAAACTATTACATAGTTGTTGCCACAGTGGCAAAGTGTCACCTCAAGTACTGTCAACATATCCGGAAGAATTGAAAGCATTATTGTTAGGAAGCTGCAATGAATCCAAAAATTTTAGAGAATTTATTCGTCAATACAATAGTGCTAATGCTTTTGCATCCTTTGGCGCTCAGATTGCAGACGTACCTGGTACCGGACCATACTGTTTGAAAATTTCAGGTGAAGTATATCATAGAACTTCAAGAAGTATGCAGATTGACGGAGAAACTCCATCTTATGCACAGCTGTATGTTTATGATGCCGATGAAGCTGTAAGGGTACGTATGAGACACCCATCAAATGCAAGGTGTCAACAAAATATTATGTTTACGATTGATAATGTCATTCGTCGTGTAAGTCCGTATGCTCTCCAGTATAAAAGGTTAAAAGAAGCTGTAGAAGAAGAAGAAGCTCGAGTTGCAATTAATGGCGGCCCAATGAGAGATGTTAGACTCCTATTCACACGGTCAGAAGCAGATGATCAAAGAAGGTATAATGCTCCATCTCACAATAGTGACGTTGCCATTGTATATGTCGCAGATCATGAAGGTCAGATACCATTTGATGTAGATGTAGCTGTTCACCCAAGAAATATTGAAGGCCTCCAGCGCATAAATATGTTATCAAAACATCTGGACCCCATGGTTTTTCCATTGTTATTTCCCTCAGGCGAGTATGGATGGACGACTGGTATTCAGCATCATCCAAATTTTCAAACAAATCGTCGTCAATCTGTAACAACTATGCAATTTTATTCGGGTAAAATAGCAGTACGTAGGGAGGTCTTCAATCCAATACATTTTGCTGGCAAGCTTTTCCAACAATATATAATTCATGCATACATAGTTTGTGAATCACTTCGTTTAAAGTACATAAGAGAAAATCAACAACATTTGAGAGTTGAATGCTACCAGGGTCTACAGGATTATGTACAGAATTTGGCTATTGAAAGTGGACGAGCAGGTAATATAATAATTCTTCCTTCTACATTTATTGGTGGGCCACGTCATATGAATAAACTTTACCAAGACTCTATGGCTATGGTTAGAAAATTTGGTCGTCCAGATTTGTTCATCACTTTTACCTGTAACCCAAAGTGGCCAGAAATCCAGAATGAATTATTACCAAATCAAACTACATCGGATAGGCCTGATTTAGTGGCCCGGGTTTTTCAGTTAAAAGTGGAAGAGTTTATAAGAGATATGACTGAAAAACATATATTTGGTAAAGTGTTGTGTTGGGTTTATGTTATAGAAGAGCAGAAACGAGGTCTTCCCCATCTTCATGGAGTATTTACGTTGTGTGAGCAGGACAAATTTCGCACAACTTCAGATATTGACACAGTTGTGAGTGCTGAATTACCCGATCGAAGTTTTCATGGTTTGTATGACATAATTTTGAAACATAATATTCATGGACCTTGCGGTATACTAAATCCAAATTCAGTGTGTATGGTTGATGGTAAGTGTTCTAAAAAATTTCCAAAGAATTTCAGAGATGACACCAATAATAATGTAGGAGGGTATCCAGAATATCGGAGACGCGATAATTTTTATGGTAATCATATTGTTCGAGGAATACGTATTGATAATCGTTTTGTCGTTCCATATAATCCTTATCTTAGTCAAAAATATAATGCTCACATTAATGTAGAAATTTGTTCTTCGGTTCTTAGTATTAAGTATATTCATAAATATATATCAAAAGGGTTTGATTGTGCCCGGATACAAATACATCAAAATGTTGAACGCAATGAGACTCTGGTATATGATGAAATATGTGAGTATATTAACTGTCGATATGTAAGCGCACCAGAAGCTGCATGGAGAATCATGGAAAATCCAATATATGGTCATTCTCATGCTATTTTGCTTTTGTCAGTACATTTGCCTAATGGTCAGCCTATATATTTTTCAGAAGGACGAGAAGAAGAAGCTCTTAGAGCAGCAACCTCAAGAAACACAACTTTAACTGCGTGGTTCCAACTTAACCTAGAAGACACCGATGCACGCACAATCAAGTATCAAGATATACCAAATTTTTATGTGTTTTCAGTTAATAAGAAATGGACTAAGAGACAACGTGGTGGCGATAAGATTATTGGGCGCCTTGCATCAGTTTCTCCCAGAAACGTAGAATTATATCATCTAAGGCTTATTCTTTTACAGGTGACTGGCGCTACATCATATGAATCATTGCGGACTGTAGGTGGTAATTTACTGCCCACATTTCGTGATGCAGCTCGAGAACTAGGACTAATCCACGACAACAGGGAATGGCATAATTGCATGGCAGAAGCGTCATCATATATGATGCCTAGAGCTCTTCGAGATTTATTTGTATTATTAATGATTCATTGTCTCCCAACAGATCCATTGGAGCTGTGGAATGATTTCAAGAGTTTAATGTCTGAAGATTTTGTCCAGCGAGGAGCTATAGAAGAAGTTGCTGTTAATTGTTCACTTCTGTACATACAAAACGCACTAATGAAAGAAAATTCTTCTTGCAGTTTACAAGGGTTGCCGGAACCAGATAGCAGCAGTGATTTTCATGAAATTGAAGATTTAAATTTTATGTTAGAGTTTTTTTTAGGTGCTGAAATGGCGAATAAGCTTAATGATGAACAACGCAATGCATTCGAAGTTATTTCTTCCAAAGTATTTTCAGATGAACGTGATGGAAATAGATGTTTTTTCATCGATGGTCCTGGTGGAACAGGTAAAACTTTCCTATACAAGACTCTTATACATACTTTAAGAGGAAGAGGAAAGAAAGTTTTATCCGTTGCTTGGACAGGAATTGCAGCTATTTTACTTCCAGGTGGAGTGACGTGTCACACAGCTTTTAATTTACCTCTTGATTTACAGGATAATACTACTTGCAGAATTACCTCAAAGAACCGTAAAATTATAAAAGATGCTGACGTTATCATTTGGGATGAAGCACCGATGGCTCCCGTAGTAGCCTTAGATATTATTGAACGTACTATTCGCGATATAATGGGTAATGATTATATTTTTGGTAATAAAGTTATTGTTTTAGGTGGAGATTTTAGACAGATTCTTCCAGTTTGTTGTAGAGCCTCTCGAGGTCAATTAGTTGCAATGTCCATTAAAAATAGTAAACATTGGAGAAAATTTATTACCTTCCATTTAAAAACCAATATAAGAGCTTTAGAAGGGGAAAGCATATTTTCACAGTGGCTTTTAGATTTAGGTAATGGACAGCTTCCTTCTGTTGCAGGAAATCAAGAGTCATCGGTGCTTATCCCAAATGATAGTGTTTGTCAAAATGTTATTCAAAGCATATACAATGAAAGTCATTCAGTTTCAGATGTACCAATAATGTGTAAACGAGCAATATTATGCCCTAAAAATGATCATGCTCGAATGGTTAATGAAGATGTACTGGGAAGGCTACAAGGTACAATGCATACATACCATTCTTTAGACTATATTATTAATGACAATGGTCAATTAGATGTAAATGAGCAAGTATCCAGTAGAATTTTTAAACAGTATAAATCCAAATGGTTTTCCGTTACACTCTTTAAATCTTAAAATTGGAGCAATCATAATCCTTCTCAGAAATTTATCTATCGGAGATGGCCTTTGTAATGGAACAAGAATGGTTGTAAAACATATGAGTACTAATATTATACAAGCAGAAATTGTTACAGGTGAAAAACAGGGAACGATACATTTCATTCCTCGCATTTGTTTAAATACAACATCTGATAAAACAATACCTTTTAATATGTGTAGAAAACAGTTTCCTATTAAATTAGCATATTGTATGACCTTGAATAAGTCACAAGGACAAACTTTTGATCGCGTTGGACTTCTACTGCCAGAACCAGTATTTACTCATGGACAATTATATGTCGGGTGTTCCAGGGTACGCTCACAATCTGCATTAAAAGTACAAATTATAGAAGGTTCAAAACAAGGAATTATTTCAAATGGATGTTATACAGAAAATATTGTATTTAAAGAGATTTTAAATTGATTTATACACATTTTGTACTCTCATATGTATGCTTTGAACAACATTTTGACAAATAAGTATGTACATTTTTACTGATGCCATATTCAAATTTATTTATTTAGAAAAACTTTTTTGTATAAAACAGTTTTTCATTATCTGCGAGGAATAGGAAAAAAAATTAACTGTTGCATGGACAGGAAACATTGTTTACAAGGAAATATTATGATCTGTTTTTTTCTCACTAAAATTATATTTTTGAAGTTTATCAGTTTTCTTTGTCTGTTCTTTCTGATAATACTAATAGAACAGACGGATTTTTGAAATAAAATAATATTCATATAGAAGTCATAACTGGAGAAAAGCAAGGGACTCCACACTTTATTCCTAGAATTTGTCTAAATACCTCTTCTGATGTGTCAATTCCATTTAATATGTGTCGTAAACAGTTTACAGTTAAATTAGCTTTTGCTATTACAATAAATAAATCACAGGGACAGACATTTCAACGCGTTGGTTTTTTCCTTCCCGAACCTGTCTTCACACATGGTCAATTATATGTAGGTTGTTCTAGAGTTTCTTCTCAGAGTGCATTACATGTTCAGATTGTTGAAAGTGCAGAACAGAAGAAAATTAATGAATCGAATGATATTTACACAAGAAGCATTGTTTACAAGGAAATATTATGATATGTTTTTTTCTCACTAAAATTATATTTTTGAAGTTTATCAGTTTTCTTTTTCTGTTCTTTCTGATAATACTAAAAGAACAGACGGATTTTTGAAATATCACCTAATAAACATTGTTTTATTTTATTGGTGTACAGAACCATCAGTACATAATATATTTACATAGGTACATACATTAAAAATGTATTCAGATATAAAAATATCTTTTAAGTCTTTTAAGAGTTGTAAAAATATCTTTTTAGTATTTTAACTGTTGGTTCTATAAAATCAATAAAATAAAATAAAAAAATAAATAAAATAAAATAAGAGTTCTTTTAACTAGGTAAAACTAAATAAGTAGGTAATGTGTTCAACAATTGCTAGAAAAAATATACCATATTATACTCAAAAACATACCAATATGGAAGACAGTTGTTTAAAAATAGAAAATATTTGATAAAATTTCTATATTTCATTTATCAACCTAATTTTTTGAAAGAGATATAAGGTGAACATATTTGTGGCGTTATGTTCTCTTTGTTAGAGACATGGTATGTATAATATATGTAATACAAGTATCCTACAATTTGAGTTCACAAGTATTTTCTGGTAAATATCTGACGTTTCATTATTCAACTCCAACCCCGGTTTTAACATACCCTCATTTTACGTTTTCCCTTTTTTTGCGTATAATTTCTACTCATTGCAATATAAAACTAGGGGCTCCGCCCCTGGCCGCTTCGCGGCCCGTTCTCGGTTTGCGTGGCGTAAAACAAATGGCGCGTAGCGCCTAAAGAAATGCGCGCAGCGCGCAAATAAAGGCGCGTAGCGCCAAAAAAAATGGCGCGTAGCGCCAAACCGGGGTTGGGCCGCGAAGCGGCCAGGGGCGGAGCCCCTAGTTGCATATAATTGTCAATAAAAACTGTAAACTGCTAGCCCTAAAACAGGATTTCCTAGTTGGGCAGCAGTAATTTGTTTATTGCTGTCATTATAAATATGGTGCGATAAAAGGTAAATAAATAAATAAATATTTATTAATTAAATACACATAGTTATTTTAAAGATCAAATTATAAAGTGTCCAGTTACTATATATCATACTTGTATTTTCTTATTCATTGGTTCAGAGTCCTTTAATGCACTTTTATGGAGTCCATTTACCTATATTGTGGTCGTATATTTTTAAACAGGATAAACTAAAGAAAAAACTCAAGTTTCCGCAACGTGAGAGCATTTCGAAAGTTTTGACAGATGAAATCATATAGAAATATTGACCGTTGCTCATGGAAAAAAATCAGCACTAAAAACATGAAACCAATAATATAAGAAGTATGTATCTTGTTATCCATTCATAAGTATTCGTAAAAATCCTTCGTGGCTCATTTGTTTGTGTATCTGACTGCTGATCCAAAGTCTCCGGGTTCGATTACCGGTGGAGACACAGTTTTTAATTGTGTTTTCAGACTCGATCTGTGAGACGAGTCATATAATCTCCAGAATGTGGGTGCGTTTTAAATTAATATTTGACATAGTACCTTTTAGTTGTCCGAGAACCAAAATTAAATAAATTATAAATATTTATACAATGATTTTTAAACTATCATAATAATGGTGCAGTTTGAAGCCAAGTGCGACAAAAAGTTGTTATGTAATAGTTAAATGTACGTTATAATGAGCTGAGAAAACAACAATCGTAAAGGTACAGTTTCATATATGCGATTGCTGCATAGAGTCGCTGTACATGTTTCAAAACCGACTTGTTTGACAAAATATCCAAATATTTTAAAATTTACCCAAAATATATAATTTAAATAAATGAAATACATTATTTTTTCATACAAATCTTTATTTTGAATATTGTAGTGAGTAATTTGATTTCTATGTCTGTATCCTCAGTTTGATTTCCAGCAAAGCAGATGTTTACAAAAAAAACACCATTCTACGTATGTACATTACATATTTTAAATGCAAAATATTCAATATTCAGTCTTTGTGATTTATAAACTTTTGGATTTTTTTCGTATTTTTAAGCTAGATATATTGTGTCAAAAAATTAACTTAACTTTATTTTTCAAACTTGTGAATTTACGAAATAAATTGGTACATTATTTTCAAAATATGCGCAAAGCCACATATTTTAGCCACATATTCCTTGGTGATAAATATGCCCTTCTACATCTTATAGTGGAGGCAAAGATAGAGGGAAGATGGAGTATGGGACGTAGTAAAATAATATCGTGGCTTTTCGGGATTCCGAATAGGGCGTCACTAATTAGGTTGGCGCTGAATAGTGTTGAGTCTGGTGTGATGGTCGCCAACCTTCGTTAGAAGCGGCACAAGAAGAAGACCAAATATGATTTAGCACGCATTCAATCACCACATGCGGAGGTCGCAACACACAAAACTGCGCCTTAATAATGACTTTATTTTACTTCCACATAACAAAAAATACAGTAGGTATGACATTAGGTCGAATTTTGTTTGTATGACATAACACATAATAAACATGAGCAACAAAAACAAAAAGAATTGAAAACGGTTCCATTATGGAGTTAACATTTTTTGCAAAATCACCACAAATTTACGTGAAAACTATAATTACTTAAGATATTTTTCTATTACTCTTAATGTAATACGTTATTTTCACCGAGCTAATTCGACATACCACGATGACCCATCACGTAGTTAATTACAGGTAAACGTAAACACTCATGAGGTTGACCGCGTAAAAATGTGACTATTGAAATTTTCAAATGGACATGGTCAACATTGAAGATTTACACAGCAAAGGTTGCTTTTTTTAATCATGCCTTTTTATTTAAAAATTAAAAAAATAGACTTAATTTTATAACGATAAAAATTGAAATAAAATATTATATAAATGTAATAAATTGTCCAAATAACGATTCTCTATGACATCTTAGTTTAATATTAATACAATCACAATGTTGTGAACTTTTTTTGTTATTTTTTATCAAGACCAACACCTCATAAGCAAAAAAATTAAATATACATAAATATGAATATAAAGGTTGGGCGAGAGGCTAATAACCTCTCCCCGGAAAAAAATCCTTATTACGAAACCAAATACGAAACCTCGAACACCAACTGAAAAACTGACTGGACCTGGCAAATGGAAAACGGACTTGAAAATCAGTACATGGAACGTACGGACGTTATAGGATGCAGAACAATTACTGCAAGTAGCAGACTGGAGGACAGCAGCAGGAGACAGGAGGAGTTGGAGGCGAGGATTGATGGAGGCCAAGGCTCGACATGGGCTATAGAGCCATCGGAAGAAAAAAAAAGAAAATGAATATAAAGGTTTCGGTGGTTTGGGCACTCTAGAAGAATGAATGACGAACGCCTGACGCAGAAAATATACAAAGCTGACAGGAACGGAATAAGAGGTCGAGGGCGTCCAAGAAAAGGATGGCACGACCATGTGAACGATATTCTGAAAGATGGAAATGTAAGAAGCGTGAACAACAGACGACATGTATGAGACGATTCGTGAATGTTGACGAAGCGACGAATGTGTGTCAAGATAGAAAAAAGTGGCGTTTTATATTTCAAAGAAGGAAATAAATATAAAATAGGTGTCAACAACAATTTGTCAAGAAAAACATCGAAAGGATGCTTTATTTAGCATTTTTATCAACCTGCAATAAATTTTTGTAAGTATTTATTTTTTAGAATAATATACCGGTTATTAGGATTATCGTAATCCTCTCAAGAAAATATAAATCCGGTTCTAAATTTAAGAATAATCTAAATTAAATAAAATGTATGTCATGATACATTTTTATTATCATACACATAAGTTTTTAGAGATGTGCTGGAATAATGTAATCGATTTCCAGCAGATGAAATTCGTATTTTGATATTTTTTTTTTTAATATAAAGCAACCCACCCTTAAAAGAGTGATTTGTGGCACATAAATATTATTTCTCACGTTATAATTCCTCTATCTTTGTTAGTGATGAGCAATAATATTATATAAAATGCCAAAAATTATTTTCAACATTTATTTTTCAATTTTATTTCAAATTCAATGTTAGGTACATAGCATATAAATATAACTTAAATATTTTAAAATATATGTAAGGATCCCACTAAGGCTGTATGTGGGAATTATATTCGAATAGGATACAGTAAAATTTATATAATATATTGGTATATATACATATTTTTTTATTATTTTTTTTATTACATACGCAGTTTCGTCAGCCACCAAGACTCAGATTCACCTATACCTATGAAATACCTATGAAAATCGTTCGAGAAATATTTTTGTGATTTGCGTCAATCAGATAATAAGAAATCGAAAAAAGTCCTACCTTCAACATGTTTGCTGCTCTCCAAAACGTACAATACACCAAAGTCAACAGAAAACCAACAAATGTCACACCACGGGATCGAAATAAATAAAATATTCGATTCTCAATTATACCAACAGAATCGATACTCGATTATTCACGCGGACTTGGAAACCGTGCGAAATTTAACTGCGAACTAACGCTGAGATGATTAAGATATGATCTGGCTGAGACAATGAGGAATGATCTCGGCGGCGTCTATGGTAAGACTGTCTAGTGCACTCGGAGTCTGCGTTTGATGGCTGGACCGAGCGAGGGGGAGGTACCACGGAGAAAGCACTGCCGGAGGTTCGTTCTGACAACAAGAGGTCCCCGTGCTATCATCTTCGCGCTGTGGTTAAACAATAACACCTACACACACTATGTATGTATGTACATATATGTTTATCAATAAACGAGAGTTTAACAGTTATGACAAAAGTTGTCATAGCCTCCAGTCGCTGTAAATAACAATTTTGTATACAGGTATAAATTTTCAGTTGTATTTTTTCTATTTGGTTATTTTTCACAACAAAGTTGAGTTGCTTCCGAGAAATTTGTTGTGCGTACTATGGTTAGCAAAATAAATATTACCAGTCTTATTCAAAATAACTATAGTATATTTTGAAAATAATTTCCCCAGTACCCTCAAAAGATACGTCTTTGTAATGTGGAACAGTTTGTATGTAGATATGTATTTATTCTATTGCACGAGTTTTTTGAAATTTGAATTGAATATTTTTCTTGTAAAATTAGTTTTAGTAAAACCCTTTTTTAATTTTTTATTGAAAGTAACTAAAATACTACAATGCCGATGAAGTAGATTTTTACTTTAATTGAAAGATAGTATGAAAATCTACCGGCTGAGTTTTTTATTATTAAAATATTTTAATTACTATTCTTGCTATTAAAAAAAACTCTAAATTTAATCTTTCACAAAAAACGTTGTATATCACATATTGGTGACATACAATATTTTTTCGTGTTTCATACATTAGATGGTAATTTAGTGTGCATTTTGGTGTACAACCGTATACCCAGGGCCAGTTTTGTGTACATCCGTATATCCGTATATACCTAAGGGCCTTAAGTAAAGCAAAATGAATTGGTACAAAAATGTAAAAAAAAAATCATTTATTAAAAGATTTTTAGATTACAATTTAAAATTTCGACAATATCACTCGATATCGGGTGGAAAACCCCAAAAATATTTCGACAACAATTTTGTAATATAAAGATAGTTTTCTAATATGATATTTGTTCCTCGTCTTTCTTCCTGCCTCATCCATGATGTCAGTACTGAATAGACTTAATTTAAACAAAAATCCTATTATATTTCGTGTCAACACACAAGAAGATAATATTATGTACTTTAATTAGATTTAACTTTTTGATCGTCAGTTCTTGATGGAATTCCATTTAAATTAATTTATATTTTTAATAAATAAAAATAAAAACACTTGAATATTTTTATTATTGCATATGCGCAAACATTGGATTTTTTTCCCTGTCGGGAGTCAAAGATATTTTTTAACAGATTTTTAATTATCTCAATAGAGACGAAGTTGGAATATTTATTGTAGGAGAACCGGGAAATCAAGGCACCTACAGGGCTTACGACCTGTCATCGGCTGGTTTACGTGATCGCTTTCATTATTTACAAAAAACCAATTCTCTCAATAGATGGCGTTCCAACAAAATAAATAAAAATAATAAGATTGTTGTTCATAATTTCACCCATAGATGGCTGTAGTAAAAATTCCTTATTTTCAAGCGAAAAGAATTTCAGTATTACAATATATAGAACTTTCAAAATTGAATTGATAGGGATCTCATTAAAAGGCATAATTGGTGAACGTTGCGCAAGCGCATAAAGTGATCACGTAAACCAGCCGATGACAGGTCGTAAGCCCTGTAGGTGCCTTGATTTCCCGGTTCTCCTACAATAAATATTCCAACTTCGTCTCTATTGAGATAATTAAAAATCTGTTAAAAAATATAAAAACACTTGTTTAAAATTAATTCCACTATATATTTGAGGACTACAACATACGACCGGTTTTGTGCTAAGCACATTTTCAACTACTTGAAAATGTGCTTAGCACGAAACCGGTCGTAGGTTGTAGTCCTCAAATAAATAGTGGAATTAATTTTAAACAAGTGTTTTTATTTTTATTTATTAAAAATATAAATTAATGTATGTACTTTAACTGGTAGAAGAACAACTGAATGAACTGGTAGAAGAACAACAACAACAGTAGTTTAGTACAAAAACTAGTTGACAAAGAATTAGTTGATGAGAACCTGGTGAAACTCTGGCTGTAAGATCACGATGACCCCTGATATTATCTTCATACATAATATTGGTACCTATCTGACATTCCAATCAGAACCTCTTGAAATATTTCATATTTTACTATTTATTTTACGATGTTCAAATGGGCAATTGTTATATCTAAGTTTGGATATTATATTATGATCTATATAAAAAAAAATATCTGTTTGTCGACAGTATTAATATTGGTATATAAATTTTAAACATCTCTGAGTCGCTATATTTTTTATATATATTTTATTTAATGACACTTTTTTATAATGCACATTCATTTATTTATTTATTCAAACCATAATAATAATAATAATAATAATAAATAGAATTTATAAAGCGCCGTTTAGTGATACAAGATCACTTAAGGGCCCCTGTAGCTTATTTGTTGGCTCTACGAAACGAGAAGAGGGGTAACATGCGAACGGTTTACTCTTTTGTTTCTTTATTGAATTGTTATTCCTTTTAATGTCATGTATATTTTTATATGTATAATATGGTTTGTGTAGCACCCCCCTTGCTCAAAACTGAAATAAATAATGATTAATATTATGATTTTAATAGTAAGAATAAACTGCATTTAAATGATATACCTACAAAATGATTTATTTATATATTTATTTATATAAGTAAATATACTTATCGGAAAACTAACAGTTACCTACTTTTTTAATTTAATAAGCACCCAATAACAAGTTACCACTTTCTGGAGACTTAATATATTAATTGTCTTACCGATCCAGTCTGAAAACACAATTACAAACTGTGTCTCCACTGGGAATCGAACCGTTCCGGGTTTGGATCAGCAGTCAGCTACCTTACCAACTGAGCTACGAAGGTAAACAATTAGCAAGTATACAAAAATAACGATACAAAAAACAATGAAAATCTAATCAACAAATTAAATTTACAAATACATAAAAGTAAGGATGTTTTGGAACAGGACAATGGATAGCATAGGGAAAATCAGGAATATATTATATTTTATGTTTTATTTTATTTTATTTTATTGTTATTTCATTTATAATGCACTTTTTATGTACGATTGATGTTCGAATTCACTACTACAGTGTCACTGCTTCAAGATGCATTAGTCCCGGCACAGGTTTTTTTTCCTAGTGGGACATTGCAGATACAATTCTTAATGTCTGTTTATGTATATACATATGTATATAAATAAATAAATTCACGATAAAATCACAAGGATTTCGGGATTTTTTGATAAATCACTAGATGGGTGGTGGCAGAGCGGTTAGCGCGCTGGATTAGTAATCCAGTGGTCGCGAGTTCGAATCCTGCCACGACCGATTTCGTTCACCTATAGCTCAAGCATTTATGCTTAGTTTAGGGAATGTATGAGGATGTATATGTACTTGTTTCAAGGATATATCTGTGTATTTTGATTACTAGAAGCTTAATACCTCACGGGAAGGCAGAGAGAGCAGAATGCCATATTTTCATAATTAATTTAAATTTAACCTACAAAAAGGCAGTATTATTAACAAAATTATAAATATAACCTCGATATCGATTATTAATTTTTGTTAATATTGAATTTCTTAACAATTCCTTACAAAAGTGTGTCTTTATTATAAAAACGACACGAATTGTCGATAAGAATAAATTAGGATTTCAAATTATTTTTCGATATTGTTTTGGTTTGGTTATCTTGAAAAATGGTGAACATTAACTTTAACTACACAATAAACGTGATTTTTAAAAACAAACTAATATACCTACATACTTATATTTCTTATAGCAAATAAACTATACGCATAGAATCGATATCACGGTCAAATAATTTATGGACAACTTTAATTTGTACCCGGCTGAGTATTTACGTTTCCGTGTTGATTTGAAGGCAAGTACTGCCTCGAATTAGGCACTGGTCAGTAGCGCTAATGCATTTAAAAAATCGTGTTGAATTCGAGGCACGTGTCCTCCAGTCGCCTGCATTTATATTTATCATCTCGGTGAGCTTCTTCCAAAACATTGAAATAAGCTGCAAAAGCGCCATAACCTAAAATAACTAAACACATTATATTTGCGCAAAAAACACAGATAAATTAAAATAATTAGAAATTAATAATTACAGTTAAATAAATATAATTCAAAAAACTTATAACTATCTAATGTTTTAATCCTAAAAAACATTATAAATACACTTAAAAGAACTATTATGCAAAAACTTAACAAACTTACGTTGTAAAAATAAGTATTAGAAATACACTTACTAAATATTATTTACAAAAAAACAAACAAACTTTCGTTGTAAATTGTTGCAAATAATGAGATCAGTAAAATTTATGTTCCTAGGAGTCTTCTTAGTATTATACCTCCATACAAATGTGACAGTGACAGACGAAATGCGAGCGAAATGAAATAGAGCGCGAACTTCATGGCTATATTCTATGTTCCATATTCAATAATTAATTGCCTCGAATTGAACACGTATTAGCAGGAACAGTTTGCGTCGCTAAACCGTGTGCATTTGGAAGACACGTGCCTCGAATTCAACACGAGTTTTTAAGTGCATTAGCGCTACAAACCAGTGCCTAATTCTAGGCAGTACTTGCCTCCTAATCAACACGGAAACGTAAATACGCTACCCGGCTTTAAACTGAATTAACTATACCTACATTTTATCGTGTCTTCTTTCGGAGACTAAAGATGACCCATTTATTTATTTTATGAATACTGTATGTATGTCCTTCACGGAGAATGCAAAGAGAATAAAACTCCATATTTTTCCTTTTTTCAAAAACCTTCTTTGTATTTTTAATCACATACATGTTCGTCTATTATTTTAGCGAAATTGGACGATCCCTGCTGCATTTCAATATTGTATTCTTTATCAGACTTTATTTTTCATTGCTTCCATTGTGGCCAAACATATCTATGTATGTATGTATATGCTTACAGTTATTCTATTATTGATATCCATTGATTGTACATTACTCCCTAATATCCACAAAGCTTGATAAAGATGTATTACAAAATTAATTCAAAAAGGCGATGCTTATGGAATAGAATCAAACCTGATATGATATTAAATAGTAAATTAGTGAAACGTAGTATTTTAAATAGATGAATGAATTAAAGAATGTGTAATATAGCACACTTAATTGGGTGAATTATCATATAAAGCAAAAATAATGAATGTGAATATACAAACATGATTACAATCATTTACTTTTATAGAATAGATTTTAATCAACTCAAAAAATCAACATTTTTTGATTGTCTGATGATGAACTTTGAACGCATCCAAAACAGCTGTGGCATCTTATAGCCTTAACCTTTTCTTCAATAAATTGTATATATTTCATTCTGTTTTCTTCATAGTACATATAATGAATGTCAAACATTGTCAGCTAGCTTCGTGAAACATCGGTCGTTAAAATATTTAAACCCTGCCTGCTAGAATATTTACTGCAGACATCTGTCAAATTTATTACAATATTCAAATTACTTATTATACCGTCAATATTGATAATGATGATCGTGTGGTGTCAAAAATTGATGCGATCGTAAAATTTAATTCAGAGATGGAACATTTTTTCATCGTGTGAATTACCAGATACAAGATTGAAGTCATGTTAATGAAAAACACGTTTGCTTCTTAATACATATGTGGCTAAATGCACTAAGAAAAAAATATTAGGAAGAAATATTCTGCTCGGTGTAGTATTACAAGAAAACTGCAAAAATATGGTTATAAAATGTCATTAAGTCAGTATTATTCACTTTCACGGGATAATCGTTTCGGATGATAAGGTATTTTACAACTGTTACAAACAGAAAGACAATTTATGTTTAAAAAATAAAAATTTGTTAATTATTTAGGCACAGAAATGTTTAACTTTAACAAACAAATAAATGTACTATGCGAGAAATAACTAAATAATTAACTAATCAAATATTCCTTCTACGAAATCAATTAAAAATAGACTTGATAATTGTGAAATTAATTAGGTATATCATTGTAGTGAAAAGTTTAAATCGAATGATATATTATAAAAATATATTTCCAATGGTTATTCAGTTCTGTTGTATGTATCATGTGCATACTGCACAGCTGAATATCTATAAGATATTTTCATAAAAAAATAAAACACCAAACTAATTTATGAATGGGAGATATGCGCAAGAAAAGAAAGTTAAGTTGGTGCGTAACAAAAATATTATATTGGATAATATTATACTGGATTGGTGATTGGTGATGAGTAAATTTGAAACAGGCTCTGCTAAAGGTCATAATGATGTTATCGTCTCTTATTATCTCCTTATGAACTCAGACCTCACATTTGATGACCGCAGTTCCTCATTGTCTTTAAGAAAGCGTAGAGCTATTGAATTGTTCGGAAAGTTTAAAATAAAAGACGAAAATATACCAAGGCGTTTCACGTATCATATAGTAAATCTTCTAGATGTGGACCTACCGACAAACACATGGCATATCTTGGAGGGACCATACTACAAACAGTGGCGGCTTTTCCTAAAGGGCTCTTGGGGCTCAGCCCTCCCAAACAAAAAAATCCCATATATGTATGTCATTAAATCTTCAGAATACATTATTTTTCTAATTAATATTTGCCGTCTTACGCCTGTAGTATATTTAGCGAAAGTATTTAAACCTACCTGCTTTTTTAAAGCAAGCAAGATTCTATAAAATATTTCATTCCTCGGGCACAGTTGACTTGTGCCCGGAGAGCCCATACAATTCACGCGACCGTCCGCTGCCGTCGTAGCTCGCCGTACATGCTGAATGTATGGCGATTTAGAGCAAAACGGGGCAGTGCCCGCGATATATTATTTTCATTCATTCGTATTTTGTTGTACATTGCGATGGTCGAACGTTAAGTAAGCAGTTGCGATTCCTTGAGGCTATCATTAATTTATATTATATAGTTTAAACTATATAATTGATACCATAATATTGCAAACAAAAATGATATAAAATGTGTAAAATCAGGAAGCAGACTTGCGGCCGTTGCCAGAAGTTTTTTTTTTAAATTTTGTATGATCAAAATTCATAAGTTGTCACAAATCATTTTGTAATTTATCCATGCATTTTATTACAAGCGTTATTTAAAACCCAAAAAAATACAGCATAAATGATCAGGTTCTCGTTTTAATTTCCGATAAACAAAAGAACTACGGAAAACACTGATATTTTTTATATACGAAAATAATACTGTGTCACATTATTGCTTTCTGATTCCTGTAGTAAGTTAATTTCTCATCTAGGTTTAATTATAATTTTGAGCCCTACTAAGATTTAAGGTCACCAGCCGCCACTGACTACAAATGATGAGGTTCTCAGCAAAATTGAAAAAACCAGGCACATTTTAAACATCTTATTAAAAAGGCGTGCAAATTAGATCGATCATGTGTTGCGACACGAAGATCTTCGACAAATCATCTTGATGGGAATGGTTGTTGGAACAACGGGCAGATGCATCGCTTTAATGCCAACTAATCCCCAAGATCAAAACTAAAGAAAAAGAATCTTAAGGGACAAGTTTTGATTCGACAGTTTGCATTAATATTTTTTTTTATTCATAACAATGAGATAAAATCTCGAGTCAAAAGAGGGGAGTATCTATTTTGCATTGTTACATTCGCCAAAACATTGCACATCTACTAACATAGAAGAAGCTACACAAAAACAAGAATGAAATAAACAAAAAAAATCATTACAATTTTTTTATTTAATTCTTAAATATATTATAATTTTTTCGAGTCTAAGATTCAAAAGGAGTTCATTAAACCACTTAGTACCTTTATACTCATAGAAATGTTGTGAGGCAGTAGTACGTAAAAGAGGAATGGTAATACATCCTTGTGAATTTATTCGGCTACTTATAGAAAATGACAATTGGTTTAAATTTGTAAGAATATCTTTATGAATTTAGAACAATGAGATTTTTGTGTCTATATTTTGCTTCAACTGGCCTCTCAGAACTTGGTGCATCTCCAACATCGAAATTGCGGTTGCAGTTTTGGCACATCTTTTCCAAAAATCGAAGTCACTTTCCGAACAACTTACTTATCTGTTTTAATTTACTTTCCCCACTGTATGGGAACTAAAATCAGCCCATTTGCAAAATGTACTAAACTATGAACGCCAAGTGAAAGACTACCTACTCAACATTAGTAATATCACATAGTAAGTACAATCAACACATAGTAGGTACATAGCTGTAGGTTATTATCGACATTAAATCATTAATTGTAAATTGATAAATTGATCTATGAATAAAAAAAAACCAACATGAAACTCATCTAGATGGGTCGATGGCAGAGCGGTTAACGCGCTGGGCTAATAATCCAGTGATCGCGAGTTCGAATCCTGCCTCGACCGATTTCGTTCACCTATAGCACAAGCATTTATTTGCTTATTTTAGGGAACGTAGGAAGATGTATATTTACTTGTTTAATAAGGACGTATTCATTTAAAAAAAATCTGCTTTTGTTCATTTTCATAAAATATTCGCTATTTAAGCAGTACCTATATATATTTTTTTCAATTTAAGATAAAATATATAACAATACTTTAAGTTTAGTGTCAGTACCTACATATTTTTTCTCTTTCTCAAAAAGGATATAATGCTTGTTCTGAGAAAGGGATTATAGTTACGAATCATTTACATTAAAACATTACACAGAAAAATACACAATAATACAATAAATACAAAATATTTTAATAATAAAAAAAACATCAAAATAACAAATTTAACATTACCCCAAAATCATATTAACCCGTTTTCTATGATTTGATTTTAAAGAAATTTTATATTTGTTACCTAACTGTTCATGATTTAACTTTCTTATATCATTTGAAAGTTCATTGAAAAAATGTTCTGCCATGTATGTGTAATAGTGCTGCACAAATGATATGTTTAATTTTGGATGTATATATTTATATTTGTGTCTGGTACGATTTTCTATTATAAACTTGTGACATTCAGGTTCTTTTAATACCTGTAATATTGCAGTTTTCTTAAAAAAAAATCAAATACCTTGGTACTCAAAATTATTCAAAAATTAAATGGGTAGGGTAATCTCTTAGTCTCTTTGGTAATAAGTTTGTGTGCTATTTCTGTAGGATTTATATGTGTAACATAAGCAGTAATTTAATGCCTCTAAATTTTGTAAGACAGGAGCTTCCACTGTTTTCTATTAGGTATCAATGTCTTCGAGTGATCCGTAAGAGCAGGATCATTAAAAACACAACAGACATATTGACATAACATATATTGCTGCACAATGAAGTTCACCACCCATATGTTGTCTTATAGATATAACGAGCATATATGATTGCAGCTAAAATGTCCAACCATAGAAATGCCCAAGAAACTTTGATTAGTGCTGGTAATCATACCATTGAAACTGTGGGGTCGTTCCAGTACCTAGGTTCAATAATAACCAGTAACAATGATGTTAGTGTCGAGATTAAAAGACGAATAGCTGTGGCAAATAAATGCTATTTCGGTATTCACCGACATCTCAAGTCCCGATTGTTGACACGAAATACTAAGTTGTTATTGTATAAAACATTGCTGCGACCAGTACTTGTATATGGTGCTGAATGCTGGGTTCTTAATAGGAAGGATGAAAAAGCGCTGTTGGTTTTTGAACGGAAGGTTTTGAGAAAAATCTTTCGGCGTCTTTGTGAGAGTGGAATATGGAGGACAAGGTACAACCATGAGCTGGAGAACCTTTACAGTGATCCTAACATAGTAAAATATATTAAAATACATCGGCTTCAATGGTAAGGGCACGTTCAGCGAATGGAGGAAGGCCGAATCCCAAAGAAGATTCTCGACACACGACCGGAGGGGAGACGTGGTGTGGGGAGACCCAAGCTGCCGTGGATGGACGGCATACAGGAGGATCTAAAGAGGATTGGCGTTACAAACTGGAGAGTGCAGGCGATGGACCGATCTAAATGGCGAAAAATTCTGGAGGAGGCCAAGGCTCACAGTGGGCTGTAGCGCCAATGATGATGATGTGTATGGCGATACATGCATGTATCATGTTAAATTTTATAAGATAATACACACCTGTCTAATAATAATTTAATACACGTACACGGTATATCCCCAACATTTTGGGATATACCGTGTACGTGTATAAGTATGTGAATCTCAAAATATCAAAGGTGTTTGCTACTAACGGCAATGTAAATTAATTTGATATATAATTGAAATAACTTCCGTGTAATTTGATACTTCCCTTTCATCAACCTCAAATACTATTACACTATGATTTATTGCATAGATCTGATGTTAGTAGGCATCCATCTTTCTTTTTTTTGTCCAAATGACCATAGTACACAAACATTTGTGGATACTCATTACTGTTGATAGATGAACACCTCAAAGTGATTATGAATATGGCCAAGTATAATTTCTAAATAAACATCGCACAATGGATAACACTAATAACAACATTAATAGGAATTTAACACTTCTAATATTACTTAGTGGTGTGGGTGTTGAGAGTATATGGAGAAATATTTAACACAGAAAAAAAAGATACTTATTTATTAACAGCTTAAACCTTTCTCGAGACGAAGTACCTGTATCACAGTAAAATATTTAAAAAAATACGCTTGAAAATTGTGAAATCATGACTCTCCACGATTTCATAGTAGTGGAGTAAAAATAAAACTGATAGCTCACCCAAGTAGAAAATAAAATGTATATTAAAAAATCAAACATCACGAATTCAAAGGATTCGTGATGCACTTCTAAGGATTTTTTTTTTGCTTTCGACATAAAATACTGAATACAATAAAATAATCAATAATATTTTTGCCATTGTATACTGATTCCAATTAAAAGATTCATAATAGTTATTTTTTGGTTTCACCATTGTATACTGAATCCAATTAAATGATTTCTAATATTATTTGGTTTCGCCATAAAAAACGGAATCCAATAAAATGATTTCTAATATTTTTAGGTTTCGCCATAAAATACTGAATCCAATTTATTTTTTTTGGTTTTGCCATAAAATACTGAATCCAATAAAATGTTTTCTAATATTTTTAGGTTTCGCCATAAAATACTGAATCCAATTTATTGATTTATATATTTTTTTGGTTTCGCCATAAAATACTGAATCCAATAAAATGATTAATAATATTTTTTTTGGCAACATTTAAAAGTAATTGGTTCAAAACTTCTTCTGTTATAAAATAGGTGCATGAAAAGATAGTGAAATCGTGACATTTGTGAGAATAAACAAAAGTAATTGGTTCAAAACTTCTTATGTTATAAAATAGGTGCATGAAAAGATAGTGAAATCGTGACATTTGTGAGAATAAACAAAAGTGTAGAGCGTCCGCGAAGATTATGTCAATAAAGTTTAGCTCGAAAAAAAAATGATAATCGTTTTTGTTGCGAATTTGAACAATGTTGTGGTCTTGATATACCTACATATAATATTTGTTAAATAAATGGTGTAGTCGTCATATTGATATATTATAAAAGTTGATGTATGATTATTGTTGCAATAAAAAGTCAATCAGGCAGCGTAGGAACCTACACACCTCACACTTCTATACAAGGTTTTAAACAACTTAGATAAGTGGTGGCAGAGCGGATAGCGCGCTGTCATTTCATCATTATGGAATGTATGAGGGTAGGTACTTGTTTTAAAGACATATTCATTCACAAAAAAAAACACAATTAAAAAATAGTAACGATATTGGCAAAAATATGGAGACGAATTGAATTGTGTGTGTATTGCACACCCGCACACCTGTCGTTGGTTACCCAACATTATGGTATAAAAAGCCTTGATGGTATGAATGAATGTGCACAAAATATTCTGGTATGACCACGTTCTTCATAAGAATTTTTTTATTTTTATTTTATTTATTTATTATAAATAATACAATTCAATACAATGTTGAAGTTACAAAAACAATTACATACTAGAGTTAGAAGTTACATATGTTTGTGTGTGTGTGAGGGTGTGTGTGTGTGTGTGTGTGTGTGTGTGTGTGTGTGTGTGTGTGTGTGTGTATATATATATATATGTATTATTTAATGATAAGTGTTGTAAATGATAGAATACAATGAACACCTCACTAGGAAGTCCTGTGTCGAGGTGTTCATAACAACAGTTGTGTGACATAGATAATACATTGTGTATATAGTTTTCGAATCAAATTATACATTAAATTGTTATTGAGAATGTATCCAAAATTCTTGTCAATGTAAGTATCGATAGAATATTTAAGAAAATTGTAAATAAATTTAATGGCGCATGCGTTGGAAATAATTGAAAAATGGAACGTGATATCTGTTGGTAGTTAAGTAAAGGAAAATGTCTTCATTAAGCCTCGGGTAATAATAATCATGGGATATCGTTCGTGACATTTACCTTCGTCTTATATTTTTATACGACTTTCCACAAAATTCTCAAAGTATGTACCCACTACAGTGTAAGGAATATAAAGACCTGACATAAGGTTCAACTTAAGCTAGGGATTGGTACTATAGCGGTGTAAATGCTATTGGGATTGTTTTTTAATTAAGAATATAATATATTAGAAGGTTGCGATTTTAAGTGCGTGTTCAAATAACTTCCCAATAACATATATCACTATAAAAGATATTGCAATTTGATAATCAGTTAATTAGTAGAAATAGAAATAGTAATTGAGTGATGAAGGGTTTCATAATAAAAGAGGTCCTTTGACCGTTGAGTTGAGATTGGCCGATAAATGGATTGTGCTCCTGAAATAGTATGTAAATATTTTTTTATTTATACACATCAGTGTTATTTAAAAACGTGGTTGAAATATTGAATTAAGGTTGAAATCCAATTCGATCCTTTTTCTTATTAATAAACATGGATTAATAGTTGAACCGGAGACAGGGGTATTTTAACACTTGTTCAACTTGATATTTCACAATATTGAACTAGCTATGACCATTATATATGAGAAATACACTTAAAAAGCGATTTTGAGGTTGAATTCAAACAAATGTATCGAAAATCTAAAAGTGCAATAGCTAGAATTTGACAGAACTATCGTGAGCAGCCACGTGTTCCGTGCCGCACATACTGTTATGTGGTCAATACAACCAACTTAACAAAATCAAATTCGGTGCTGTCGTATAAAATAGAGCTCAAAATCGAGATTAACTAAACGAGGGTTCATTTTTTTTAAAAAATAAGGTTTCAGATGAACGTGGAAAAGGTTTCAACCACGATTCAAGGAATTTTTAAAAGTAACACTGCTAGTTTAAAATTGAATATTTTAAACTTAATTTGCTTTATATTAATCAACCTTGTTTTGTAGAAAAAAAAATCAGATACATTCACTATTACACAATGTGAAACAATATTTAAATTAGTAAACTAAAAACGATAGCATTATTTACCAAGCATCTATGCGTTTTATTAAATTTATTGACATGTCGGCAAGTCACAAACAGGAGAAGAAAACAAAATGGTTGATATCCGATTACATAGGAATATGTTGATTGTGTATTACCGATAATATCTTAACTTCATCCATATAATATAAATACCATCTCACTGTTTCCTTATTTGAGGAAGGCAGCAGTAACCTAGCGCCACACTCGTTTTCTTAAGATCTATTTCTTATTTCATTCATTCCCAAGCATCATTTTATCCTTTCATTTTTTACATTTCCATCCTGTTTTACATAGTATAATATTATTCTCTTTTTTTGCATACCTACTTGTCTCCACAAGACAACGCTCTTTTTAAACGACTCCCAAAAACAGAGAGGTCGTCAATAATGACTAATGACCAGCGATTAATTGTTAATTAATTGATAATAATAATAATAATAATAATTAACTGACTTCAAAACTGCTATAAAGAAGACACACAACTGGAAGACACCAGGCATAGATAATATCCAAAATTACTGGTACAAATATCTCCCTGTAACACATGAAAAATTCTCCGAACTATTACACAAATGCGTAACGGAAAACCAAAACCTCCCATCTTTTTTCACTAAAGGTATCACATATTTCAAACCTAAATCAACAGACACAAAAAATCCATCTAAATATCGCCCAATCACATGTCTACCCACAATATACAAAATTCTTACCTCAATTATAACTACAAAAATAGATCTTTTCCTAACACAAAATAACATATTAACAGAAGAACAAAAAGGATGCAGAAAGCAAAGCAGATGATGCAAAGAACAAATCATCATCGACCGGACAATAACAAATCAGGCGATAAAGAAGAAAAGGAACATGTACTGTGCATACATAGATTACCAAAAAGCCTTTGATAGTGTCCCCCACTCATGGTTAGTAAAAGTTCTAGAAATATACAAAATTGACATTAAACTTGTAGAATTTTTAAAACAAATAATAAACACCTGGAACACGACAATATACCTAAAACTAAACAAAAAAATGATAAAATCAAAACAAATAAACATTAAAACCGGAATCTTTCAAGGTGACTCCCTAAGCGCACTATGGTTCTGTATCTCCCTCAACCCACTCTCCAAGATGTTTAACAAAAGCAAACTTGGCTACAAAATCACAACACACAACTAAAATACCAATCCTATAAAAATCAACCACCTTTTATACATGGACGATTTAAAACTATATGGCAAAAATAATGACGAACTAAAACAACTAATTTATAAAACTGAACGCTTTAGTAATGACATAAAAATTAAATTCGGTATTGATAAATGCAACACATGCTCAATAGTAAGAGGTAAACCCAAGGAACACACGGGAAGCACCTTGAAGGATACGAATGAAATAATACGCGCAATGGACGAAGATGAATTTTATAAATACTTGGGAATTCTCCAGAACCCAAGCATAAAAGATAAAAAGATAAAAGAAACCACCAAAAACGAATACCTTAAAAGACTAAATATCCTCCTCAAAACACAACTAAATGGAAAAAATATGACTAAAGCAATAAACACATACGCAATACCAGTACTAACATATACATTTGGAATAATTAAATGGACCAATACGGAACTTGACGATCTCAACATTAAACTCAGAACAACATCATCAAACATAGAATTCACCACGAACATTCAGCAATAGAAAGATTCACACTGCCAAGAGAGGAAGGAGGAAGAGGACTCATAGACATAAAAAATCTACACCATACACAAATAAATAACTTAAGGCAATACTTCTACACAAAACGAAATAGCCCAATACATAACGAAATCATAAACATAGATCACACATACTCACCACTTACACTTAACGACAACGAACGCAATCTAGAAATAACAACACATGACGCAAAAATTGAAACATGGAAAAATAAAACATTACATGGAATACACCCAAGTCATCTACAACAACAACATATTGATAAAGCCCTTAGTAATAATTGGCTCAAACACTCAGACCTCTACGCAGAAATAGAAGGACTTATCATAGCTATTCAGGACAAAATAATAAAAACAAAAAACTACACGAAACGTATTATAAAAGACAATACAATAACAAACGACACATGCAGAAAGTGCAAATTACAAAAAGAAACAATAGAACACATAACAGGTGGCTGCTCAACTCTTACACCGACGGAATATACAATAAGACACGATAACATCTGCAAACACATACATATATTTGGAACTAGCCCACAAACATAAACTTATCGAAACACACCCCAAGTGGTATCAATACACACCCCCAGCTGTAACAGAAAATGATAACTACAAACTATACTGGAATAGAGACATAATCACAGACAGAACAAACCTACATAACCGACCAGACATTACATAAATCGACAAAATACATAAACACACATATCTAATAGAAATATCGATACCAAATACAGCAAATCTACAAAAGAAACATTTAGAAAAAATAGATAAATACATACCTTTAGCAGAACAGATAAAATCACAGTGGAAACAAGAAAAAGTAACAATAGTCCCAATAATATTATCGTCTACAGGCATTATACCAAAAACTCTCCAAAAAAATATAGACATACTAAAGTTACCCCCATACGTAATCACCAACATACAAAAAACTACAATTATCAACACATGCACAATAGTCAGAAAATGTCTACAGGTACCACTTTAAACAACTACACACAACCACACAGACACACAAACACATAGCCTCACAACTTGAGTACGCTCCGTTGTGAAGGAAATTACCGGACCATAACCGAGATCAATCTATAATAATAATAAGAATAATAATGAACCCTTCCTTGCACCCTAGGCAGTGGCTAGATTGATCAATTGATCAATTGTTCAGCGATTAGGTACTTATTGCAGCGTTGTCCAAAATCGATGATTTTATTTCTTATATATTTTATTTTGTCAATACTGACGGTGTTTAATGTGTTGCACTAGGTATTTTTTAATCCAACAAAAATGATTATGTTTTTTTATTTTTTTTTTTATTTATTGTTAATACAAAGACATTTTTACATTATGTAGGTTAAGTAAGTAACGCCCCACTAGGCAAAACCTGTTCTGGGGCAGTTACTTTTACACAATAAGGTATACAAATTATTTACATATAGAGGATACAAAATATATAAAGTGCACAAATGTTACAATCAAGTAGTTATAAGAAAATGATTACAAAAGAGTAAGATGTACAGTTTTAGATTAAATAAAGAAATGATTAAGAAGAAAGGAAATATAGGAATAAAGTGAATAAGTCAGATGTTAAGGATGGACAACCCCCTCAGCATAGAGCCTGCCTGAGGAAATCAGCCATTTTTTTATATGAATTTTAAAGGAATTGTGATGTGTTTCTACATATTATATCCACAAATTTTTTCCACAGGTTTCTTTTCCATTAGAAAGAGGGTATCATCTTATTGGTCTCATTTCAATTCGGTCAAGACTATGGGATACTTGAGAAAATCACGAAACTCTTCAATTTTCACTTCAGCGATAGTAATGATCATTTTTTTATTGGACGGAAGTGTTTCATCGAGTTCTAGTGATAGGGCTCATGAGAAAAATCATCAAGCTCTTCAGTTTGCAAAGGCGTCTGCAATCATTATAATACCTACGTATTATTGTATAGGCGAAATTACCCATCATGTGGGTAGGCATAGAACATAACCGAACGCCATATTTTTCCATCCTGAAACACATTCATTTTGAAGTCGGTTGTTTTTTATGAATGATTTTTTTGGTATAAATATTACTCAATAAATAAATTAATTCTCTTTACGGAATTTTCGGCTCTACTGAAATCAAATTAAGTATTTGTCCTGAATTGGCTTATATGATAACTAGGTATACCTTTGTTAAACGCGTATTGTTTGTGCATTTTATAGAATTTGTTCATAAGTGTTATTTGATTTAGGCATGAAAGCCGAATCGCTTATTATGGCCTGAATAAGGTAGAAAAATTTTACCTACAAAATAATTAATCAATTCATGTGAATGTCCGGTTGGTTATATTTCAAAGATACCCATCTTAAAATACTAACGATCATCTAAGTTAAACACAGATCTGTGTAAGTTTATAACATAGACAAAAAAAACAAAATGGAAATATCTCATAGCTGAAGCACTTTTTTCGAGGGAAACTTGTCCTAAAACGTAGTTCAGAAAGTATAAATCTTAGTAATATTTTTTTTGTTGACAAATGCATGTTTATTCAAATTATATTTATTCGTAAACGTCATTTAAAATCCCAAAAGGTGAATACATACTATGATTTTTTGGGCAAAGCTTCCACAGTACAGTTGCTATATGAATAATACTATGCTCGATGTATAAAAAGAAAGTAATTATTAAGTTGGTGATTGGAGAAGAGAATATGATAATATTCTAAATCAAGTTTAGGTTCTACAAAAACGAATTATTATAAAAGTTGTACTAAATACAATACGCACATTTCCCACAAAAAATACTCTTTGATACATTTGAAGTTCCTAAAGTAGAGGATATTTCACAATTGTTTATAGATGATTTTTTGCAAATATTTCGATAAATATGTCACTATGATTCCAAAACGGTGTAAAAATCGCCAAATAATACATAAAAATATGCTTAGTGGAATAGTTCTTATCCACTGGATGTTGGTACTGATTGATTGAATTCATTTTGTCAGTGCCAACATATACTAAATTGTCTATTTTTCATATTTTTTGTTGTACTATGTTTCACTATTGTATTGTTGTAATTTTTTGTATGTTTATTGTGGATTTCGAATAAATAAATATTAATTTTGAAATAAAATGTATCGATTGCCTCCCAATTGAACAGATATTTAAAAATTCAAACAAAATTCAAAAATACATTTAACAATGTAATTGTGTATTGTTTATTTTGATATAAAGACCAAAATTGTTTCAATTACCTACAACATTTATTAAATTAATTTAATAAATTTTATTCATTAAATTATGTTTTTAAATTTCTTCATTTGTTTTTTAATATTTGTTTGATATTTGTTTATTTTAATCTTGCTTTGCTTAGTTTCTCTTTATAATTGTTTATTATCAAGAGATTCCCTCATCAAGCACAACATTTAAATCTTTTTGACGAGGTTTTGCAAAAATGTTATTATAATAAATATATCTTGTAAATTTTTATTGTTAAATAAATAAAAATAATATTCTTTATCAATCGTCAACACAAAAATATTAAAAAAAAGTTTTTGTCCATCGGACTTTTAAAAATGATAAGACGAATGCCTCAATTCAACATTTTGAGTTGTTGAGAATACCGCCTTTTAGTTTCTGTCAATAATTATGTACACATCCTTCATCTCTTTCGTCTATGGTTTCCTATATGTGTACCGTGTGACTTATAAATAAGCGTAGATACATTACTAATTAAATTATTTGTTCCATTCATCTGCTTGTGGGTCACACGTCGTTTAATAATTTCATTAATAGACCATCAATCAACACCAAAATATATTACGTGTTATCGAATTTGTATATCTCTCAAAATAAGGTATATTAATGAGTTAATTTTGTCGACGGATAATTCGTGGTGAAACTCCATTATACTAGGTATAAATGAAAACACTAATTAGTTTTAGTTTCACTATATAATTTCAACACTGGCACTGACCGGTATCGATCTGAAGATCATCGTCAGAGTGCACTCTGACGATGATCTTCAGATCGATACCGGTCAGTGCCAGTGTTGAAATTATATAGTGAAACTAAAACTAATTAGTGTTTTCATTTATACCTAGTATATTAATGAGCTGAGATTCAACAAAACACAAACTAAACACAGAATTTCCAATCAAACAACTTAAGATATTCATATTATGATGGTCAGATCAAGCACTATTTTCATTATAGAAGTATTTTGTTGAAAACGTCATTTTTCGAGTAATTTCAAATATATTTAACGGATTTTCACAAATTCCAATAAACATTCACGATCGCGATTTTTTTGCGATCAAAAAAAGCGTGTTGATTGTCTCGATATTTTCATCTAATCGATGGAAATCAAATCTAAAAAGGAAAAAAGTCAAACATTATCACTATATGATAATGTTTGACATTTTTTTTCCGTTAGTTATAATAAGTAAATCCGAATTACATTGCGAGCAAACCAAGCTACTATTATAAAAAAATAGTTAAAAATTAACATTATAAACCTATACATACCAACATACCATATGCCTATTGGGGTAAATTAAATTCTGTTTGACAGGAATCAGTCTCGATCATTATTATTACTTCAGACAATAATTTTACTCTCAGAGTTTTATTAGAAAAAAAATCTAATAATGGTTATTTAGAAAAGAATAATATTTGGTTATGAACTCGCAGCTTTCAACTGTTCAGAAATTTTGCGAAGAACGAGGCAAAAGTGAATATATTTAATACATATAATATTTCCAAAGCATAATCCAGTCTTGTCGAAAGAGTAATCAACAGCGAAAATGATTGAATAACTCTTTATCAGTATATTAAACATTAATCACCTAATGATTATTTTTAGTTTAACAATTATTGATCAATGGATCGATTTTATGAACGTACAATATTAGAAATAGGAAAATGGTACATGCAATATCTGCTATTCAATAATTGAATGTTAATTAATACTAATCGTTTATATCAATAGATAAGTGTCGAATTTTATAAATATATCTATTAGACAACAGTGAAAGATTAGATTGTATACAGATATCAAAGGTACCTCTTCTCCCTCCTGTTTGACTTCATGTCTGAGGATGATGGGTACACTCAATCACCCAACGAATTGTTTACCTCCATAATATAGAATAGTAATTGTGAAAACCATTTTTTTTGACAAACTTTTTTAACTCAATAGACGATGTTGGGATATTATTGAAGAACCAGGAACTCAAGGGATTACGACATATCATCGGCTGGTTTACGTTATCACTTTATGCGCTTGCGCATCGTTCACAGATTATCCCTTCTTATTGAGTTTCCTTATCAATGTAATTTTTGAAAGTTCTATATATTTGAATGATGTGTAAAAATTCACCTAAACATAAGACATTATTACTATTGCCATCTATGAAGTAACGAAGAAACCTTTTTTGTAAAGCCATCTATTGAGAAATTGGTATATTTGTAAACAATAAAAGCAACAGTCCTTACAAATGAGGTGAGCATTTTTTTTATACCTGTCAAAATATTTCTTTTGAAACCCGTTCCGTTAGGAAATTCCACAACATTGACTACAAAGTCAAATCATTTGAATCTGATGTTTAGTGTATCAAGTATGTCCAGAGCCATCTTTGGCTGAATACGAATGGTGTCTTCTGCAACAGCCGCAGAAGCTGAGACATGAGGTCGTATTGTCGATCGTTATATTAAAAGGAATTAGAATTTGGACATTTCACCGTTGCGATTGGCTATACCAAAATATTGTTTTCACATATTGATTAAAGAAAATATATTCTTTCTTAACTTTGGCAAATGTAAACAATGGACTTCAACTGACTCTCAAGTTCTCAATTATTTTTTTCTACCAATCTATCAATAAATTGTCTCATCAGTTAATATGCACCCAAGTGGAATTGATATCATGTTAATGTCGTATTAATTTATGTAAATTTATAACAATCAAAGATTCAAATAATTCCGCAAATAATATGAATGAATTTCCAATTCCAATTCAGACTCAATATGTTGTATTATGTTACTATACATATGTATATAAACATGCAGACACACTGACCACACTATTAATTTCACACATATGTAGGTGTCCACGTTATAAAAAATACTTTCTCTAAATTATTGTCTTAATATTCAAATTTAAACTTCTGCTTTTTTGTTGTTTGATTTTTAGACCATTTCAATGTATTTAATGTCGAATTTCAAATAATCCAGAATACAACTTTTATTTGAGCGGAATTAACCGAGAAAATGATGACATTTATAAACGACCCTTTTTGGAGGGTGATTTTGGCCACATATAATAATAAATGAACTCTTAAGCAGCCCATTCACGATCGTGCCATCCTTTCAAATGGCTTGCCATCACTCCAAAATGCGCTCTTCTTCTTCTTTCTTCTTCTTCAGCCCCTTTAACTCCACTGCTGGATAAAGGCCTCTTCCTGAGTTTTCCACTTCTCTCTATCCTGGGCGCTCTGTTTCCGCCCATGTCCCACCAGTTCGACAATGTCGTCAGTCCATCTCCTCTGTGGTCTCCCTGCACCTCTTCTATTTTTATAGGGTCTCCAATTCAGAATTTTGGGGGTCCATCTATCATCTCTCTGTCTTGCCACATGACCTGCCCATTGCCACTTCAGCCTTCCCACTCTTTCTGCAATGTCGGTGACTTTTCCCCCTAACAGGGAAAATGCGCTCGTGAATGTTAAATCCCGCGCAGCCCAATTGGCCTGACACACCAAAATGGAATTCCAAACGATCGAAACTCTGTAGTGCCGCGAAAACGGCGCGGCCCATCCTGTCGGCACGGCATGCTCGTGAGTGTGAAAACCAGCGGTACATCGCGCCATCTAATTGGGCCGAGCTGTTAGACACTCTCGTGAATGCGAAAATACAACATTTTCTCTTTGTTTTTTTTTTCTTTCTATTATATATAAACAAACCGCTTAGTAGCAGTTGTATAAAACTCATCATCAGAATTATAACTCATTTTTACTTGAAAATTTAAAAAAATAGAACTTATAAATGCGAAAGCGCCGACCGCTTGCGTACCTACATATACTAATTTTGATGGCTCGATGGCGCGATGGCGCGCCCGTGAGTGTGATGAAAATTTTACAATGCTCCAAATGGAGCCGGTCCATATGAAACGACGCCGAATGGCACGATCGTGAATGGGCTGCTTTAAAGACTACCACACCTTGAAGAAATATGCTTGCAAACTTTCCCAAACAATGGAAAGACAGCTAGGAGTCCATATCACAAGAGACAATAAACATGATAATAGACCTGAATATTAACTTCACCGTAACTCCCATTATTTTTCATATACTTTATAAATGATGAAATTCCCGTAAGATTCCCGTAATCCTCCCGTAAGATTTGAAAGATGTGCATCTTGATTCTTCAATTTATTTTTCTTATAAAATTTATTATGATTTGTCTTCTATATAATAATTGTATTTATTTTTCAGCTCTCTATTGTTTTTTTATTTATTTTTTGTTATTTCCTCTGTCAATTTAGTTTTGTTTATTTTATTAGATAATACTTTTTGTACCAAGCAACTAATATTTATTTGTTTATTTATTTAATAAAATCTACGGCTTACTAGCCTTTTACATAAACAAATAAAACAGTATTTAACATGATAATACATACAATAACAATTTATATTAAAAAAAGTAAAGGAATTGTATAAAAAAGAAATTATATATGAATATAACAATAAACTTATTACAATAATACCGTCCCATACAAATGATGTTTATGGAATATTTCACGTATTAAATCGTAATTGGAATACATTTATATTTAAATAATTATTTGCAGAATTTTATGTTATATATTCTGTGAATTTATCAACAAATAAAATAAACATAAAATGAAATAAAATAAAAACAATCCTTCGATATGTTAAGAATCTGGATAAGTGAACTATTCCCAATTGAAAGCTTGATGATGCGTTTGTTGCATTTTATTTTGTTCTATTAAATAATTTACAATTTACGCATTATTCTGCAAAATCTTTTGAAGAAGTGAATAATGGTAATTATAATAATAACTGAGAGTTATTAATTTTAGTGCAATAATAAAAATAAATATGAAAATATAATATAAAAAAAAATTCTTTCTTCATCCTGTATAAAAAAAAGATAATTATAGTTCTCTACACAACACATACCATTATTATGTTCCACCCCCTCACTTCTTCCCCATACCATTTTTCTTCTTTTTCGTTAATTCTGGAACCGGTTGCGTTCAACTAATAACATGAGCACAAAGCTACAAAAGGTGTCATAAATTTTGTTATAATGTACCCATCACAAAGTTATTCATTCGATATTTGAGAAAAAAATATGTTTCTGATAATTCAAATATTGGCAAATTATTTTTTTTAACTATGTGCTTATGTGAAATTCAGCTGCTGGTTGCGCATCTTCATTGACGAGTATTCTTAGGATGATTTCACCGAATCGAATATTATTTGCTTTGACATACTCCGAACAACTTTCGATAAACATCTTTAGTTGACTATGTTTATTTTCGTAATATTTGTACATGCGTTGGGAATTATACACAACGGTACATTTTACTTTCGTCGTCTCGGAATATCTTAGTAATGGGAAAATAAAAGACCGAAGTGAACTCGATTGGTAAAATTTCGCAAGGTAAATTTTAGCGAGGAGAAAGACCAATCCTGCTCACTTGAATCTATTATATACAATACAAAGAAAGATTATTAAAATTATTTTAGTAAAGCCAAGCGATTTTCCCACTGAAGAGTTATTTTCGCAATTTAAAGTTAAAAAATTAAATGTGTTATATAAAATAAATGCAATTAAACAAATATGTAAAGAATATTTCACTAACCAAATTCACCCTATAGACAATCTAAGAATTGGTCCTCGCACAAGTGGAATGATAAAGATCCCAAAGAAAAATACATCTTTTGGCCAAAATCATTATTCATATTATGGGGTGAAGTGGTTTAATGATTTACCAGTGGATATGAGAATAGTGGCGCAAAATAATTTTGGTGGGTTCTTGGTATTGCTGAAAGACTCTTTGAAGTAACATTTTTCTTGTGTATTCATTGTGTATTATTTATTTTCAATTTGTGTATTTTTATTTATTCTACAGACCAATATTGTATTTTTTTTTTCTCTCTTTATAAATAATATTATGTATGTTTGTATCTAAATGTGTATGTTATTGTAAATAGATTAGTGCCTAGATTAAGATGTATGTATATAATTAGATTAGATAGTTTGTAGGATTGTGAAATGTGACTCACTTCAAAGCACGAGAAAACTCTTTTTGAAGTTGAGTCATAAAAAACAAAATTATAATGTATCTTTTTAAAAATTGTATATATTGTTATATTGTGTATTTTTCTTTGTTATTTTTAATAAATAAATAAATAAATATATTGGATCATGTATTGGATTTATATTCATATAATTCATTCTTAGACTGACCCCTTAGGTAGGTACTTATTTTGATAAAAATGAATGTAATAGTTAGTAGGTACTTATTGTGATTTTGTAAATATTTTATGACTTAAGAGGCTTTAGTATGCTACATAGTTTATTTTGAAAATCTTTTCCTCGTTACCCTCAAAAGATGTGTCGTCGGCCTTCGTGGCTCAGTTGGTTAAGTATCTGACTGCTGATCCAAGGGACCCGAGTTCGATTCCCGGTGGAGATGGTGGTGGAGATCTGTGAGACGATTAATATCGCAAGTCTCCAGAATGTGGCTACTTGTTATTGGGTGCGTGTTAAATAATTATTTGACATAGTACCTGTTTGTGACCCGAGAAGTAATATGAAATTAAAAAAAAATAATAACTTATTTTTTTGCACTCTATTCGCCTTATTAGTAAGAAACTCTGCTAACTCAACCAATTCAACCAGTATTTCAAACCCAGAACAGCAAATGTCAGATAAACTTTTTAACAAAATCGATCCAGAGACTTATGATAGGTTTAGAAAATATTCATAACTCTTCTGGTTCTAATTTTTCCATTGAGCAATTCATCATACTATGTTAAGCTTTTTTTATTATTTCTTTTCATTTGAACAGCTGTTTTATATTTCTGAATTGGTCAGTCTCCCTTTTAGTTGTTAACGCCGACCAAACCAATCTTTATAAAATCCATCCTGTTTTTAATCCAGTGGTGCTGAATAGTTTCGTATTAATCTCTCCGTGCCATCATATCAGCACTCCGACGTTGACGATCACCATCGAGAAGGCATCCTTATATGCCGCAGTCCGGAACAACTCGTCGACCGACGTCTCTGCATATTATATCAATTTTTATTTTAAGATTGTGACCAAGTTTAAATGACCAATTGATTAATTTTGCACATAACTTTTGTCCGTAGTAAAGAAGACAATATATTATGGCACAGCTACACAATTCACACGTAGTTCACACGATTTGATTACTGCGACATAATGAAGGTGTCAATACCTACCTATTTATTATTGTTGCGGGACAGATAATAAACATTATAACCTATTTACCCCTATTGTACCCATACTTGAAAATGTAAAATGTATTGTTTAATTAAAAATCTTAGATTATATATGATACAGATACCTAGTCAGCGCAATGAAAATATGACAACTAAAACTAAGAACAATGTTCTGAGTTTCACTCGCCCGGCCGTCAATACAGTCATAGAACACAATATAGTACCTAGTACACGTAAAATCTCTTTTCTATGCAGTATACGTACACCTACCGATCTACCGCCGCACACACACACATGTAAATAAAATTTGTCATACATTTGAATTCGAAATTTATATTGCACGCGGCTTCTGTACCTTCTGAAGCTTTCATTTTTTATTGATGTACATGTATAATTCTATCACTCTATAATCTGGTTGGTTGGAGGAAATTGCCTAATGGCAATAAGCCCGCCAGTGTGCATTATAATTGTTTATCATCATCAAAAGTCTCAATCCTATGGATTGGTTTGCAGAAGAAGTCTACATCTCGCTTTCCACTTCTCTCTATCCTGTGCAGCCCTTTTCAGCTCAACATATGTGGCGCAGTTCATGTCCTCGCACACCTGGGCCAAATATTCCCGTCGGGGGCGCCCCCTGTGGTTTGTCCCCTCAACCATTCCCTCCATTAGGTCATGTAGGAATCCCTCGTGGCGCAAGATGTGCCCAATCCAGCGAGCACGTCTCTCGGAGATGGTATTGAGTAGGTGTCTGCCTTCTTCAACTTTGTTGAGAACCTCGGCATTCGTGATGTGGTCCCTCCAGGAAATTCCCAGTATTCTTCTGTAACACCACATCTCGAAAGCCTCAAGTCTACTTCTGTCTCTTTCGGTAAGACACCATGTCTCACAGCCATACAACAGTATGCTCCACACATATGTTTTTGTGAGTCTCTTACGGAGCTTCAAGTCTAGGTTGTTTGACTCAAGGATCTTCGACTTCTTGTTGAAAGCCAGCCTTGCCTGATGTATTCGGCTGTCAACTTCTTTCCTTGTTCTCCCATCCCAAGAGATCCTACTTCCGAGGTACACGAACTATTATGTACAAAAAGTTAAATAAATAAATAATTCTATGTTAAAAATGTTAACATTTGACCAAAGTTTAACGTGTATCTTATATAAAAACTAGTAATGCTATTATCTCTCTTTTAAACAACTCCTACTTTATGTCCTTGAACAAGGAGCGGAAATATGTGGCTCAAATAAATCTCAGTTAATATAAACAAAATCAATTTTAAAACCACAACTTCACACAGTCAATCGAGAATTTTTAAACCACAATTTCACACAGTCAGGATAGAGATCACGATACCACTTCCACGCCGACGTAGCCGCAACGTCGGACAGCACAAATATCCCCTATCAAGCGAGTTCAACCTACCACCCCTAAGAGTCCAACCACATTCGTGAAGGCCCGTAAATCATGGCGAGGGTTACCCTCCCGGCAGCTCCACGAACAACAGACTGCCACAGGGAGCCTACGCCACGCCTGTAGTACTTTCAGTTCTTCGATTTCCACGCCAGGCGCAGCGTCGGCTGCACCTGTCTCATCATCAACTCGGGTACCGCCAAGCGGGTCGTGCCGACCAATCATCACGGGGGGCTCCTCCACCCCTTAGTACTCATGTTGGCGAATTTCGGGTACACCACCAGACAGTACTTTCAGTTCTTCGATTTCCATCGCCCGATGATGCAGACTTACTAATCGCCACGTTTGATGAGTCACCGCCGAGCGAGGCATTAAGGCGTCTGCCCTGCTCTTCCATAGGTAAGAATTGAAGGGGGCACCGACCTGTTGCCCAGAATCCTAGGGTGGGGCTGCGGCCACCCCCAACTTTACTGGCTAGGCCCCTATGGCCACAACCTAGCCCCACACAGTCAGTCATACAGTCAGTCTTCGAACCACGAAGAGCAACTTTACGGCTTTCAAGACTTTCTGTCCTAAATTCAGTGCACTTTTATCTTCACTATCACTGAGCAGTGAGCCACTTGTTTCCACGTGATAAGCTCTCTTTGGCACATTAAGTGGAGTGTCTGCAAAGTTTTAGAGTTCTCCGGATTCTTCGTATGTACTTTATGTGCTCTTTCAGAGTTTTGCAAGGGGCCGTTATTAGTCCCCATAAGCAGAACGGATGGTAGTGAGGGAAGAACAGTCAATCGAGAATGGGGATGTATATTTATTTACATATACTAGTTGCATGTAACACATGAGATCCAACTGTCGATGGTGATAGAATGTGTAGTTGAAGAATACGTGCCAAACTATAAACCCTTAAATCCAAATTATTGAATATTTAAAGAAGATATATTGTATATTTTTATTATTGCATATGCGCAAACATTGGATTTTTTTCCCTGTCGGGAGTCAAAGATATTTTTTAACAGATTTTAATTATCTCAATAGAGACGAAGTTGGAATATTTATTGTAGGAGAACCGGGAAATCAAGGCACCTACAGGGCTTACGACCTGTCATCGGCTGGTTTACGTGCTCACTTTATGCGCTTGCGCAACGTTCACCAATTATGCCTTTTAATGAGATCCCTATCAATTCAATTTTGAAAGTTCTATATATTGTAATACTGAAATTCTTTTCGCTTGAAAATAAGGAATTTTTACTACAGCCATCTATGGGTGAAATTATGAACAACAATCTTATTAATATATATAAATAAATAAAAAATAATAAGATTGTTGTTCATAATTTCACCCATAGATGGCTGTAGTAAAAATTCCTTATTTTCAAGCGAAAAGAATTTCAGTATTACAATATATAGAACTTTCAAAATTGAATTGATAGGGATCTCATTAAAAGGCATAATTTGTGAACGTTGCGCAAGCGCATAAAGTGATCACGTAAACCAGCCGATGACAGGTCGTAAGCCCTGTAGGTGCCTTGATTTCCCGGTTCTCCTACAATAAATATTCCAACTTCGTCTCTATTGAGATAATTAAAATCTGTTAAAAAAAAGATATATTGTTTTTTTTATAGAAAATATGTATGTCAGTGTGGAGGTCAGTCTTTTTTTCATACCGGGAATATGTAAAACCTTGATGGAATGCATGTATGAATGGATTCAATTTCCATTACCTACAGCAAATAATATGATGCTACTGATTGGTTTTTTTTTCTCAATTCATGTTTTGTTAACCAGTAATTCTCATCAAACATTTTTGCCTTACTTGTTGTATTAATGTCTGCTTGTCCTATGTAATAAAATAGTTGTATGTTTGTCTTCAATAAATAAAAAAAAGTAAATAAAAATGGAGATTTAGTATCAAAATATTGAGAGTCCTCATAGATATTGTGTATACAGGTATACGGATTGTATGAAACGATGTCGTCACTAAATCAAATTTTAATATAAAAATTGTTAAAAAAAGTTTGAGATGTACGGCTATAATTAATGTATAATTGATAGGAAGTTAAATTATCTAGTTGGGATATTTTGATATTATTTAAAATTTTGGAAATATAGGCAGTTAAACATTTAAGTCATAAAAAAATGTTTTTCTTAATACAAACAGTTTTAGAAACCTTGGAACTTTTTCATATAACCAAATTTGAGATATCGTATTGGTCTATATTTATATAAATTTTCAGTGTTCTAGTAATTATGGTTTTTGAGATATATCGAAAAATATGGACACACACGCATATACACTATACACCCTCACACAGACACACTAAATGTTCTACTCCAATTTCTGAATTCATCCATGTATATAATATTACAAAATTTATTGCGAATCCTCTAAATCGGTGTTTTTTACTTCAAATTTGGAAAACCATGCAATGTGTCCAATACTGCATACAATTCTCTCACACGGGACTAAGGTACGTCAATTGAGATGTTATTGTCAATAAAAATATCATTTGACACCCGACAGGGAAAAAAAACAATGTTTGCGTCATAGAATTATAAGGTACAGAAGCCGCTTGTAGTATATATTTCGAATTCAAATGTATGCCAATTTTTTTTTACATGTGTGTGTGTGTGTGAGGCGGTAGATCGGTCGGTCTACGTATTATGTAGGTGTACGTATACGGCCGGGCGAGTGAAATTCGTCTGTTTCAGCTTAGTTTTAGTTGGCATACATTCATTGCGCTGACTAGGTATCTGTATCATATATAATCTAAGGTTTGCGTATATTCAATTAAAAAAATATATTCGATGTACGTAAATATCGTCAATTTAATAAGAGAAATAAATTCTCTTGAACAAATCAATAACGATACTAGTTTGTATCGTTGTAAAATACGGTGTGATGAAAAAATAACATAAAATATAGATGCTAATAGTTCCCTCTATAACTAGTTCCCTCGTAAAACGAAATTCATTTCACGTAAGTATGTAGGAACTAGAAATTAAAATGGAATTTTCCACATGATCAAACTGCAGTGAAGTATGCAACTTCGATTTGCAAAAAAAAATCAAGTGCAATATTCATTATTGACAATCGCGTATCACGCAAAACTATTAATTAAAGAAAAACAAACAGTTCTCAGAATATTTCATTATTTGATGCGAAAAACGTGGAAATTCATGGACACTGATAAATACATACATAGTAAGTAAAATAGAAATATTATCTACAGCAATGAATGCAATCGGAATTGGTTCTCATAGAAATATGTAACATTATGTCTACCTACCGTCTAATCTGCAATATGTAACAATAATTTAGTTGCACAACCGTATTTACCTACACGTGGTTTAAAATACAATTAATTACTGAAGGAATTTTATAGTTTTGGTAACAATTGAATGAAGAACTAAAACAAACGCATACTGGTACTTACATATTAATACTTATTACATATAGGTATACGTACCTAATACAGATGACACTGTTTTCTCATAGTCATGTCCTGAATGTTTGTTGAGCGGGGCAGCAAGGTTCAGGGAAATGAAGTTTAAGATAGTTTTCATATGATCATAATTATGACTTCAAAAATATTCATCATAGTGTTTCATAAATAATTGTGATATAGTATAATAACCCTGAAAAAAAAACCCTGTGGGCTAGAGACCCCTGGGTAGAACAAGGCAGAGATTGATGGACAATGTTACCCGAGATCTGAACGTGCTGAATGCTTGTGATGACTGGGAGTCCACTGCAGCTGACAGGAAGGCTTGGAAAGCTATTGTTCATGAGGCTAAAGCTCTACTGGAGTTGTATGGCCATCGGAAGTAAGTAAGTAAGTAGTATAATAACCACCAATGAAATGTCCAAAAGAAGTATAAGTACTATAAGATATGCTTGATGATGTTTAAGGCTCTGAACGACTTGGCTCCACACTACATTCAAGAACTGTGTCATAATGTTCTATCAGGAAGACATCTTATAGTAAGATAATCTGAATTACAGAGTACCAACTATTTAAAAAAATGGACAGAGTCAATAAGTCGGCTTACTATGATCGCGGTTTATAGTGAAATAAATTGCCTCTTGACATACGTGGAGCTCAGAACGTTTCGTAGAACCAACAAATAAGCTATAGTCTCCCTTGTATCACTAAACGGCGCTTTATAAATTCTTATTATTATATAAAATACATCAAAAACATATTTCAAACTTCCTTTCATAGCAAAATTTCTGGCTATCTAACAAAATATTTCTCACAATCCTATGATTGGTCTGTAATAAGCACTCAATTCCTTCATTCATCCCTATCGCTGGACAGACTCTTCATCTCTTGATAGCTGCAACAGCGCAAATACGAGGTAATGTGAACATTACTTCACCTATATTTACACTTCATCGAAAAACATTTGATTAAAGAACCAGAATTACATTTTCAAAGAAACAAAAGAGAAAGGCATTCATAGTTTCACTGGATTCACGAATCCAGGCCCTCGAGCACAGGCTACTAGACCACCAGTCAGAATAGGCGAGCCACACGTTCTTGCGACCATGTATTCCGGCTTAAAGGGCCCCATTTATGACTCGAGTCACCTTCACCACTCACCCACCGACCTCCGACTGATACTCCACTCCCCTGTGCAACCAAATCCAACAGGATGCGGACAGTGCTGCTTTTACTACCCTATCTAGAAGATAGTAGGGTTTATACTGATTTTAGAAACGGAATTCCAAAACATTTTAGTGATTTTTTAACCTTAATTCTTTTTTCAAATCTATATTCTTCTTCTCTCAGTTATGTTTTAAGTTTTTAAGTTTTTTTGTGAATTCCGGTGTTCAAAAGTTGAATGATTTTTGGTGAATTTTTATATGCATGATTTTTCTTTATTTTGTAATATGTATGTCTCTATTTCATTAATTTTGTTCTAATATATTATTGTTTAAATAAAAATATAATAATAAATATCCAAAACATGCCAGCGGGTAAGTGTAGTGGTAAAATCCCTGCATCCTTTGTTAATTGTATTTTACTTTTGTAATGCATTGTAAATACTTTTATTGTATTGTGTAAGTAGTAAATAAACAAATAAATAAACAAGAATACACAGGTGAATCAGTTCATCTCTTTTCCTTTTTTGTTCTACGATTTATGCATTTTCTATTCATTGGATCTTTACTAGAAACCTATGACGTGAATCGAAAGTGAATAATAATATTCAAAATTAAACTGCGTCAAAGAGTTTGTGAACTGGTCGTCCTACGTGTCCGTTTCCAGGATATGCTGAGTTGTATTTCCTTTCTTCTGAATTCCTTGGCAGATATCTTTTGTTTTCTATCTGAGCTTCCAGAAACTCCTACTGAAAAATAAACGAACGTTTTAGATTCTGAATTTAAAATTTATAGTAAAAAGGTATTGAAACAAAATATCGATAATTACATATTTTATATATTTATTTATTTTTGATTAAAAAATGAATATGCCCTTGTTAAACAAGTACTTACATATATATCTTCCTACGTTCCCTAAAATAAGCATAAATGCTTGTACTATGGGTGAACGAAATTGGTTGTGGCAGGATTTGAACTCGCGACCACTGGATTACTAGCCCATTGCGCTAAGCGCTCTGCCATCGATCCATATATTGACGCTCCAAATAATAATAACTCATGGATAATATCTTATTGGAGAGACACCACATAAACTAACTCACCTTTTCTTGACATAGTCATATTTGGTGTTTTCCATGTTTTTTTGTTATTATTCATTTTATAATTCTTAAAATTACAACTTAATATGCCTACCTAATTCCAATCGAGATTTTGGGTTGCCTACCATATAACTTAAACGAGATTTTGGGTTGCCCACCATATAACTTAAACGAGATTTTGTGTTGCCTACCATATAACTTAAACGAGATTTTGGGTTGCCTACCATATAACTTAAACGAGATTTTGGGTTGCCTACCATATAACTTAAATAACAGATAAAATAATTAAGACGTGTTTGTCCCAGGCATGTGAAATTTATCTAATCAAACCTCATTTTTGGAACATTTTTTATTGTTTTTAATTTTAATTGGAAAATGATTCCATAACATGTTTAAATGTTTTTTTTTCAGAATATTCAAGTTTTAAACTTTTTTTGTAAATAACGATCTAATAAATCATTTTAAAAAAATAATATAAATACTAGTAGGTAGGTACCTACTTACATAATATGAAGTAAGTATATTACTGTGAGATGTATTTAGCTGAAATCAGTGAGCTTAATGATAATGTTGTTTAATTAACAAATATCAAAGACTGCTCCCAATTTAACATAAGGATTATCCCTAGTAAGATTGTCTATGGTATGGATATGTGCTGTGTATGTGTATCCTTCCATTGTCTCATTGTTTTAAATATTTATGTTATTTATTCAAGGCTACGTAATAAACAAAAACTAATAATTAATAAACAAGTGCAAAATCAAGATTATAACATCAATTACTAAGGTATTATATAAAAATAAAACAACTAAAATTACCATAAATGTGTACAAAAAGATAAAGAGAAAAGAAAAGCTAAATAAGGACACAAACACAAAAAAATCAATATTTATAAAGCAAATAAATAGATGCATACATCAAGCTAAATATGGGAAAATTAGGAAAAGAAAATCAATAATTTAGAAAGCCGCAACATATTAATTAAAATGTTATATTATTATGTTGTCAAACATTTATATACATATTATGTTGTCAAACCTCTCTTTCTATAAAAAAAATCAAGTCTAGAGGGCGCCTGCTGCCGGCGTACCTATTTTTTCTAATTGATATTGCATCATTACTACAAACCGAATAATTTTGAAAAAAATAATTTAGATAATTTGGATATTAAAAAAAAAATAAAAATCCAGAGTGTCCTTGGTCAACTCTCTGATGCCCAGTTTTACAGTCACAGGCTTGAAGTACTCTCGCAACAATCCATGTCTGTGAATATTATCTTCACCGACGTTGATTGCTATTTTTTGCACAATCGTGCTGAGACCACGAGTCTAGAGGAGCTTCTAGAACTAATCTTCGTGCCATGCATTCTTTGTCATTCTAACTAGCGTTCTGCGAAGGGGCCGTTTTCAGTCCCCATATGCGGAGCGGGTGGAGGTGGGCGTAGCTAGTTTGGATATTAATAAAGGAAAATATTCCCTTACTTTATAAATATTTTTTTTTTTTTTTCAAATAAAAAAAAAAAAAAAAAATATGTTCTCTATATATTTTTGTAGAAAAATAATAAGCACACTCGGATTTTTTACATTTATCTTATATTTCTAAAAAAATTATACGGCATTAAGCAATATATATATTTTAAAATTAAAGAAGACAAAAATATTTGGAAAAATATGTCATGACATTTGCATAAATGCTTCAGGTTTAGAAAATACCTCAAAAACCTTTATTTCGCTAAGGCGCTGAATGGAAAACAAAGATTTTTTAAGTTTCTTAACTAAACCTGATGCATTAAAGCAAATTTCAAGATATTTTTGTCTTCTTTAATTTGAAAAAAATATATATTGCTCTACGCCTTATATATAGTTTACTAAAAATATAGTAAAAACTTTGAAAATCGGGGTATGTCATTATTGTTCTACAAGAATTCATACAGAACATTATTAAAATGTTTAGAAATATTTGTCTTCATTAATACCCAAACTATCTAAGTTATTTTTTTTTTAAACAATTTGATTAGTAATAATGATGGAATATCAAATTGAAAATGGGTACGGCGGCAGCAGGCGCCCTCGTATCATAATAATACTTGAATTTTTCCTACCTTCCTCCTATTATGCTGTAATTTTACTTGTTCTGTTAATGCTCTCACGTAATCTGCATCTCGAGATTTCCATCTATAAAATGTATTAAATGTAATTAAAAAAAAATGGTGCTAAGATTTAACAATCGTCACTCGATATTTTGATGCGCTGTAACTCTACTTACATTCTTCTGCCAGATCTTGGCGATCGTTTTCCTCGTCCTCTCAGAAGCGGTACAAGTTCTATGCCACCGGTAAGTTTCAGAAGCTGTGATGTGGGAGTCAATGCTCTAGTACCTCCACTGGAAGATGATATATAGTTTCCTTTAGAATTGTGTCCTTTCCTGTCAATATACTCTCTC
Organism: Molanna angustata; assembly: GCA_963576475.1. Taxonomy (NCBI): domain Eukaryota; kingdom Metazoa; phylum Arthropoda; class Insecta; order Trichoptera; family Molannidae; genus Molanna; species Molanna angustata. The sequence goes on along the minus strand of OY754973.1, from coordinate 32,986,636 downwards.
ATTACACAAGTGTCGGAACACTTCACTTTGCAAACACATCCATTGACATTATTCCTCTCAGCATTCTTGCAATTGCAATCTTCACTGTACTTTCCCAGATTGTTATTGGCGTTGTTCATCGTGTACTCTGTCGTTGGAAATGTCTCCAAACCAGAGTATTTGTTCTGAAAGTTGTTGTCGTTCTCCTTGTTCATCGTCAACATGTCGTTTCTGTTCAAATGATTGTTGTTCAAAGAACGGTTCTTGGATGTGTTGTTCTTTATTTGTGGAAATGAGAATGTTTTTTCAGTTGTCCAGCCCTGTGAAAAATCATATTAAAACATTTAAGTACATATACGAGACTTATAATATAACCCATGGCCTAGTGGTGACTCGCAAGGAAAGAAGTAAGTAATATAACACATAAATTAAAAACTAGATAAGCACACAGGAAAACACTAAATGAAATTTTTTGGCGGCATTTTGTACCATTTTGTGCAGACGCTTTATTGGTTTTCCAGAATATCTAAAATCAAATATTATAAAATTACGATTTTGTGTAAAGACATACATACTTTTGATCAGAAGCATAAAGATGAATTAAAAAATTTGTATAGTAAGTACTAAATTTGCCACCAATAATGGGCATAAAGTTTTGAAAAACTTGTTCGTCCTGAAAATGTAATTGTGTTTAGCGAATTAATTATAGAGATCACGTTTTATAGACTCACGGCGAATAGCGGGAATCTGCTCATAGATACTTATAATAATCTACATACATAATTGAATCACTTCGATAATAATATGTTCTATACTGATTCGTCTAAATTTATCCGTCTGTATTTTAGTATATGAGAAACGTCAAAAAGACAGCATTTATACGAGACTCATTACGTCACACCGCGCGGATAAAATCCTTCTATAGGTACATGGTCGCCCGTTTATTTAGACGTTTTCTTACTCTGAAACAAATCATTAAAGGACATAATATAGATTATCTGGAACTTTCAAGGTATACAAATTCTGAAACAGAAGATAAAGCTCGGAAAGCTGAGTGTTTTTAAAATAACGGTGTATGTTTTTTTTAATATGGTAGATTGGCAAAAAAAAATTTTAATTGTTAATATTAAAAGTTGTATTTGAAACTGCACTTTTTCAATTCAATCTTATAATGGCAATAAGAGTATGAACGAGGCGAAAACACTTCGTAAGTCAGCTCAGTGGATTCCTGATTCATCATAATGTTGGAGATGTATTTCAACTTTTCTATTGAGATGGTAATTATTTGGTGCGATGAAAACCATTAAAGGCAATTGAATCGATTTCATTAAGTGTAAAGAATTAAACACATAAATATGAATTAGATACTAAAATGATTTTGGGACATAAATATAATACCAAAGACAGATGGAATTGTTTTAGATGAAAAAAATCAATTCGTGATAGCTGAATGAATACAACTATGAACTATGAAAACTATTTGTGGAAATATGAAAACTAATAGCGATTGATGAATATGCAAAGCAGCCTATCAATGAGGACATACCATGGAGTTGAAAAAATTCTTTCCGATATCTCCTGGATGTCTCCAAGGCGTCCCTCCTGGACCCTTTGCACCCCATGGTCCACGAGAAAGTAACTAGTTTCAATTTTGAAGATCAGAAAAGAAGAATAAATCATTCAACAGGGATATAAAAAAATACTTTAAAATGTCGATCGATAGTTTAATCTTAACTGATAGAGAATAACTCATTGTAAGATCATTTGAAAGGTTTTGTATCATTTAGTCAATATCCATTATATATCAATTCAATTAAAAAAAACATTAGTTACTTATTTCAAATTATGTTTTCGGGTAGTATTAAGAGAACTCATTTGCAAATTCTGGTTTTGCGGTATGAAATTTTGATCGTTAGAATGAACCTGGATCCATTAATTTTTCGTAATCAACTGATTATAATTATGGTCGTAGGCTGACTCAAATTGCACCAGAACTAGAGAAAAGATGGCAAAAGCTATAATTAAAATGAAATTGAAAGAAATTTCTCAAAATATCAACTGAATATGCTAATTAAATCAATTTAACAGATTTCAATGAAACTTCGATGAATTAAATTTGATGAATTATTGGACAATACATACATTAGTATATGTAATTAATGACGTAACATAAAGTGCCAGCCGCCACAACTTACGTAACGACATTATTTTAAAAAAATGACCAGAGTTTAGTAACATTTAATATATATCGGTGCAGTCTGCCCGATTGTCAGACAGTTTTGTCACCGACATTTGACACAAAAGTTCCAACTGCGATGTTGCAAAGCTGAATAACAAAAGGCCGTATTTATTTTAAAAACCTATCAACATACTTCGTGAAATATGCAAGATGAATCAACACAAAGTATTATTTGTTAACGGAGTTAAATAAATTATTTATCATTCCGATGGCCGTAGAATATATTTCATTATGTTCGCTTACCATTTTCTTTTCAAATTCAAAATTTTTCTTCGCCTCGTCGTTCTCCATTTTTCGTTTGTAATTTATTATGTCATCTGTAATACGAAACGTTCATTTGAATAATATTTAAATTATTATTATTTATGTATATAGGTCCTAATAATATAATGTCATGTCTGTACAAAAAAAATATTTTCAACGTCTATACCTTATTTACAAATACAATTGTTTGTTTAAAATTTCGTTGGTAAACTCTAACTTATATGTTAATCAAAAGATATCAGCGTCCATGAAATTAATTTTGAGTATAACTGAAGATGTGTAACCAAATATTTTGCTCGATCATAATAATGATTATATATCATTTTAATTGTAATGATTTGGTAATGTATTAAACGTAACTCTGGTTGGTTGGAAGCAATTGCCGTTTGGCAATAAGCCCAGAATTGTATAATTTATGTGTACAGAATGATACTAACAAACAAATTCTAGTAGCGACAGATAAATACAGAAAATATGTGTAGAATTTCAATAAAAAAATATTTAATATCTTACAAAAACATATTAAAGGGGGAACATGTCCCGTCAAACAATGGAATCAAATCTTTAATGATAACCCATATCATGGATGAATTAATAATAATAATGAACACTTCCTTGCACCCTGCGCAAGTGGCAAGTTTTTTTCCGTATGGCAATTTCTTCCAACTAACCAGTGTTTTCAGCCCAGATAAGCAACATTAGGGTGAGAAATGAATTTTAATAAATTTCTCCTCTACTGGGAATCGAACCCAGGGCGCCCGCACAGAAACCAAACGCCTTACCAATTGTGCCACGACGGTCGTCATATTATATTATTGAGTTCTATTTAATCTTAAGTTTTTATAGAACTCCATAAGACAATTATATCCATGATTTGGGTTATCGTGAGGGTTTTGATTCCATCATTTGACGGGACTTGCCCCCCTGATTTGATTATTATTAAAATTATTAAAATATTACATTTTCTTCCGATTTTTTTCTCAATATTAGAAGTAGCATGTATAGGTACGTATTCATATTTTATTCCCTCAAATATGTAAATGCTGGATTCGAACATGGGTCTACTGAATATATTTGTAAGTCAAGCGCGCTAACTGCTCTGCCACCGACCGGTCCATAATTCCGTTTTCGGATTAAACAAGTCTGTTATTACCTAAACACTTTCTGTACTTCATTTGTTCTTCGACCGGCGTTTTCCACCTGAGTAGATTATCTACAGTTGCCCTTGCTCCGGGATGAAAGCACAGTATCGGATCTCTCTTCCTGCCACGTCTGGTGTTCCACACTTTGCCTCTGCGCATTTCCATGGGCACCAACGAGTACTGGCTTCTGTCAAACTGGAAAATTACCAACTCCTTAAAGGATGTGATCAGAGCCTACAAAGTGACTTACTTTGATCGATGGGAGTGGTCCTTCTAAATTGAATGTGGAATGAAATAATTCAAATGGATGTCCAAAAAGCAGGTTTTTTTAAAACTCACCACACTTTTTTTAGTAGAGAACTCAAAACTATGCTATAAAAAAATATAAAACGATAAATAATATAAATCCTGAACGTTTATATTATTGAAATTACGTCAAGGATGAGACAATTGCATACACTGAATCGCGAAAAATATCTAGAGTATTTTTTCAAGCAGTTATAAAAATAATAATAATACTAAACTTTATTTTAGACGTAAAAACATATATAAAAATTTATTAATACATCTTGTTTGAACAAAAAAATATAAAATTTATTATTTTTTGGAACAAATAAATATGGTAAGTGGTAAGAGAATGACAATTATAAAATCATTATGTAAAACCATGAAGGTTCATTGTGTAAAACTATGGAGAACATTAATTGTTTTTAACTACGTATTCAGCACCTAGCCTACGAAAGGTGACAAGATTTTTGGTTTCTTTTATACATATTTGGTGGTAAACTATTATACATTTTGAGACTTTTATGGTATAAACTATTTTGTGTTCATGATAATCTCATTTTTGGAAGTCTAAAATCCTGACATCCTCTCGTAGGGTAAGTGTGATAATTGACATTGACATTTTTCTGTATATATTATGGAAGCATATTATTTTTTAGTTTGTAAAAAGTTGATGTTTTGTATATAACAAACCTACAATTTCATAAGGAATACAGAAAACATTGTATCTCTCGAAACATTTATTTAACACCAAATATTTTCATTTTTATTAAAGTTTTTCCATCGAAAGTCTTTTATTCACGTTTAAAAAAGTGCGTTCGAGTTGTGAAGTTGAAATCAATCAGTCGTTATTTTTCAAATTTTTATACTTACTGATAGGTAAAGTCTGATTTTTTTTAAAGTGCCAATTCTATGCATAAACAAAAAAATGCATAGTATTTACGCATGTAAATGTATTAGTAGAATCGTGGTTGCTGATTGGTTTACACCATTTGGTGTCCTTAACAACAAACATCAACAAACCCGACAGTACGTATCTATCTCTCGAAGTGAGCGCACGTTTGATTTTTTATGGTGACCATGTGTTCTAAATTAGGAACAGGGAGACCTTTGTGTGGACAAACGAAGAAATAATTTTAAATGTTTATAAATACATCCAGGATAAACGTGAAGCAGTAATGAAATAGGTGATTATTATTTTTATACACGTATACATAACAATTATAAAAATATATAATAACTTATAATACTTTCACAATAATTTATTTAGTTAAAATTTGAAAAGACATGTTATTTCATTATCATATAATTTAAATAGGCTAGTTTTTAATTATTTTGCTTGTATGATCAGTGACACATTCTTAATCCATTAATGTGACATTTTGAATAAGTATTTATTAATATACAAATCCCACCAAAAGACTGGTGATTACCACGATGACATGAACTTCGTTAATTACCAAAAATGGTTGACGGAAAAACTGATTCCAAATTTAGAACCCAGGTCTGTGGTTATAATTGACATACCATAACAAGGTGGTAAATCCAGCGCCGACGTCGAATTCTAAGAAGGCCGATATGCAGCAATGGTTGACTCGGAGGGGTATTCCTTTTTCGAATGACCTGCTTAAACCCGAGTTATATCGGCTAATATGCTTGAGCAAAAGCAAATTTAAAGAATTCGCCATTGACAAACTATTTACCGAGAATGGTCATGACGTATTACGGCTTCCACCATATCACCCAGACCTTAATCCCATAGAAAAAGTCTGGGCAATCATAAAAGGGTATGTTGCATCAAAGAATGTCGACATGACATTGAATTCCGTCGAAATTTTGGTAAAAGAGAAGGTGTCATCAATCACCAGCATTGAGTGGGGTAACGTATGCCGGCATGCCTGTAATATTGAAGATCAATATTGGGATCGGGACGTTGCCTTTGATGTCTTCACCGATAATAGTGATTTAGTTTTCCAAGTGTCTGATGACGACAGTGATTGTACATCGGATTGTGATGAATGATTGTAAATTGTAAACAATAATTTTAATGTCTATTGTAACTATTTAAAATTGTTTTCATTGTGTATTTTATTTTTAGTTTAATATCGATATATAATTATTATTATAAACATGTTGTGTTATCACCGTCTTAGTATAGAATAAGTGTCCATTATTTATTTGTATTAGTTACATAGTTATATTATTTATGTATGTGCGTTTGCCTCAATGAACTATTATGTAAATATTTTGTATAATAAAATTTATTATTTTTTAAAATAATATGTAACTGTTTATTATTATAAGGATTAATTACTTCATAATGTATTGTTTTTATATTCCTAATAAAAAGTATCAAATAAATATTTTGTTTAAATATTACTTTCCCAGGAGATGCTCATTAACATTTGCAGAAAATACCTAATAATGTAGACCCATTAAAGCCGCATGGTACCGGGGGTAAGTATAGGTATGAGTAGATATGAAGGTTTTGAAGATATATGCATGTGCAAGTTACAACTGTTTTATATCATGAAATGATAAAAAAAATCCCATAATATTTTTTTTCTTTCACACCATGGTCACCCTATAAGCTTTGGCACTGTTAAAAAAATCAGACTTTTACATGTGGTTGACAAAAACAAGAAAAACTAGAACACTGAAAATTTGTATATTTAAATATAGACAAATGAATACAATATCTCAAATCGTTTTTTTAAGATTATGTTCCAGGATTTCTCAAACTTATATTATTTAGAAAAACAAATATGACTAATTTATGTGTTTCACTGACTTTATTTCATATTATTTTAAATATGTCGAAAAACGCCGAAACACCCCAACTAGATAATTTAATTTTCGTTAAAAAATACATACATTATTGTTGTAAATCTCAAAAAATTTTAACAATTTTTATATAAATCGAATTTAGTGACGACATCGTTTAATAAAATTTATATGGCAGTATGTGTACATAGTATCTACGGGGATTCTCAACAATTTGATGCTGTTTACATATCTGGGGTAAGAAAAAAGAACTGACCCTTACACTATTCTGTCTTGACATACATGTTTTTTTATAGAAAACAAAGTATCTTAAAATATTGAATAATTTGAATTATTTGAATTGAAGGTTTATAGTTTGGTATGTATATTTCAACTATACATACTATCGCCATCGATAGTTTGATATCATGTGCAACATGCAAATAGTCTTAAACGAATATTATTTTTATTACTGAACAAAAATTAGTGTCATCTCTTTATACATTATGTATACTATATTATAAACGTTTTGTCAAATAAACCGACATTATAATAACAAAGGAATGTTATTTAACAACAGCATTTCATTATGTAAAGTCTTTGTGTCTTATGTCAAAATATAGCTTTTATAAGCTACCCACAAACACAATAATGTTGCCGAACGGTTCATTTTAAACAGAGGTAAAAAGAAAACTTCAATCGATAGTTCATTTGAAAATTGGTTGTTTGTTTCCAGATTGTGCCGATATATCTCGACCTTCATTCATTATGTAATTTGTACCATATACAATAAATGGCGAACGATATTCGTGACATAATAGTATAAAGGATTATATTTGCCGATACGTAGGTACCATCTCGTAACTAATACCCATTATTTTACTTTAAAAATATATATTTAAACTAACATTGACATTTGCTAATAGACCAAGAGCCGGTGACAGCCAGGGGGACGAGTCTGGTCAACAGGGAAATCAAACCATCCATGTTTACCCATATCATGGATATAATTATCTTATAGAGTTCTGTAACATCTTAAGATATTATAGGACTCCATAAGATAATTATATCCATGATATGGGTAAACATGGATGGTTTTGATTTCACCGGATGGCCAGACTTGCCCCCCTGATTTAAGTCATAGAATAAAGGCTGATTTTTTTCTGTAAAAAATACCACAGAAGATAACAATGATTGGATAATATGAACCCAGAGTAGTGGTGGCTTTCGCAGATAACTCCCCAAAAGACACCTTAAAGAGACAACAATTTGACTTTACAGGTGTTTGTCGGAGGGTTTCCAACAGCGTAATTTCTATTAGTCTTTATTTCTAATAGTAGTAAATATTCCTTACTGGACGCGGCAGTTTCAAAAGTTATCTCTTTCATTTTCACTTATCCGATTCGTCCTCATATCACCTTTGTGATAACCCTAAACAGACTTCTGAGCATATTCTATAGAAATGCACTAACTTCTCCGTGTCAACTTTCCGACGAGAACTCTACATCGATGTCCGAGGGAATTTCTTTGGAACCCATTGGACATGCGGATCTTGTAGCCACGAAGATCAACTTTAGAGCTTTCAAGACTTTCTGTCTTAAAATCGGTGCACTCTTATTATTATTATTTATTACTTCTCGGGCAACTAACAGGTACTATGTCAAATATTAATTTAACACGCACCCAATAACAAGTTGCCACATTCTGGAGACTTACGATATTAATCGTCTCACAGATCCAGACTGAAAACGCAATTAAAAACTGTGTCTCCACCGGGAATCGAACCCGGGACCTTTAGATCAGCAGTCAGATACCCAACCAACTGATCCATGAAGACCGACATCTTCACAATTATCTTCACAATCAGTGAACAATGCGCCAGTTGTTTCCATATGATTTGCTATCTTTGGCACTTTAAGTGCAGTGTCTGCAAGGTTTCAGAGTTCTCCGGACTCTTCGTATATTTTTATTGACAATCATTTTTTTCAACATCTCAATAGAGACGAAGTTGGGATATTGTAGAAGAAAAAAAACGTTTATCAATAAAAATATCATTTGACTCCCGAAAGGGAAAAAATCCAATGTTTTCGTATATGCAATTAAAAAAGAATATTCGATCTTCGTAAATTCTTTATGTGTTCTTTCAGAGTTTTGCAAGGGGCCGTTATTTGTTCCCATAAGCAGATCGGGTGGTGGTGAGGGAAGAACAGTAGTAAATATAAAAAAAATCGCTTAAATAAATTTTCTAAACTAGAAATGGGTGGTTCAAATTTTCATTCATTCGTATTGAAAAACATTTTTTTTTCTTCAGGGTCTTGATAGCGAGCGAAATATTTTTCTTCAGGGTCTTGATAGCGAGCGAAATATTTATCATCAGAGTCTTGATAGCGAGCGAAATATTGGCGAAAAAAATATTTCACTCTATTGTAAAACCATTTATATACTTTTATACAACGCAAAAACTAGATTTGGTAATATATTTTCACAATACACACGTGTAAGGTGATTAGACAGAAGTACATAGTAATATAAAAGAATGGTTATACGCTAGAAATAAGTTGTTATACCTTATTTTCAGGATATATTCCCTCGCGTACCAGGTTGTGTCTTCTCAGCCCCATTGGGTTGGGGGCGCCACCCCCCGGCTTACCCCACGGATTGTAACCTCTCAGCATGTCGAGAGCCTACAATAAAAATCATTCACAACTTATGATTTTTTTTTGTAGTATTGGAACACTTATAGTTGATTTTCGTGGTTAATTTTCAACCCTTAATCGAATAAGTTTGCCATATACCAACATATTTATTAATTTTGAAATCTTTTGCACTTTCAAATGCCGTTGATTGGCGAAATGTACCTACCAATATCTAAAAAAATATTTTCGTGCAATGCTTATTGCGACAAATCAGGAGTAGGATCGTAGATACATAATATGTACATAAATGACTGCAATTATTTTTTGCTTTAAAATATATCTGTCCTGTTTTTCAAAACGACCAACCAATAAGTAGAGACCTGGGGGGGGCAAGTCTGGTCAACAGGTGGAATCAAAACCATCCATGTTTAGCCATATCATTATGGAGATGTATAATATCTGATGAGGCTATAGTAGGCTATATAGTATATTTTGAAAATAATTTCCCTAATACCCTCAAAAGATACGTCTTCGAAATAAGGAACAGTTTGTATGTACATCTTAATTCTATAGCATGAGTTTTTTGAATTAAGAATTTGTATAATACTTTTCTTGTAAAATTAGTTTAAGTACCTAAAACCCTTTTTTATTTTTTTACTGTACGTAACTAAAAAGCTACAAGACCTATGAAGTATATTTTTACTTGAATCAAAATAGAATACGAAAATCTACCTACTGAGTTTTATATTAGTATAATATTTAAATAACTATTCTTGCTATTTAAAGAAAACCTCTAAATACTAACTTTTTTGCACGATAAAATGTTGTATATCACATATCAGGTGATATACAATATTTTTTCGTGTTTCATACATTAGAAGGTAATTTAGTGCGCATTTTTGCGTACATCTGTATACCCGGGGTATACAAGGGCCTTAAGATATTTATTATTCAACTCCATAAGATACTTACATATATCCAAGATATGGGGAAACATGGATGGTTTTGAATCCGCCTGTTGACCAGAATTGTCCCCCTGAATTATTTGCGTTTGCGATAAACCAGACTTAATTCGCGATTTTTCAATTTTTTTTGCGAATAATGTGAATTTTCACATGTTAAAGAAGTAACATCGAAAAATAACTTTTTCGCAACATTTTCGTAAAAAATACACAGAATTTATCCACCAAAAAAGAAAGAATTAAAAACAATTATAGTAACTCGAATTTCTGCAGGTGAATCTACGCTGACAATGAAAAGCCATAAGAAAAAAAATTAAAAATAATAAATACATACATAAATTAAAAAAAAAACAACACGATTATAGTGAAATCAGAACTTTATTATAGGGAATATTTACCTATTTCATTACAATAAAGAGCTACTTTTACGACGAACAAATCATAGAATTTTACAGAAAACAATAAAAAAACATTCTTAATACAAAATAAATGAAAAGAAAAAACGGGAAATGAAAAAGAGTTAAAGGAAAAAGTAATAATATAACTCGTTTTTGTGAAATCAACTAAGGGCATCAATACACAAAATTAAGTCTTAAACATATTCTTAAATTAATGATTAAGTAAATAAATTTTTTTAAATAAAAATCTTTAAATAAAAATTTGGTAACAAAAAACTTTGTTTCTTCCACTTCACATTTATATTGTGTGGAACGTTTTCGAACTGTACTAGTTCATCTTCAGCATCTGAAATGTGACTGATTCAGTCACAGTCAGAATCAGTCACATTTCAGATGCTGAAGATGAACTAGTACAGTTCGAAAACGTTCCATCCAATATAAATGTGAAGTGGAAGAAACAAAGTTTTTTGTTACCAAATTTTTATTTAAAGATTTTTATTTAAAAAATTTTATTTTCTTAATTATTATGGATTTCCACAGTGTTACTAAAAATAATTTCAACGAATTAAATTAATGAGTTAGAATTATATACCTATTTAATTAATTAAGACTTTAGTTGAGTTAACAGTGAAAATATCACTATAGAATGATCTATGATGTCGATAAAAATTGTTTTGACTTTTCTCTGGAACGAAGAAAATATATAGTTTTACAAAATACATTTTTCTTACCAGTCTTTTTTCTTGAAAACTGTTAGTGTAAGCCAGCATGTCGATTTATTGTTTCTTCTATTTCAATATTGAACCGTGTAACGGTATTAGTCCTCTCACTTTGCCAATATTCTCATATTTTAATATTGAAGTTTATTATCGACATAAACGTATTGTACTCACTATAATTACATAAATATACTAACCGAACGAATTGTTTTTCTCGTGTTATAATCAAAGTAATTGTACGTTTCTAAAACGATTGCGGTGTTAAATAAAAATTAGGTTATAATTTATCTATCTACTTATGACGTAATTTTTAATAATAACTTGCCAATGTGAAATAACTGAAATTGAGATTCGCATTATGTGTGTAATTTATGTGTTATAATATTAATATGATGCATTCATAGTGTTATGTTAATTGTTTAATAAAAATTATCTGAATTTGTGTATATGAAACATTTTTTAGAATTTATATATATGAAACATTTATGTGAATTAGTGTATATTAAACATTAATGTGAATTTGTGTATATGAAACATTTATGTGAATTTGTGTAAATGAAACATTTGTGTAAATTTGTGTATATGAAACATTTATGTGAATTTGTGTAAGTATGTGAAACAACAATGTTTAATAAATATGATTTATCAACGTTTGATAGATTTCAAATGGAATAGTAAACTGATATTTTATTTATTTTTATTGATAACATTCATAAAATATAAATCACATATTTTTATTAAATTTATATAAATGTATATTAAAGTAATCTTTTGTAGGTGTTTGTTTTTAATCGTAACAATTCAAAGTGATTATGATATATTCAATTTTATTTAAATTAATTAATGATTGAGTTCAAGTATTGAGAAAATTAACATATTTAATTAATAACGAATGTCATGTTTTAATTATTTTTATAAATATTCAATAACAAAATGTAATTACATTGTTCATTAGTAAATTAATATCGAAATTAAGATTTATATAAAATTACGTTTTATTAATGAGAATAATTAAAATCACACTACAAGTTAAAATTGATTAATTGTGTTAAATTACTTTTAAATTAATAGGTATTTGATAACATTTTTATCAATCCAATTAATATTTATATTATTTAATTTTATAAATTAAGTATTTACAACGATTCATGAAAATTATACATTTTTTTTAATCAATAATTTAATTCAACCAGTGATTTTTCCATGAATCATTTATAATAGAAATACTATATAATAAAAAATGAATTGTAAATGTTTTTCATTTTTGACAAATAGAAATTATTATGAGATAATAACGATTTTATTTGAATTCGTTATTAAAAAACTAAAAAATATTATTAAAAGTCAAGTAAAATTGGAGCGTGCTTTCGATACAGTTCCCTGGCAAAACTGAATAGAGTTTTTGCTAAATAAAATATGGTTCCTCAAACAAGTGGTTGAAATGGGTATTCTTGAGTTATTTTTTTAATATTCATACTCTAGCAAGTATAAGGTACCTTCATTATTATTTATATTTTTAAAAGAGATAACATTGAGAAATATTTAGCTGAATGGAGATCAACTAAATTAATTGGCAAAATTTGAGCTCGGGTGGATGTGAAACAATAATTGAAATTTATTTATAGGTTCATTTACTATGTATGAAAATAATACAGTACTCAAATTGTTCATCTTTTTTAACGTGTAGATATTAAGTAAAAATATTTAAATATATTTTCTATAGTAAAAAAAATACAAAAAAAGTACATTATCTCATACATAAAAAATTATATTAAAAAAATTATGGTGATGAAAAAAATTATATTTTTATAACATTTATAAATAAGCATTATTTAAGAAATACACTTATCAAAAAAGGAGTACACACATCCATTTCATTCACTGTTAGAAAATAACAATACATTGTTTAGTATTCAGGTCAGGGGTTGGAAAACGTTTGAAGAATCGTTTTTCATTTTACATCCTAGATATATTGTATAATTTTTAGAATATTGATTATTCAATATTAAATTACAGTTGTACTGATACTTATAACCTACATATTTTTATACAGAATGCACAAAAGCTACAAGAAGCTTGGATAACAGTTGATCATGGATGACATAATCTTTCATATATAAAATAAAACGAATTCAAAATGAATATGAGTCTAGATAAACCAAAATTGGCGTTTGGTTCTCTTTGTCTACCCCATGAGGGACATGGCATGATAGCATGTATATAGTAATATTGTATTTCTTTATTTATTTATTTAGAGGACAACATACAGTGTATAATAAATTATATAAAATAAAGATGATTTGAGTAATATTAAAGCCAATTGCAGGTTGCCACTGGAGTTATTGTAGTATATTAAGATAAGTTAGGAATAGTTACATAATTATGGTGAGATATTGTGTTGAGTTTGTTTATGAGGATGAAATTTTAAGTCTGATATATTTTTTAAATGTGGGGTGTGTAAAATTTTTTAAACGCTTAGTAAGAATATGTCGAACTCTTGGAAATGCCTATTGTATGTATTACAAATTCTGTAGATTGTTGCATGTTGAGCATAGTTTTTATACAATAATACGCAAATCCTTCGCGAATTGACGAGCCTCATGATTTCTCATGATTATATACCATCATCAAATCACTAGGCTTTGTTCAGATGGAACTACCCCAGAAGTAATCCCTTTCTACTGAATAGGGAATCATCGATCATTATGTACTATTAATTGCAGATAACTTTGCGAATTGAAGAGATTGATATTTTTACTCGTGAGTTCCATCGTCAGAACTCGATGAATTTTTTATGCGTACCTATCACTTCTGAAAGACTCCCTTCTTGTTAAAAAAGGAATCATAAAAAATCGGATGATTTGGTAATGAATTACTATCGCTGAAGTGAGTTAGATAATTTTCTCATAGATCTCATGATAATATCTTGACCTCGAGGGAGATCGCGATCCACTTCCACGCCGGCGACGCTATAGAGCCCATTGGCCCTGTTCACCACCGGACGCAGCCGCAACATCGGACAAACACAAAATATCCACCATCCATCGGGTTCAACCACTGCCCCCTAGAATCCAACCTCACACGTTAGGGCCTCCGATTGGTCTCAAAATCGGCCGCTATGTACACTCCGTTTCAAGTCGGAGGGGCTTGTACCCCGACCCCTCGGTCCTCGTGTTGGCGTCCGGAGGTTCCGCGGGCTAACACCGGGGGCATCCGACGCAATCATCACCTGTCAGATTTGACGTCTAGTTGTCAACACAGGATGTCTGACCCGACGTCTGCGCCGGCGGTGTGCCCGAACCACACAACAACATTCGCCACAGTTTGACGAGTAACTCCCGACCGAGACTGAAGGCGTTCGTCCTGCTCTTCTCTAAGTACAGAATTGACAAGGGCGCAACAGCGTCGGCCCACCCCCGCCTTTACTGCCTAGGCCCTTAGAGCCTCAACCTAGGCCCATATATCTTGACCTAATTGAAAAAAGACCTATTGGAAGATACCCCCTTTCTAATGAAAAAAAAGAATCATCGAAATCGGACAACGTAATAAAAAGTTATCGCCATCTATGAAATGACAAAGAAACTTTTTTGTAACGCACTCCACAGTTCCTAAGAGGTTACAATGCTTTCGCATAGATGACACCCCTGAACTGCGCCTGAAATATTATTTCATTTTTGCTCGTTTATAAACCAATTTGTACCGATGTTTATAGGTAGGTAAATCAAATATTTTTTATAGCTGCATATACGCAAACATTGAATTTTTTCCCTGTCGGGAGTCATGATATTTTTATGACAATTCTTTTTTATATCTCAATAGAGACGAAGTTGGAATATTAAGAGAGAACCGGGAACTCAAAGCACCTACGGGACCTTCGATTGTGAACACGTTCTATTTCTTAAAGTTAAAAACCTGAACCCCATTTAAAACCTCGTCCGTGTAAAGTGCGCTTAAGAAGATTTGTTTGGATGGAAGGGAAGTTAATTCGCTACTTCCACCACCACCCGCTCCGCACACGGGGACTGTCAACGGCCCCTTCGCAGAACGCTAAAATGAACGAAAAAAAAAACAATGCATGGCGCCCTCTAGATTAGCTATCTCGGTAAGGGGCAGGGTAAGGCAATGTAATTAAATACTCTGCTATATTTGATTTTACAAAAAAGTGAGAATATTGTGTGGAAACGTATCGAGCCAATGTTTAGATTTATAAAATACCTATCATTTAAAATAAACTTTCATGTTTCTAAGCCTTATAAGTTTTGAGTTATGGTAAAAAAATCTAAGAAAAAAGGTATTATTATTTAAAAAAATACACAAAATGAAAAAAAGTGTATCGCGCCAATGTATAGACAAATAATGAGAGAATAATACATATTTTTCTTGAAGACGTCGCTTATAAGAGTACGGAGTAATGAGCATCCAAAAAGTTCCTTGCATGGAGCCAATCCCGTCACCTTAATTGGCAATATTGACCTTTGTGGGAATTATGGTGTTTATATAATTTTGTTTTGTAAGTATTTGTTTTACTTTTTGTAACATGAGCCAAAATTAAAATAAATGAAGAAGCAAGGGATTAATGTAATGATTAATGACAGAGAAAATAAGTGGAAAGAGCAAATAAGTAATACGATTGGCAAAATGAGGAAATTATTTTATGTATTCTATCGATTGAGGACTTTCTTGGACATTGCTGCGATGAAAAATATATATTTTGCACTTGCTCAATCTGTCATGCAATATGGGATTATAGCGTGGGGTGGTGCTTATAAAACTAACCTCGAACCCCTTTATATCATCCAGCGGAGTATCTTAAAAATAATTTTAAATAAACCCAGAGACTACCCTACGACTAGCCTCTTTACCGAGGCAAATGTCCCATCACTGCATGCTATATATAAGAGAAATGCATTGAAGCAGATATACAGGGAGTATTTCGTCGATAGAGTACATGCTTCGGATTGTATAAGAGCCACTCATCGATTTAATGTGATACTAAATAATATACCAAAAAAAAGAACGGCCTACGCACAAAACCACTATACGTATCTTGGCGTTAAGTGGTTTAACGAACTGTTGCCTGAGCAGAGACATACGGATATTATCGATCTAAAGAAATTTTATGTAGATATAAAGAGGGTCTGTGTATAAAAAATGGTTTTATTTATTCATTGTTGTTATATATGTAGATATTATGCACTTATTTACTTAATCGTAATTGATATTTAAATGTTGTTTTTTTTTTTTAATATAGCATATATACCTATGTCTATTTTTAAGTATGTTATTTGTTACCTATGATTATTTTGTTACTTTGTTTTTGTTCTATATCATGTAAATAGTTGCAACTCCCTTCAAAACACGAGTATATCTCTTTTTGAAGGAAGTCATATTATAAAGTGTTTTAATTTCTTTTTGCTATGTATTTTTTTTTATGTAAAATATGTCTTTTTGTAATAAATAAATAAATAAAATAAAAAATAAAAAATAAATAAAAATGTGTTAGTATATATTTGTGGCTCTCTCACCTTCATTGGACGACCCCAATGTCGATACTTATGTATTATGTTATAAAAGGGATATAACAGAATATACAGGTAAGGCTAACGTCAGAGTAGTTTTCGTTTGAATTTATTGGAGTTAGTTTTTATTATAATAATAATAATAATTCTAGTTTCCGCGTCAAATAGCTAACAATATAAAGTCAATACGGCAGTCATTTTCTCATCCAATTTACTATAATGTTGCGAAATTCTTTCATATTTAGGTCATGGAAATAAACTGACACAGGTATCAATTTACTTTATAATACCTACCTTGGATGACAAGCGGTGTTTTCGGTTAAGAAAAGGTTCCACTTTTTGGATATTTCCAGTTCAATAATAAACTTGGTATATATTATCGAGCGATTTGCAACCTATTTTAAAATAAATGTACTAGTGTGATAGTTTGTAATTTTAAGGGTTTCTTGGCTCATATGTATTATCTTAATTGCTTCGTATTATATATTTCAAATATTATACAAAAGGTAAAATAACATCTCACATAGATCAGCAATGAAGTTAATCGCCCATTTTGAATGTAGTGCATTTCAGATTATGACGAGACTGGTGTAATAATATCGTGCTATATTTTATAAGGTAATGCACACCCTCACGTATGTAATGTACCTATACTAGTCCGTGTTTTAATACATGAATCAATGAAGTTTGCGTCTGAAAAGTCCAAGAATCTATACTTACTTTTTTTTATTTGCTTTATATGGCAATTCACCCTATTCAGAGTGCTAAATGCCTTGGATTAAAATATAAATTAGGTACTGCCTCCCTGACCAGCCAGGAAATCCTAGGATGTACATACACCGATGTTTTAAACCTAACCTACAAAATTTTGTTAAAAATAGGTTGGTTAGGTCTAATAAAGCACCTGGAATTGATAACATGCCATCCGAATTACTGAAGTATGGGAGCGAACAACTACACAGGTTACTACACAGCTTGCTCAATAAGATTTGGGATTTGGAAGAAATACCTGAGGAATGGCAAACAAGTATCGTATGTCCTATATATAAAAAAGGGGATAAACTTAAGTGTGAGAACCATAGGGGGATTTCACTGTTGAGCACGGCTTATAAACTACTGACTACAATACTGAAAGGAAGAGTGGAATGTTATGCAGAGGAAATCATAGGAGAATACCAGGCTGGTTTCAGAAGGGATAGGTCAACAAGTGATCAACTTTTTACAGTTCGACAGTTACTTACCAAGTGCTGGGAATTCGACATTGATATCTACCAACTGTTCATTGACTTCAAACAAGCCTATGATAGTATAAATAGAGAAAAACTGTATGACATATTATTAGCATTCAAGATACCGACAAAACTAGTCAGACTGATAAAAGCAACAATGTGTAATACAAAATGCAAAGTGAAGATTGGAGGAGAGCTTACAGATGAATTCACGGTGTCGCAAGGACTCAAGCAGGGTGATGGATTGGCCCCTACATTATTCAATCTTAGTCTGGAATACGTCATTCGTAAAACATTCCACAGTAACGCAAATCCTAACATATACTTCCAAAGCAGCCAGATAGTAGGATACGCGGATGACCTCAACATAGTGGCAAGATCATTGACAGCTGTAAGAGAGGTTCTTGAACCATTGGAAACAACAGCATATGAGGTTGGACTGGAAATTAATGAAAGCAAGACGAAACTAATGAAACAATCCAGAAACTCAAGAAATAACCCTTTACGCAGCATTCAGTTTGGGGATCGAAACTTCGAAGTAGTTGATGAATTTTCTTACCTGGGGTCCACCATAACCAAGGAAAATGAAGACCACATAGAAATAATAAGAAGGATCACAACTGGTAACAAAACATTCTTCTCTCTGCTCCCGGTGCTTAAATCAAAAAGTGTTCACAGAAAAACAAAAATCACCCTGTATAAGACTATAATAAGAACAGTGGTGACATACGGGAGCGAAGCGTGGACGATGACAGCAAGATCCGCAGAGATGCTAGATACATTTGAGAGGAGAGTGCTACGGAAAATACTGGGACCCGTGAATGATGGAGAAGCTTGGAGAATAAGGTATAATGATGAAATATACAGCATCTATAAGACTCCTAGGCTCTCTGTACATGCTAGACTGAGCAGGCTGAGATGGGCTGGGCATGTACAGAGAATGCCGTCATCACGGGTACCCAAGAGGATCCTTGAGGGACATCCGGGTGGAAGAAGAAAGGTCGGCAGACCCAGGCTGCGATGGGAGGATGAAGTGAAAAGGGATGCGGAACAATTACTGCAAGTGGCAGACTGGAGGACAGCAGCGGTAGACAGGAGGAGTTGGAGGCGACGATTGATGGAGGCCAAGGCTCGATATGGGCTGTAGAGCCATCGGAAGAAGAAGAAGAAGAGGTCTGTTTATAGTTATAATATATTAGAAAAAATTGACTTGAATATTAAAATAAAATAACTAAATTAAAAAGCAAGGTTAGGAGCAGTTTTAGGAGAATATTAAAAAGTTTAAAAATATGTTGCAGTTCAATGTTGTGAGTAAAGAAATTTCAACAAGACATAAATTTAAGAATTATTAAGAGATAACAGGTGGGAGATATTCATTGGAGATGTATGAACAGTGTCGATAAAAGATTGATACAGTAATATAGGTACTTGCATACAATTTAGTAAGTATAGGTACGAATGTGTGTTTATGCGTGTATGTAGTAATATTATGTAGGTAACATTATTATGTTTCGTGTCCAAAAGTTTTCTTGTAGGTAGGTACTTATTCACATATCATATTCCGACTGCCTGTCCATCACGAGACACGGAAAAAACTTTTTAACATTTAAATCAATTTCAATATCACACTAGTTGCATGTAACACATGAGATCCAACTGTCGATGGCGATAGTATGTAGTTGAAGAATACGTACAAACCCAACAAATTATTGAATATCTATTTTAAGATATTTGGTTGTTTATACAAAACATGTATACCAAGATAGGATAGTGTGGAGATCAGTCTTTGTATGTATATAATATGGAGATGAAGTATCAAACTATTGAGAGTCACCGTAGAATCGAATTTAGTCGTCACTCAATTGTGAATAAAATTGCATGTATTTATACTTAGGTAAAATTAAATAAATTTAATCCATAAGTAATGTCTTTTTTTATAATTTGAATGGTCAGGAGACGTTGATTGTACCTACCTAGCTATGCACAATAGCCATGCGGGAGATACCTGTTATTGGAGCACGGGAGATTCTATTTTTTTGTTTCATGTTTTTTTTGTTTGTGTTGTTCAGTGTTCTGTTGGTGTCTCTGTATATTAAATAAATAAATAAATAAGCAAATATGGATCAAACAAATATTATGTTGATAAAAAATAATTACAAGTAAAACATGTAAGTGAATATTCTTCTAATTTGAAATCTGCAGCGCCATCTGGTTATTAGTTTTCAAAGCAACTAATATTCAAATTATAAAGAATGAAAATAGCTTCATAGTCGTACCCATAGAAAAGAAATTTATTTGTCGTACCACAATTTAGTACCTAACCATTGAGAATTTGGTTTTATTCTTGGCATTATGCAACTGTTAGTTGTCTAATAGTTTGATTGCACGAGTTACTACTAAACGAATATGGCCCTATTTCAAAATATTATTCCATCGTGTTCATTAGAGATGCCACGAATATTCGGCCATTATTCGGTATTCGGCCACTTTTTTAATATTCGTTATTCGGCCGAATACTGGATACTATTCGATACTGAAAATAATACTTAAAATCTACCAACGGTAAGTTGTGATGAATAAAAACAATTTTTTCAGCATTTGTTGACAGTAAACGGTTACGCTTTTCTTCATAAATTATACCCGCTTCTGAAAAAGTCTCTCACTATTAGGGTTGCCAGATGGTATCCTAAAGGAGGACATGTCCTCCTTTTCAACAAATTGTCCTCCCTTACCCACCGTATATCCTCCTTTTGCGTTGATTGTTATCCAATATAATTAAAAAAAAACATGTCTATAAAATATTTTTATACATATTTTATAAAAGAAGACCAATAACTTATTACAAAAAATTGTGTTTTGGTGAAACATGATGTTTAAAATGAAGTGAATTCATTAAAAAGATCTTGTTTCATTGTTAATAGTTTAAGTAATGACTAAACTATATTATGTAAGTTTTATAGCAACTGCATTGAAGATATAAAAAAATGAAGAAATAAAGTTATTATGAGATGATGAAAATTCTTCGATATGTTTCTGTAGGTATGGCGGTTTTTTTTTTCATTGTCCTCCTTTTTAAGGAAAATCCTCCTTTTTTGTGCTATTTGTCCTCCTTTTTCGAATTTCCATCTGGCAACCCTACTCACTATAGACACTACTGCCAGGAGACAATAGATGATTAATCTTAGCGAATTTCTTCAGGACTGGATATTATGATTTTGCGTTTGCTGACCACCATTCGTATACGTCTGCCGTCCGATTTAGGCGAGCAGTTTTCAAATAAAAATTAATTTCATTTGCCACAGAACTTTTTTCTGCATCTTCATCGTTTCTTTTCTTACGAAGTGGTGAAGAATCATCGTCATAGTACTGTTTGCTTCATCACAACTCATTTTCAGAACTTCTGTAAGAATTTTCAGTCTTGCTCTTTCCGTTTGAACAAATCCCAAGAAACTAGTTTTAAAACGTGGGTCAAGAAAAGTGGCAACCAAATATTTGTCATTTTCATCGAATTTGATATTCGGCGGCCGAATATTCGGCCGAGGGGGAAGCCAAATATTCGTTATTCGGCCAAATCATTATTCGTGGCAACTCTAGTGTTCATAACAAAGAAAGGAGCGGTGGTTTATAAATGTTTACCAAGCACAGAAAAGAGATATATTTTACAAAGTGAAAACTACAGAAATGATAAATCACGAATCTTCAGTAACTGAATCAAATTTGTCTTGAAATGCTGTATGTTCGTAATAAAAGCTTGTAACTTGAGATATGTTTTATCATTATTTTTTCTATAATATCTAATGATGAGTTTGTGGAATCCACTCGGTGGCTTCTCTATCATGCCCTTACACTTTATGTATAATTTCTGTAAAATAAAGAAATTGGTTTTTTTTCATGCATAGAGAATATGTATTATGTCTAGAGTTAAAACACTGGGCACAATCAAAATATTCGACCCCCAACTCTCCAGGCCAAGATGGCAGAGTTATGGTCAAAGTGAAGATTTTATAATTTATTTGTAAGATTGGACAGAGGATCTGTAACAAGTATGCCGACTTTAACCAATGCCTCATAAGGTACCTAGCTTGATGAAACTAAAATATATTAATATTATTTTATTTATTTATTTATCTTTTTGTACATAATACAAAAAAATATATATTGCACACTGGAGGGCTTATTGCCATTAGGCAATCACTTCCATCCAACCAGATTACAAAGTTACGCAAAGTTGTGAATACGGCTGGGCCGTCCGTCCATGTACGGAGAATTTTATTTTTTTTCATATCTTAGCGAAAGAGGTCTCAAAATTTGCACATAAATATTTAGATTATAACTGCATTTTAATATTCAGATTTAATAGTACTTTTGGGCCTCTACTGATACTTGAAAATGCGACTTGTACAATGTTTTTAGAAAATATAAATTATTTTGTATGTTTGAAATTTCTTGATTTTTCCAAACAAAATAATTTTTTTTTTATTGAAAAATAATAAAAAACATATGATACTACAGAAGAAAACAATGATTAAAACTAAATTAATTAAGTTATTAATTTAGTATTATTAACCAACATTAATTTACTCCCTTTCAAATCAAACGTTGGCGCGCGACACTAGAACAACAAGTACTAATGTACTTAAAATGACATCGAATATTTTTTTTTATATTATTGCATATGCGCAAACATTGGATTTTTTCCCTGTCGGGAGTCAAAGATATTTTTAACAGATTTTTAATTATCTCAATATTGAGATAATTAAAAATCTGTTAAAAAATATCTTTGACTCCCGACAGGGAAAAAAATCCAATGTTTGCGCATATGCAATAATAAAAAAAAATATTCGATTACTTACACATTGGTACAAGTAGGTAAATAAGACAAAAAATGACCTTATAAGTCTGGCGCAATTCAGGGGTGACTTCTATGCGAAAAATGCATTTGTCACCTCAGGTATAAGAATTGTTGCTCTCATTATTTACAAAAAACCAATTCTCTCAATAGATAGCGTTACAGCAAAAATAAATAAAAATAATAAGAATGTTGTTCATAATTTCACACATAAAAATTAAAAATTCCTTAGTAAGGCTGTAGTAAAAATTCCTTATTTTCAAGCGAAAAGAATTTCAGTATTACAATATATAGAACTTTCAAAATTGAATTGATAGGGATCTCATTAAAAAAGTCATAATTGGTGAACGTCGCGCAAGCGCATAAAGTGATCACGTAAACCAGCCGATGACAGGTCGTAAGCCCTGTAGGTGCCTTGATTTCCCGGTTCTCCTACAGTAAATATTCCAACTTCGTCTCTATTGAGATAATTAAAAATCTGTTAAAATGACATATTTATTATAACTACTGCATTCTACATATCGCAACGAATATAAATAATTATTTTTATATGATTTAACTTAAGGCAGAAAAATAAAAAAATGACTATGTTGAAAACTTTGACTTCTGGTAGAGGGCCAAAAGTAATATTGAATATTTTTTTAGATTAACAGTATCCAAATAAGCAACTTTTAAGACCCCTTTCATATGTGGATTCGAAAAAAAAAAGTACGGCCCTACCAGCGTCCTCTGGATTTGCAGTTTTTGCAGCTATATCAAGAAAACGAATGACGAACAATCCAGAGGTCCTTGGCCCTACCTAATGTACATCAACAAAATAATGAAAGCAAAAAAGAACAGAAAATATATATTACACAAGATAATTAAAACAGAAAAAAATATTGAATGAAACAAATGAGCCTTCCATAATTTATAAGCTCTCTAGTTTACTTAATAATTAAGAAAGTGGCTGTTTGGTAATTGTATTTTTCCATCATTATTGTATTTAACAGTCATCATCATCGGCTCCACATCCCAAGGTGAGACCTGGCCTCCAAAACAAGTCTCCCCCATTCTGATCTGTCAGCGGCTCCATGTCTCCAATTGACCACGCCCAAAGAGTCCATGTCCCCCTGGAAGCAGTCCATCCATCTCAGCCTACACCTCACAGCCTCTGGTCTGTGGTGAAGGACTATTCTGGCGGGCAGTTGCTCACTCATTCATCCATCTGCCCAAGTCTCCCAGTTCAAATAAATCCAGTAATGTCTACATCATCATACAGCTGGTACAACTTGTGATTGTATCTGATTCTCCACACACGACTCTCACAAACAGCTCAATGGATTTGCCGCAGGATCTTTCTTTCAAAAATGCCAAGTTGGTTCTGATCTCTTTTAATTAGAGTCCATGTCTCGGAGGCATATGTCAACATAGATCTGATAATAGTTTTATACAGTGTCAGCTTGGTCATTCTCGACAACATCTGATGTGTCTCTGTAGGCCAAATAGCATCTGTAAACAGCAATAATTCTTCTGTACACTTCTTCACTGATGTCATTGTTACTGGTTATTAGTGAACCAAGGTATGTGAATTGCTCTACAGATTCAAAGATATGTCTGTCTACTGCAAGTGGTAGTGGCGGAAATGTATGACGGACAGTAGAGCGTGATAACTTGTTTTTTTGTTTGTTGATTGTCAAGCCCATATTCCTAGATTGAGGTCTGTTAAGGCCTCCGCAAGAGCCTGCCTACTTCTGGATACAATCTGGATTCAACAGTGATAAGAGGAAAATACTCTCTGACTCCCAAAGAATTTATCAATTTTTTGATACGCTCACTTTCTCACACTTACCTAAGTATCTTAATTATTTATTTTATTTATTTATTACAATATACAAAACATAATCTAATACAACATCGCCTCCCTCTTAAAGCTGACAAAGCTCGTGTAGTGGGAGGCTGTGTGTAAAAAAAGGCCAAAATATTGATATATAATTATTAGCTACATATGTATTTATTACATTTTATTTTATTTCAATCTATTCAAAGCACACAGACAATGACTGGACAAATACAGGTGATACACAAGATATAAAACACAGTCATGCTTAGCATCAATAATATGTATACATTAAAACCTAATTTTAACTAAGCAGTCTAGGAAAAAAACAAAGAATAATAATTGAATAACAAAGAAAAATGCATACATAAATTGGTCATATAGATTTGATGGCGACTCAGATCCACTTTTCGCTCGTGTACACCAAAATATACATGCACAAACAACAACAAACATATTTATATTGATTCTTTGAACACTGTATAACAAGGAATGTAAATAAAGCAAACATTTTCATTGAAAACTTTTATTAAAAAGAATATCATTATAGTCCGTCAACAGATATAATTCATAATTATTTTTATGAAGACTTTCAAAATTTAATCCATTTTTATATAACACTGCATATACATATTTTCATATATTATTAATGAGAGTTATAAACCCACAACCGAATACAAAAATACAACACTCGGTTTTTTCCGTATATTTTTACGTAATAAAATTATATGATACATAGTATAATATATTGTAAAATACATCTATGTTGCTTTTGATGAAGCCAACTAAAAAAATACTTACAAATACATATATAATTTATATATTATATTGTTTAATATTATATTTTTAATGTTTCTAGAACATACTTCAGACTGGAGTCTCTTAACAATAATCAGCAAGCCAGAGAAAAACATTTTCATCACCAAACACAACTTAACATTTTTAGAAAAATAACCACTCATAAATTTCATGTCAATTTCTTAATATCAGACTCGTCATGTACAAATTAATTGTAAAGATATCATTGGACATTATATGAATGTAATATCTCAATATTGTTTTTCATTTTTGACAGTTAGATTATTTACATAAGCAAAAGTTTTCAAAATTATTATTCTTCGTACGTTGGTTTGTTTCGTCTAACTTTGAAGCGTCTCCATTATCATTTTTGATAAAAAAGACATTGATCAACTAAACTATGCACTACACAGACCACTATCAAAACACTGAAGAGGCTATTATAGAAAATAATGTTTGGATTAAATAATTTGTTTTTTCGATAATTTTTATTAATCGTGACTTTATTTTCCTATCTAGCTGTAGACAAAATTAATATTAGTGGAATTATGTATTTATTAAAGAAATAAATGAATAAAAAATACCACAATGTTTTTATTGGAAAAATTTACTTCCGATGCTAGTTATTTAATATTGATTAAAACAGTTCCTTGTATTCTCTGCAAGTGGCGATTTTACTTTTTTCCAACTAACCAGTGTTTCCAACCTAGAGATGTCTAGCCCAGAGGATTGAGTTCCTCCTCTGAACGCAGAAGTCAAATGACTTACCACTTTGTCAGGCAATCGGCAATTTCAACTTGTGGTTAGTAAAAATTCTATTAATAATTGCATTTTGATAATTCCTATTCTCGGCCAAGTTAAATATCTTCTAATTTTTTCTTGAAGTTCCATTATTACAAGTGCTGTGGGATGTTTTTGATGAACAACTTACTATTTGAAGAAATCTTAGAAGGAATCGAAAAATATTCCATTTAGATAGTTCAACGTTTTTCTCTTGCATGGTGAAAAAAATATCATAGTAATTTTACAGAAACAAAAAATATACATAAATGGATTTATATAAATATGAATATTTACATTAAATGTCATTATTTTATGGACTGATATTGCGATGTGGTGTCATTATATATCCTAGAAATAATATTTATTCACCACAGACAATGAGTACGAAATGACAATATGTATAATAGATATTTATATACAAACTCAAAATTACCCATGAGGTTCTCCTACAGACAAGATATTTTATCTAAAAAATAATATTATTAAATTGTATAGTCAAAACATAATGATTATTTAAAATAACTACATGATAAAAAAAATTAATGCAAATACCATATCTACATATTTATAAATTTAATGTCAGCTACCCTAGTACTATGTTTCTTAGGTACTGTGTGAATGAACTATAATGTATATTAAATTCATACATTAAAAAAACTAAAGTGACATGCAAAATATTCTACCTATATAAAACAAATGAAAAATATTTGAAATCAAATAAATGATAAACTCCAAATATGATAAAACTTTTCTTTTATTTTGTACAAAATTCAACTGACGAATTTAAGACAAAGGAGTAATTAGTTATTATTCATTTAACATAAGCTCAATTTTTTGCAATGGAAAAAAATCAGGATTGATTGAATTACAACATAAATTGTCTTATTTTTTTCTTTCAAAAATAGATTATTGTTCTTCAGAATCAACATTAATCAATTATGAAGGTAAGTTTATTAATAATCATTACAAAAAATGAGATAATCACTTTTAAATATTCATCATATAACTATGACATTTTATACAATTTTATAATGGACACATATTAACAATAATGTTACTATTATATTATCTAAAATTTAGTATAAATTGAGACAATATAATATTTACACTTACAATATAAGCATTAAAAATAAATTAAAATAGTTTAACACCAGAAATCTTGGATGACTCAAATTTCTATCAGGCACTTAGTTATTGATATATTTGTGAATTAATAAATTGTAAAAAAAAAAATAATGTAGATACTGAAATAAGTTTTTTTGAAATGAAAAGCAACTAATTAAATACAGTCTTTTTATGGTAACCATTGAATGATGATTATTTTGCAAAAAAAATATTTATAAAAATATGTGAGTTCACAAAGAAAACGGAGAAATATATGAATGGGATTTGAATGAAAATAAAATTTTACGTTAGATACAAAATATATATTTTTACTATATAACCCTAATATTACAAAACTTAATATTTTTACTTGCCGTAAATTTCAAATGATATATCTTGAAAATACATTTACATACTGTTTCAGTGCTAATTTGAAATAGGTCAACCCGAAAGTGAGCACGGTGTCACATCTAAAATTAAAAGACTTTTTTGATGTTTTTAATTTAGAGATTGTAAATATGATTTTAGCATTGACGAAAAAAAACAATTTACAAACATATTTTTTTAGTGACAAATGATTCCATATTATACCCGAAATTTCACAGAGTATTTAAAAGCCAAAAACAGAGGAAAATTCGGGTACCTATAACTTCACACGAAACAGATGATGAAAAGAAAAAATAATTACTTGACCTTAATAATATTGTAACTCTTTAAAAATAAATTGGATAAATAACAGCACTTATAATTTAATTAAATTTAAATTATTTACATGTGCAAGGCACGCAGCTAAATTAAAATGAGCAAATCAATCACTTATAACAATAATAATTTAACAAATAAAAGAAAGAAAACATTTCAATTATTAATTATTAAAAAACTACAATTATTAATTATTAAAAAACTATAGAGAAAACAATATATTGAAAAATTTATAATTTTCAGAAATTAAACTTTTTACGTATAAATGTATTAAAAATATCATTATCAATTTAATTTGTGTTGAGTTCAAAACTAGTAAAAATTGGAATTGTGTATATGATATTTTATAAATATTTTTTTTTATTCATATTGTAAAAGAATGTGTGTGAATTCTCGAGAATCCAATGATTGAATATAATAAAAACAATATTCAAAAATACAAATATATTTTTATCAAAGTTATTAAAATACAAGTTGGTATTTACAAAGATTTAAAATAATAAAAATGGTATTTATATAGTAAACACAACAACTTATATGCATATGACTACTCGTGCATTTCAAAAATTTTGATACAAGAAAAACCATAATATTATGTACGGTAAATGTTAAAAGTAAGATACAAAAATAAATATGTTGACTAATTACTTTATAATTTTATATATTAACGTAAAAACAACTAAAAATATTTGATTCGGGATTATTCCAAGGGTGCTAAAAAGCTTGTTCATGTGCATTTTAGCATACAATGTTAATTTTAGTTTGAAACGGAAGGTTTGCTTACTGTAAATATCAAAAAGTAAACTACACCACCTCATTGTATCACTCACTTCGGTTCGATCATAATATGCTGCTTTGTTGACACTTCAATTTCCTTGAGGAGTTGGTACTCTGATTTGAGAATTATTTTCTCTGGCATTGTTTACTAATATTCCAGTGTAAAATTGTTAAAAGCATTGACTATTATCAAAAATGTACTTGATTATCAATTTGCAAATATGTATAGAAATTTGAAAATGTGAATAAATGAAAAATGATTCGAATTTCTATAGTATTAATTAGCAAAATGTTTAAAAAAAATTCTGTTGTCTAAATGTCCATTAATACATTTATTGCACAACATTGCTACGATTATGTTATATAACATATTTTTTATAAAATAATTTAAACCCTAAATAATATAACGCCATTTTGGTCACTAAAAACATTTCTTACCAAAATCTGTCACTGTACAAAGATGACTTCATTACAATATACTATATAAGTTTTACTGCTATTCATACACAACTAAATTTTATTAACACATTCAAACAACAATATATATATATATTATCAAAACTAAATAATCAATAGTGAAATATTGTTACTGTGTAATTATAATAACACACAAACATGAAAATGATTTTCAAACAATATCTAAATTAGTTTTTCGTTGAGCAATTTTGTCAAAATGCTAAATTTTTTTTTTAAAGAGAATCAAACACTAGTTCACAAGATTTATGAACGATATTATCACCACCTCAAATTGACTGTTCTTCCATACCAAAACATTTACAACAAAAATTCTATAAATACTCATCTATAATGTAAAAATCGCATCACTACACCTCTAACTATTTATAAATAAAAATGACACTTGAGTGTACAGATTTTTCAACTAAAACTAAATGCAATTTCAAAAACACAACTTAAAGTAGTCATGATAATATATTTGGTCTTACACCGTACTTACCTACTTGAACAATGTTTTTTTTTTTCAATTTATTTAAGATATAGTTGAAAAATTCTGTTATCTTAAATCTAGTTGTGTAATCTAAGACTAAAATACATTAGCAAAAAGAGGTCTGTAAATGAAAAGTTTTAACTGGTAGATACAAGACATTGGACACAAGTTTGCACACAGACAACTACAGAGTCAATTTCTAAGTTATGTAACTGGTGTCTGAAAACATCGTAAATGACTGAAAAACGTGTATGTTGAATCTGTTTTCCTATATTTTTAACCAAGGAAAATGATTTTAAGTATTTAATTAAAACTGTTCTATTTTATTTTGCATATTCATACACAGCATTCAAATATTTGTTTATTTAAGTGATGATTTGTGAATTAAAAAAATTTTATTTGTATTATTATTTTAAATAAAAAGCCAAATGATATATGCATTTTATTGACAAAAATATTCATCAAATAGAAAATATTAAAATGAATTTCAAATGAAAAATACAAATAGAATATGGGACTAATTTTAACAATTTTATTAACCAAATATACTATAGTACAATTTGAATTATAATTTTTCTAACACCCTTGGTCCTTTGATGTCACCTTCTTTTGGATTCCACAACCCTATCAGGGCAAGACATATTTTGCCTTTGCTATTTAATGCGATTCAGGACAAGATCACTAACTATAATAAGTCCCTTCTGGTAAGGTGAGTCTGTGAGCTCTGAGGCTAATCTGATAGCTTCCTGGCAGTGCTTTCTTGCCAATAATCTCGTCTGTTCGAGGCCCTGAGATTTGTGAACCAATTCGAAAGCTTTCTGAACGTCACCGGGTTCCTGGAAACGTCTCATGATCATGGGATTCAGCTCTGGGTACTGAAACATAAATAATAAAGGGGTTTTAACCTGTATGTTAGTTTTGAAAATATTAAGACAGTGTTGGATTTAAAAGTAAATATGAAATATTTAAAATTATTTTACTATATATATATATATATATATACTTGATCTATATATATTAAACTTTCTTGCGCACACTATGAAGTTTTAAAATATATAGATCAATTATTAAATAATTTGTGAAAAATATAAAACAAATTAATTATTTTTATTGAAGATAAGTTATATTGTGAGTTATATTGACATTATCAAATAAACAATTCAAATAAAATGAAAAATCAGTTCTAACATAGAAGGAATAACCACGTTGACTTGAAATAAAAATCAATTCTTGGAAACCTTATAAGTTATTTACAGGACCCTCCAACAAAATAAGGAAAATTAATACTAATAAAATAGTTTTGCTCTGTTTATCAATATAATAAGATTGAAAAAAGGTAGTAGAAATGAAAATATTGTTATTTGTGCTACCTTTTCACATGCAAATAAAACAGGGGCCGTAGCCAATCCGAGTTTAAGATCCGCAGCTGTCGGTTTTCCCATGGTAGCTGATGATGATACAAAGTCGAGTAGATCATCCACCAACTGGAAGGCAAGCCCCAGAGCTCTGCCATATTGGAATGCCAACTCTGCAAGCCGCTCGTCTGCCCCTGAGAGGAGAGTTACCTGGAAAAATTCACCATTCAAAATGATTTAGAGAATTGTTTATGAGAAGAAAATAAATGGGTCAATAGTAGAGCGACTAGTGCATGGCATTAGTAACCCAGTGGCCGCAGGTTCGAATGCTACCTCGACCGATTTTGTTCACATACATTTACCTAGTACAAGCATTTTTGCATATTTCAGTCAATGTTTGAAGATATATATATATATATATATATATATATATATATATATATATATTATATATATATATATATATATATATATATATATATATATATATATATATATATATATATATATATATATATATATATATATATATATATATATATATATATATATATATATATATATATATATATATATATATATATATATATATATATATATATATATATATATATATATATATATATATATATATATATATATATATATATATATATATATATATATAGGTATGTTCATGTAACAAGGACAGTATGCATAGACACAACATTATATAAATTCATTTCGTGTTTAAAAATTCACAAAAATACGAAATTAATTATGTAATTTATAAATACATGATTATACATAAAAATGTGAACGATATATGTAATCAATATTCTAAGGTAGAATTAAAAAATATTAAAATAATAACAAAACTTTGTTTATTTCAACTCTGTTCCATTTATTACACAACTAGTTTCAAGAATTACCATTCTCCTCTTCAGGTAAGGTAAAGCTAAAACTAATTAACAAAAAGAAAATAATTAACAACCCGACACCGTTATTATCTACTAGCTTTTATGTCCCGCCGTTGGCCAAGAATGTAATATTGTGAAGGAAAAAGCAATCGTTTTTATAATATTGTCACCCAATTATTTTGCAAAATCGGACTATGAAAAGTGGTTTGAAATATGATTGAATTTGATTGTAAAATGTTCAAGTGATGGCTACAACCCATTATTTTTTATAAAGTGTGAATGAAGTATAATA
Source organism: Molanna angustata (assembly GCA_963576475.1). Lineage (NCBI taxonomy): Eukaryota > Metazoa > Arthropoda > Insecta > Trichoptera > Molannidae > Molanna > Molanna angustata. The sequence continues at coordinate 32,954,177 of OY754973.1, read as the reverse complement.
TACAAAATTTCTGCACGCATGGACTATGCGAAACGGTTTTAAATATGACTGTTTATCAACGTTGTAAAGAGATTGGTTTGGCCACAACCCCCATTTTTAAATATTATCATCGAAATAAATTTTAATATGTACCTATTGAAAATTTAGTAATTTTGGATGTTGGGATGTGGCTAAAATTTGATTAAACAAATGTACTGAAAAGATCTAGTGTTGGTCACATCATAATATTCGTTTTTATATTTTTGCATCGAGTGTGCATTATATTTTTGCACAATAAGACTAATAGACTTAAAATTGACACAAAAGTCTACATTAACGAAGAAGAAGAAGACTTAAACTATGGTAAGTAGTTTTTAATTTGAATATAAACGTTGTGAAGAGTTCAGTGATGGCCACAACCCCCATTCTTTAAATATTTTCAACTAAATCAAATGCGTAGTTGTTGAAAATTATTCAAAATAGGATGATATAAATGGTTTAAATTTGATAAAACAAAAGTATTGAAAATATTCTAGTGCGGTTACATCGTCACATCCCACAATCCATTCGTTTTTACATATGTATTTTCATCAAGTATGCATATCGTTAAAAATATTTCTGCACAATAGACTTTTAGACTTAAAACTAACCCAAAAGTCTAAATAAAAAAGAGAAGGATAAGTATAAGACTATAAGAAATAGTTTGTATAAAAAACTATCCCAATGGTCTACGTAAAATAAGTTAAAATACATAAAATAGAAGAATAAGACTATTGGAAATAGATTGTATGAAAAAAAACCAAAAGGTCTTCATAAAAGAAGAAGAAGATTAATCTATAGGAAATAGTTTGTATAAAATTCACCCAAGTTCTATATAAAATAAGAAAACGAAGAAAAAGACTAAAGGAAATAGTTTGTGTAAAAACTGACTACATAAGTAAGATCTACATAAAAAAAGATGATTAGACAATAGGAAATAGTATGTATAAAAGCTCACCCAAAAGTCTACAAAAAAGAAGAAGAATTAGACTATTGGAAATAGTTTGTATAAAAACTGACCAAAGGTCTACATAAAAGAAGATGAATTAGACTATAGGAAATAGTTTATATAAAAAATGATTCAAATGTCTTTATAAAAGAATAATAATTAAACTATAGAAAAAGTTTGTATAAAAACTCACCTTTGGTCTACATAAAAGAAAAAGAAATTAATCAGACTATTGGAAATAGTTTGTATTAAAACTCTCCCAAAAGTTTACGTAAATGAAGAAGAAGAATAATTAGACTATAGGAAATAATTTTTATAAAAACTGACCCAAATGTATACATAAAAGAAGAAGAAGATGAATTAGACTATAGGAAATAGTTTGTATAAAAAGTATCCAAAGGTCTACATAAAATTAAGAAGAAAAAGAAAAAGACCCGTCGCTTCAGACCCTTCAGTACCTCCCGTCGCATCAGACCCTTCAGTACCTCCCGTCCCTTCAGGTCCTTCAGTACCTCCCGTCCCTTCAATCCCTCATTACGTCCCTTCCCTTCATTACATCCCGTCCCTTCAGTCGGTTAAGAAAAGTTCAAATCCAGATACCTGCGAAGATATGGAAGGAAAATTGGACCTTCTTCTCCCAGGATAGTCCACCTTCATAGGTAAAATGACCAAATGCACGATGAAGAAGAAAAAAGTTTATATCCAGAAACCGTCTTGGAAGACCTGCGAAGAGATGGAAGGACAGTTGGACCTTCTTCTCCCAGGATTCTCCAACTTCATAAGTAAAATGACCAAAAATACACGATGAAGAAGAAGAAAAAAGTTTAAATCCAGAAACCTGTGAAGAGATGGAAGGAAAATTGGACCTTCTTCTCCCAGGTTAGTCCACCTTCATAGGTAAAATGACTAAATAGACTGTGGGGCCTCAAAGGACCACAGCCAGCGACTGCGCAGCCAAGAAGAAGAAGAAAATAGTTTAAATCCAGAAACCTGCGAAGAGATGGAAGGAAAATTGGACCTTCGACTCCCAGGATAGTTCATCTTCATAGGTAAGATGACCAAATACACGATGAAGAAAAAAAATAAAAAATTTTAAACCCAGAAACCTTTGAAGAGATGGTCGGAAAATGGGACCTTCTTCTCCCAGGATAGTCCACCTTCATAGGTAAAATATCCAAATACACGATGAAGAAGAAGAAGAAGAAGAAAGTTAAAATCCACAAACCGTCCTGGAAGACCTGCAAAGAGATGGAGGGACAGTCGGACCTTCTTTTCCCAGGATACTCCCCCTTCATAGGTAAAATGACCAAATACACGAAGAAGAAGAAGAATAAGAAAAAAGTTTAAATTCAGAAACCATCCCGGGCACACGCTCGACAATTCACCAAAGTTTCATTGTAATCGGACAAACGGTTTAGGAGCACATCGCATACAATTTTCCGATAGGAAATCAGTATATTGTTGATTTGTAAGTAAATAGTAATAGGTAGGTACCTACCTACAACAATATTCTAAATAAATTCTATTCATAACAAATTTTATTTGAATATCAGAATCTTTCCGTTACCATAGTAACCATTCCAATACGTTAAAAATATCAAATGGTTTGAGACTTTTTTGAATATGTAGGTACCTACATTGGTTTGTTCGATGCCATAAAAATGAAAATTGTCAGAAAAATCAAATATTATTTACAAATTATGCAATTTTATTATGCCTATATCTTTACTAATAAATAACACATTTTTACAATATATGTCTTAAAACTTGCCGTAATGTCTTGTGTTTCATTTTATTATTTCATAATTACATTTATTTCAAAGGTTTATTATTTTCAAGAACATATTCATTCGGTGGGAAAATGAAATATTGTATGAAAAGATATTAAAATGGCGTCGTTTATGTACAAAAGGCTTATTTTAAAAATAAGTTAAACATTATAATTATACCAAATATTCACCATGTTTTTCACTTAAACGCTAAGTTATACTTCAAAATATTTTTTTTTTGTGTAAATACCTACTTCTAACTTTTAAACTAACAGATATTTGCGTGCAAAATGTACACTTTTTTGACAGATACGACTTGGAAAATTTTGTATGAAAAAAATAATTATTGAAATATTTTTAAAATTCAGCATTTTTGACAGTGACACTGCATCAGGTATACAGGTACACGTTCGCACATAAATTAGATTTTTAGATGCTCTTGGTTTTTCAGAAGGCGTGAGACAAACACACACACACACATACACACACACACACACACACACACAAACACTAACATTTTGATTGCTTTATTACTTTAGATGTTCCCATTATGTCAATGCCCACCCCCTCCTTCACCCCCACCTCCTGCTATACCCATGACACTGCCGCGCACCACACCTAATTAGTATTATCTCACCTGAAGAAGAGAACGGTAATTGTTGAAACTAGTCGATAAATAAAATAAAATAAAAAATAAGTTTAGCTCTACCCTTGATAGTGAATTTATACCTTAAATATTTAAATTTAACATTATTTTGTGCATTTTAATTTTAACCAGAATAATTTAAAAATATGATCCTTTTTTACTGTTTGCTTGTTCCTTTTACTTTTGCCATTAAAATTTCAAATTTTAACCAGAGTAATATTTGATGATCCTTTTCTCTTCGTGTTTCGAATGTACCCGCCCAATGATAATGAAAGAAAAAATAAATACTGAATAAATAAAAAATACGTTTATGTATTACTACTTATTATATAAGTGAAAACATTTTTCTTAGGCATGAAAATGTATGTATAATTTTTGTTTTTATTATTATTATGTATGCTGTATGTTTTCCGAATAAAATAAAATAAAATAATCAAATAATTGAATTTGAATAACATCAATCGAAACTACAATATTTTCATTTATAATTTAATAGTTTTAAATTATTACTTGTTATAGATCCACAGAGAATATTTTTGCACAGACGTAATAATGTGAAAATGAACTAGGATTTTGAGCATTTAACAAATGATTCAAAATTAACAAATGGTTGGACTGCAGCCCTAACTACTTCCCCTTTAGTATATAATATAATAAAATTTAAAAATTTATTGATTGATAAATATACTTACAGCTTTCAGAGCGTTGGCAATGAGTGAAGCAGTTTTGCGATAAGTTTTAGTGAGGTAGTGAGCAAATCTTTCATTTTCTGTTTCTTTACTTCCCAATTGCATGAATTCTCCTTGAACTAGGTCTGTTAAAACCTGAAAAATAAAACATTAATTAGTAATTGTACACTCTTAAATTATTAGGAAAATAACACCGCTAATATACATAGAAGTTCACGAAAACATTCTTTATTTGAAAGAAATAATTCCTCAACAACTCCTGACACCGTCTTCAATAAAATTATTGATGATAATAATTTATGGTTATTTTTTAAACAACTAACTATTGTTAGACTGACTAAAATACATTTTGTCCGAAAAAAAACAAAATAAATTATTTTGAAGCAACCATATTAGCAAAATAAAATCTAGCCTATAAAATATAATTTAATGAAAATATTTCACCGACCCACATACCTACCAGCACTTTAAAGTCTAAAAGGGTTTATGCTTGCACATTTATTATTTATCTAGTATTATTATATTTACTATGCTAAATAATGTCTAGTAAATTTTGGATTGATGTCAATGGTATACATAAAAAAGATTTTTACTTGACAAGAATGCCAAATTAAATATTATATTTCCTGTTACAATTTTTAAGTGAATAATAATCAAGAGAATGTGTAATGCGTGTTGAATTCCATTAACATCGTTATTGTAAATAAACTATTAACATAAATTTGATAAAAATCATGAATAAAATATGAGTGAAAAATGAAATACCAGAAAATAAATAAAAATGAGCTTTACAGATTGCATAAAAACAGGAGTTTGCATATAAATTGGTTTGAAACATCGCTTGACCATCTTTCGAAATGATTCATTATTCGCTATAGAAATTTTGCGATATTCTAATACAAAAATATTGTGATGAAATGATTGAAATGTGTCATAAATTTATTGACCTCTTCAACTGTATTCCATAATTAAGAAACAAAGCAACTGTAAAAATTGCGCAACACTAATAAAATATTGTTTGAAAATGTAAACGAAGGAAAATAAAAGATGACATTTCTTACTGAAGCCCGATCACAAGTTACGATAAATCATGTGGAAAGGAGATTATTTTAGAAATGAATAATAGCTACGATTTTTTTAGGTTAGATATAACATCTAAAATCCGAATTAATAAACTCTTTTCTAGATTGCAAAGCCCTCCCAACGCTACGTAGTGCGCTTATTCGGAAGAGTAAAATTGACCCAAATCCTAATAGCTGGTGTCCCCTACGCAGACATGTTAAAAAAAACATCTAATTATAAAAGTTGTATCCGAAATTTCATCATAACTACGTTGCAGGACAGGAGATTATACTTCGTCCATAATATTTGGAATAATTTAATCGATTACCCTGACAAACTCAATACTGTATCACTCCACGTACCAAACAGACATACAACGCTCACAAAATTTATTCCTCATACCAGTATGCCACACTAATTACAGATATTTTTCACCTATGTTTAGAATTCAGCGAGATAATAATACACATTTCAAACATACAGATATTTTTCATGACACTTTACATCATTACCAAAAACAGATAAAAATGTTCTTCAACCATTATACATAATCTAACAATCCCCTCCTCATTCACTAACGATCCTTTTTCCTCATCCTAAAATATAATTGTTTACCGTTTATGTGTAAATGTATATTTTATTTTATCTATGTCATTAATTTTGTTTCATCACAATATACTATTTTATGACTTGATATTCAACTATGTTTTAATTTACAATTTGCATAATCATTAATTTAAATTGAAGAAAGCATTTTTGGCTCAACTCTCATACAAATAATGAAATGTAAAAGTAAAACACATAACTTAAATCTGTAGCTTCCTGAGATAAAATAAATAAATCTAAAAGTAAAGAAAAAGGATGTATTTGAAAATATAAAAATAGATTTAAGGAAAAAAAATAACACGTAATTTTAGTTCGAAATTTAATGTCTCAGCACAATAATAAAAAATATTTTTCCATGTCAATAAAGTAGCTTAATATGATCGTAATAAATTTTGATATTATAGGACCTAAGAGAAGTTCAGAGTATTAACACTTGTAAATTGCCAAGATCGATTCGTTTCATAGAGTCTACAATTACACAAGAGTGCCCTTGAATTGATATAATATTATTAAACGGCTTCTGTTAAACGGCTCTTCATTATAATCATTCCGTTTAATTACCGTCATCAATATTTACGTTTTTATTTTACTATACAAAAGTTAGTATTAAATAGTAGGTATATTATATACTGGGGAAAGTCCGGTCAAACGATGAAATCAAAACCCTCGTGATTACTCATATCATGGATATAATTAGGTATCATAATATGGAGTTGTAAAATATCTTAGATATAATATCTTGGATTTTTGCCACCCAATGATGTCCTCTTATAGATCGGAGCTCCTCGTTGCTGTCCGTGGGCCTCTTCAAGGTCCCATTGGACACGCAGATTTTGTGATCAATTGTGAACAATTTTAAAGCCTTTAAGAAGTTTTGTCATAGTTATAGCGCCTTACTATTGTTAGGTTAATTTTTTACAGAGATCTTGGTCATACCCCTGATGTTTCTTATTTAAAAAGATCTGAAGTCCACGAGTGTGAATCTTCCATTCGCATTCGTCGATTGTTCTTTTGCACTATGGTGCCGAGATTGCTAATCTAGAGGGCTCCATGAGCTACTTTTCGTGCTATGCATTTTTTTCTTGTCGTTCACTAAGCGTTCTGTGAAGGGGCCGTTTGCAGTCCCCATATGCAGAACGGGTGGTGGTGGTAGTAGCAAAGATATTACAGAACTCCATATGATGATTATATCCATGATATGGGTAGTCATAAGGGTTTTGATTTCACCGTTTGACCGGACTTGCCCCCTGATCTCCTGTCATCGTACTTGATATACCGCTCAACGCATTCATATTATTAAACGAGTGAGTTGTGGCCAGCGCAATATCCCTCACTACCAAGTCAATCCATAAAGTATTCAAATTTTCAGCAAAAAATGTTCAGTTTTTTATGAAATGAGTTTGTTTTATTATGTTCAATTTAAAAATTCAAAGTAAAAATTTGATAATTCTTCAATGCCATTTTATGAAAGTGATGTCTCTTTAGTAATTTGAAAATAAAAATATCAAATTTTAAGCTTTTTGAGATTGGATTCACTTTGAAATATTTGAGGTTAAAAAAATTAAGAAGCACTGACCAGATATCCTTTAAAATCTATTGAGCTCTAGGCGAGTATTAGGTTTACAAATCTGCAAAATTTAAAAAGAATCGAATGAGTAGATACTTTAATCTGTAATCGATAAAGTAGAATAAACACGTCGTACATAGCACAGAGCACACACACAGATACATTGTGATGAAACTTTCAGAATACAATCTCAGCATGATACTAGTTTACAATCTGCAATAAAAAAACCTCCCTATATTATTGTTAGTATAATATAAAGCGAGTTTGATTGTTATTGGCAAATCTTATGATAGTTGTTTGTTGAATTTGTCATCGGCAAATAATATACGACGCCATTGTTCGTCATTGTATTATGCGAATAAAGTAATTAATGTGTTTGACAACATCAAAATAAATCGAGTTTTATTTATAAAAAACAGGAAATATATATTTATTAGTATTACTCAATAAATCAATATTAATAAAAAATATTAGAGACATTTAAAACGTTATTATCTACATTAATTTACATCTTATTTTCACAAGAGTATTTAAAATTAGTAATAAAAACACATTAACACATTTAAAGGAAAACATGTGTACATTTAAAATTAGGAAAACGTATTACAAGAAATTAAATACATAGATATGTAAAGCTAATTTATAATTTTGATCTCATTCAAGGGCACTAACGCACTCAATTTGGTTTAAACATTTAAGCTTAAAAAAAATATTTAACTCAATATTTTTTTTTCTTAAATCGAAGATTTATTTCGTAGAATTACCATAACAATTCTTGAATTGTTTATTACTCCTCACTAACCCAAGGGTATATAGTGGGGAGTTATGATTTCGCAATTTTTAAAGCTATTTTTTTATTGCAGATTATCAACTAGTATCATGCTGAGATTGTATTCTGAATTTTTTATCACAATGTATCTATGTGTGTATGAACTATACTACCTATATGCTGTGTGCTATGTACGGCGTCTTTTTTCTACTTTATCGATTATATACTAAAGTATTCGTTCAATTCTTTTAAAATTTTGCAAATTTGAATATCTAATACTCGCTTAAACCCCATTAGTTTTTGAAGGATATCTGAATAGTGTTTCTTAATTTTTAAACTGTCAAATATGTCAGTGACCCTAAATTCAGAAATCTCGCAATTTGTTATTTTTATTTTCAAATTGCTAAAAAAAATTTCTTACAGTAAAATAATTTAAGAAACTCATTCCATGAAAATGTAGAATCCATACAAAATTTGAATACTTTGTAGAGTAACTTGTTAGTGAGGAGTTAAGCGTTGGTCACAACCCATTCGTTTTAATATAGGTACGTAGAAGACACCAGCTATTGGCATTTGGGTCCATTATACTTTTCCGAAGAAGCGCACTACGTAGCGTTGGGGAGGGTTTACAATCTGCTCAGGAAAATATTAATTCGGATTTTAAAAAGACCCGGGTTGTAAGAAGGTGGAAACATAGAATTCTGAAGATCGTTCCACAGCCGGGCTGCTGTGTCAATAAAAGAGTTAAAGAAGCGACTGGTTCGTGTATATTGAAGGTTTACTGTAACGGGTGTCGAGATTGAGTAAAACGAGTGACTCTATTGTGAATGGGTGGAAGAGGGACCAGAGATGCAAGTTCTTTGGAGCATCTCCCGTGGTAGTATCTATAGAATAAACTTAGAATAACGACCTTGCGTCTGTGGTCTAGTGATTGCAATCCCTCAGTCAATGATGGGTCGTCAATCAGACGTGCAGCACTCCTTTGTACAGCATCGAGGGTATTCAGTAGGTATTGGGGGGCGCAACACCAGGGTAATTACCATATTCAACAATTGGGCGTATTTGCGCTTTGTAGAGAATAAGACCTTAGCGTTGAAGACTAGTTGATATGTTTGCAAAGTCGATTCGATATTTTAAATAGAGATCATTTTTCGGATTGATATTTCAAAATGCAGATGACTCGTATGACGAAAGTAACTGTGGTTCTATTAAATACAAACCCGTGTCGAAATCAAAATTTTACCGAATTGTTATGAACCTCGAAATTGATTTAAAATCTCACCTGACTGAGAATAATTGTGACGTCATCGTTGCGAAGACGCGAAATCATCATTGAGGTAACAGCCAAGATGTAGTCACCAGCCATTGCAACCTGGAAGAAAAGAAATATAAAGATGAAATCAACAGGCATACATAAAAACATAAGTATTTATGAACACATGAAAAATAATAAATAATAAATAAAATAAATGAATAAGTAAATAAATAAATAAATTTGTATTATCCGTATTGCCTCATTGTTTAATCAACTCCAGTTTACATTCAATGTAAAATGAAAACGATCGTTTTGTATATTAATATAATATAATTAAAGTAAGCCAGCGGTGTGGTCTTAGACGGGACGGAAATCGCGTAGTAAAGCTGACCTTAAACATTTCCACCCAGGACCTAGGGAACGTCCACAAACTATGTATACAGTGGAAAAACATACAAAAAGTATTTATGTAGGAAAACCTGACTGCGAAGATGAGTCAGGACCGAAAAACGTGGTGTTTTCGTACCAGGACAGACCCCATATAAATTGGGAAGAGGGTACGAAAAAAAATATGCTAGAAATCACTGTATAACAAATGACAATATTACATTAAAATAAATGAAAATCATACAGAGATAATGTACCATATATTTAATTGACAAATATAAACACTTAATGTTATCTTTTTAATACAAAGATTAATGAAATTCGCATTAATTAAAATATACAGACAAAAATAATTAAGTTATTAATTAACGAAAAAACAAAAATAACTCGTTAAGTTTTCGTGAATAATGTGGGAAAATACTTCAAAACTCGAAATGAACCAATCATTTTTGACAAAACGGTCGATGGTCATTTTGAAATGAACCACCACAACGAGATGTTTACATACATTATGAAATAGCGAATATAATAATGATGGTTGGCAACAATCGTACCAACATATACAAACAACATAATAAATACAGAGTATTATTAATAAAAAATGTAAAAACAACTATAAACCGGTACTGACGCATCAATTTCACCATTGCGTGCGAGTTTCACATATTCATAACTTAACATAACCGTTGAAGCTTGAAAAAATATCTGATATCTTATCATTTCATTCTTACAAAGATGAGAAACCTGTAGATTTTAGTTTTTACTTTTATCCAGCCGAAAATTTGTTTAGAATTCAATGCCGTAATGCACAACACCACTCGAATACGTAGCAGATTTTTTTTGATAAACTTCCAATAAGAAATGCATATCATTACTAACAATTTAATTTTAAAATTTAGAAATACTTCTAACTAACCGCTCTCCCACCACCCATCTTATATAATTATACTATGTGAAAATGTTTATATTATGATTATAAAATATTAAATGATTATATTATATGAATTATAATACCTACAAATTAAATAATGGATGACTAAACTTGATTATATTGAATTATCAAAACGTTTTTCACTTAATTATATATCAAAACAATTAAACCTTGATTAAATGGTCGTTTAAAGACATATTAAGGATAATTTTAATATTAATTGTTTTTACTAACAAAGTTTAATTACTGTAAATAAAATAACTACGAATAAAACTAATGTAAATGAAGCTATAACGTTCATATATTTTTATTTAGAAAGTATTAAAAATGTCGACGAATAGTGAAAAAAAAAATGAATTCGCAGTTTAAATTAAGAGGGTGACTTCTGCCAACGTACCTAATTTTTCAATTTGAATTTGCATCATTACTACAAAACGAATCATTTTGAAAAAATAACCTAGTTTGTTTGGATAGTTAGTTAGAAAAATAAACCTTAACTTTTTAATTATGTTCTGTATATATTCTTGTAGGAAATCAATAAGCATACCCCGATTTTTGACATTAATCTTAAATTTATAAAAAAATATAAGGTATAGAGCATTATATTTTTTTATAAATTAAAGAAGATCAAAATATCTGTAAAAATACGATGTAACGTTGCATTAATGCATCAGGTTAAGTAAATAAACCTAAAAAACATTTATTTTCCATTCAGCGCCATTGCGAAATAAAAGTTTTTTTGGTTTATTTACTAAACCTGAAGCATTAATGCAACGTCACATCATATTTATCTAGATATTTTTGTGTTCTTTAATAAAAAGAAAATATGTTGTACTACGCCTTATATCGTCCCTCTGCTGACTAACTGTCGTATCTGACATTTTTTGCAAAATCGAGTTAGGACCACCAATGTGTATTTATATTAATGGGTATTTTAAATCAAACAAATGATTTGGTCTACATATATATTTTTTTTCCTGAATCCAGGACCACCGTTTCAGCTTATTAGGCCCTTATCAACTGGTAAACGTAATCTTCTCCATTGGCTTAAGATACGACAACGGCGAAATATACATATTTTGTCACTTCTTTTTAATACGCTCTTTAATCCTAATTCACCGCAGTACCTTAAAACCAAATTCACTTATTTATCTAATCACGGCCTATCGCTTCGATCTGCTGAACGTACTACATTAACTATCCCCATTCACAACACTGAATTTTTCAGCTCTTCCTTTGAAGTGCGATCAGCAAGACTCTGGAATAATTTGAGTCCTGATATAATTTCGTCAAACTCGTTTTCCATTTTCAAGAAAAGATTAAAGCAGGGATATCTCTCCGATAATACCTGATCCCTATCCTTTTCCATCCTTCCCTTTGCTAAGTAATATTTATCCCTAAACACCTGATCTCAATTTCCTCTTCATATTCCTTCCCAATCCCTTTTTTGTTGCTATGATGTTTTTCTTTTTATTTATTGTAACGTTATTTTGTATCTGCACGTCACTACCTGACTATTTTAATTTTAATGTTTATAAAAATTCTCTTGGTGTTAATCTTGGTGTTATGTATATTTTATTTGTTCTTTTGTAGCTTTCATTTTTTTATTGATGTACATGTATAATTCTGTCACTCTGTAATCTGGTTGGTTGGAAGAAATTGCCTAATGGCAATAAGCCCGCCAGTGTGCATTATAATTGTTTATATTATGTACAAAAAGGTAAATAAATAAATAAATAAACATAGAAACTCGTATAAAACTGTATTAATATGTTGTACTGTGCATGTTCTCACAAAAGGTCCCGACTGTATCACCTCCCGTTAACTTGAATAGTTAAGTGATTTTGTTGTCTACGAATTACTGAAAATAAAATATCACTAATAGACCTATGTGCAAATACGATTCTAATATATATAAGAATGATTCATATATATATATATATATATATATATATATATATATATATATATATATATATATATATATATATATATATATATATATATATATATATATATATATATATATATATATATATATATATATATATATATATATATATATATATATATATATATATATATATATATATATATATATATATATATATATATATATATATATATATATATATATATATATATATATATATATATATATATATATATATATATATATATATATATATATATATCTTCAAACATTGACTGAAATATGCAAAAATGCTTGTACTAGGTAAATGTATGTGAACAAAATCGGTCGAGGTAGCATTCGAACCTGCGGCCACTGGGTTACTAATGCCATGCACTAGTCGCTCTACTATTGACCCATTTATTTTCTTCTCATAAACAATTCTCTAAATCATTTTGAATGGTGAATTTTTCCAGGTAACTCTCCTCTCTGGGGCAGACGAGCGGCTTGCAGAGTTGGCATTCCAATATGGCAGAGCTCTGGGGCTTGCCTTCCAGTTGGTGGATGATATATATATATATATATATATATATATATATATATATATATATATATATATATATATATATATATATATATATATATATATATATATATATATATATATATATATATATATATATATATATATATATATATATATATATATATATATATATATATATATATATATATATATATATATATATATATATATATATATATATATATATATATATATATATATATATATATATATATATATATATATATATATATATATATATATATATATATATATATATATATATATATATATATATATATATATATATATATATATATATATATATATATATATATATATATATATATATATATATATATATATATACATATATAATCTCCCAGCACACGGTGACACGGTGGTGTAAATATATTTTAGTATTTTATTTGTATTCTTATATATATATATATATATATATATATATATATATATATATATATATATATATATATATATATATATATATATATATATATATATATATATATATATATATTATATATATATATATATATATATATATATATATATATATATATATATATATATATATATATATATATATATATATATATAATCTCCCAGCACACGGTGACACGGTGGTGTAAATATATTTTAGTATTTTATTTGTATTCTTATATATATATATATATATATATATATATATATATATATATATATATATATATATATATATATATATATATATATATATATATATATATATATATATATATATATATATATATATATATATATATATATATATATATATATATATATATATATATATATATATATATATATATATATATATATATAAGAATACAAATAAAATACTAAAATATATTTACACCACCGTGTCACTGCACCGTGTGCTGGGAGAGGTGAAAATATGCACAGGCAAAACACGAAAAACGCTCTCCTGGACAATTTGCATTTTGCAGAAACGACTGTTAGTCAGAGGGACGATATTTTATTAAAAATATAAGATAAACGTTTGAAAATCGGGGTATGCCATTATTTTTCTTCAAGAATTTATACAGAACGTTATCAAAAAGTAAATATATATATATATTTCTTTATTGATACCCAAACTATCTAAATTATTTTTTTCAAAACGATTTGATAAGAAATAATGATGGTATATCAAATTGAAAAATAGGTACATCGGCAGCAGTCCCCCGAATAATTGATATTTTCTAAAAAAGTCCAGAACAAAACACTTTTTCCACTTCGTATTGAAAGACGAGATAAAGGCAGGAAGGAGACGTGGGTATGTCATGGCTACGAAATATTAGGGAGTGGATGGAGTTTATAACTATGGAGCATATATTCTGAGCGGCACATGACAGGGAGGATTTCGCCAGGGTGATCACCAACTTTGGACCGTTATTGACAGGATACTTAATCTGACAGGGTCTATCGAACTACACACGGTCCCCCAAATTCCAAGACAACTCCTAAAGTGGGCATCACGAACAACGATCCAGTTGACGACCATATGGCATCCGAGCCTGCGAATGATGGAGGAATACGTTGAAATACGTTGAAGGAATGATGGAAGACAAAATCCATAGACGTCGCCCTAGAGACAAATATATAGACCAGGTTATCGGTGGTGTGCGTTGTAGCAGCTACGATGTAATGAAGAGGCTGGCGGATAATCGAGATAAGAGGAGAGTTCGAGTGATTGGTGCAGATCAATCTTAGGATTGCGACACAAAAGAGGTTGCAAATGTTACACAGTCAATTAACAGTCCTAAGTTGCAAACTACACACAACACACGGTCTTATTCTTCTGGAGCTTTTCTTTTTAAGAACTATCAGCTATTATTACAAATATTTTAATTTTAATGCTCATTTTGTGCCCTACAATTCCTTTCTTTTTTTCCTCATTTGATGTGTAGTATTAGTATTTTTTTCTAAACATCTTTTTACTATTTAAAATAAAATGACGGTACACAATATTGTGCCGGGGTCGAATAAGGTTGCTTTACGGCAATATAATAGCATGTTCTTCCCCCACCACCACCCGTTTTGTTTATGAGGACTAATAACGGCCCCTTGCAAAAGTCTGAAAGAACACACAAAGAACATAAGAGTCCGGAGAACTCTAAAAATAGATAATTATGAGGATACAACTGGCTCACCGTCCACTGAAAGTGAAGATAAGAGTGAATCGTATTGTTGAAAAAAAGTCTTGAAAGCCCTAAAGTTGCTCTTCGTGGCTACAAGGTCCGCATGTCCAATGGGTCCAAAGAAATTCCCTCGGACATCGTTGTAGAGTAATCGCAGGAAAGTTGACACAGAGAAGTTAGTGCATTCCCATAGGAAATGCGCAAAATTCTGATCAGGGTTGGACGAATCGGATAAGTGAAAACGAAAAAGATAACTTTTGAAACTACCGTATCCAGTAAGGAATCGCGTGGTCCAACTATCAGGAATAATCCACGAAGAAAAAATTCGAATCATCACACCGGGAAGAAATAAAATTCAGTCGGCCCATGTGAATTTGTTTGAACATTCACAAATTTTAAAAATAAATTAAGAGGTATAATTATTGAATTTTCCTTCCAAGGAACGGGTTGATAATTCGATTGGCTGATAATAATCACGCCCAAGCATTCACTGACCAAAAAAGATTCGAAAGTACTTTCTCGCCATTCCATTCATAAGAAGGATAACGATACCTACATAATAATTAAATAAATAAACGTATGGTGACCGCATTATTGGGCCACACTTGATCGGTGACCATTATTCAATATGGCGTGTGACAATTTGTATCATGATTATCGTTAATTATTACTTTATGAAATATTAACGTAATTTTGTAAGCGTTTGCGTCTGGTAAATCGGCTCAAGGCGTCATTTAACAATCGCAAATTAAAACATGAAATTCCCGTCTCCAACAAACGCAGTGATGATTTTAAGTTACAAAAAAATATTCTATTTTTTTGTTTAAACATTTCTTAGATACATACATGAAGACAAAATACAATTATTTAGGCACTTAACAGAGTTTACGTCGTATATTAGGCTATGAATAAAGTATTACATAAAAAAAACAATGTTTCATTTAATTTTAAATTAACAAAACGTATACCTATCTCGACTCACCTTTGAATATTTATTTATTTATTTTAATCTTGCTTCTCGGGCAACTAACAGGTACTATGTCAAATATTAATTTAACACGCACCCAATAACAAGTTGCCACATTCTGGAGACTTACGATATTAATCGTTTCATAGACTCAGACTATAATGGAATATTAAAAATATGAAAATAAAGTTACAAAAGATTTAAGAACAGTAAGAAAGACTACCTACATGACGTCTACACTGGTGGAAAATGTCTAAGTCATCAGTTTCATTTACACCTTTTATTCGGCTTCTATCAGTCAATACAGGAACTATATTTATTGCAACAAAATATGTATCTTTCAACAATACATTTGAGCTAGCGCATAAAATCTACTACGTCTTATTTTTATGGACATCTTCGAGGATGAACGAGCCGTCGAAAACGCTCGGTACTAATTTTAAACTCATCGCCTTGATTATAACTACACACCAGCGAAAAGTGTGGGGGTGTGCATAACCTTATACATAATACACATGGGTAGTAAACATCATTGCTTAACTTTTGAGATTTTAAATGTTTAAAACAACCTATTAGATATTACAAAAAAAAATACAATCCGACTTCCTATCTGTAGCACAAATAATGCACAGCATTATTTCTTTCCAAGGTCCATCTTGGGCTGTGAAGCCACTGATGATGATTCTTTCTTATACAGAGCATGCAGAAATTATGATTCTTTCGTGACATTGATCTCTTCAACTCGTCTCATAGAGGAATAAAATTATCCATTTTGGCCACGTTCCCTCATTACTCAGAGTGACCTCACGCAGCACGCTTCCCATAACCCCCCATTTCCTTCCAAATATCTTCTCCTAAAGCAAAAAATATTATGTTATTGAAGATGTTTCTTTTTCAATTCAAGTTTTAACCAGTAATATTCATCAAACATTTTCGGCTTCTTTGTTGTATAACTGCCTCTTTGTCCTATGAAATAAATTATATATGGTTTTCATTGAAAGTTATTAAGATCAGTTGACTACAGATCTACTCAATCTTCCGCCATTGTCACGTTGATGTACATCAGTCAGTTAATAGGCTCAAGGTTACGAGGTGGGCACGGCAGCATCGGAAGTGGCTTCGACACGAAAGAGACGGTTACGAATCAAGAACGAGCGCTCCGGAACGAGACGACAAGATGCAAGGTGTAGTAAAGATGTGGTCGAAATTCGCGTCGTTTTCGGAAAGAAAAACCCACGGGCGGGAGTCCAAGTGAGAGAAAGAAAGTCGGCCGTAGGAACAAAAGCAGAAGGAACCTAGGCAGGCGCACGCGCGAGGGTGGAAAAGCGACTCTGCGAAGCGTCGGACCAGAGAGGAGAACCGCGTGCCTCCGAATCTCGGCTTCGGTCGCCTTCGGCAGAAACGATCCGAATCTTCTGGTGTGGCATTCAGTCTGGTCGGCTTTCTCGCTCGCCGCTGATGCAACCGAACAACAGCTGTTTAACCATCTTCACTTGAATGTATTAGTGGCAATGATACACCACACATACACACAGACAGTATCAACACCTGTATTGAAGAGATACTATAATATTATTATTACACACGCATACCTCAGCGTACATCTCGTCAAGCTAAATACCGTATCTAGATTTGTAGTGGCCGATTCGGAATCAAATGAGAGAGAAACTTGAAGTGTATGGTTTTATGATTCAAGGGCAATTAAAGAACGCATTTCTTCTTGTTATACATAATATGTACATCATTTAGTTGGCCTCCGTGGATTTATTATTTCAATATCAGACAATTTTTCAATTAATTCTCAGTCTAATTTTCTAAGGAACTATTACTGACTGTTTTTGCACCCATCGGCTTTCGTGGCATCAGTTGGTTCGATGTAAGACGCTTCACTGTATTTTCGGTCTGATTTGACAGTACTATTTTCTTCTTCTTCTTCTTATATATAGACCTTCGAGTCTGTTTTAAGAGTCCTGCTCCTCCTGCAAAATCGAATCTAAACTTTTCCGTGAGTCTGATTGTGAGCACGATATGAGGTAGTGACCATACCAGCATACGCATGCCTTGTAAATTCTCATTTTTCTCTTAATGGATATATCCTCGTTTTCCAGATAATGACCAGAGACTGCAGCTGCCTTATTGACTGGACTCTGAATTTCTTCGCAGAGGTCGGCATCTCCTGTTAAGTCTACTCCTAGTTATATAGTGGATTTGCGAGACGATTAACATAATAAATATTGAAATGTAGCATCTTTTCATTAAGTGCTTGTACAATTTGTATTTAACATAGGTTAGCTGTCCAAATGGTCCCGGATTCGATTCTAGATCTCCACCTACATAGAATCGAATCCTTTTTTAAAAAAAAAAAACAAAAAATGAATATGTCCTTGTTAAACAAGTACGTTATACATCTTCCTACGTTCCCTAAAATAAGCAAATAAATTCTTGTGCTATTGTGGATTCGAACTCGCGACCACTGGATTACTAACCCAGCGCGCTAGCCGCTCTGCCATAGACCCATCTGACCCATTTACTATCTACGATTTCTTTCAAAATTTTAAAATGTCTTCTCGTACAACAAATTTAATTTTATTAATATTTGATTCAATAATTCATAAATTAAAACTAGGGTTCATATAAATGCATTCGGGGATTGTCAAACATTCGGTAGGAAAAAAGCCTACAATTACTTATACAGCGGAGAGTTTAGTATTGGCTACAACCCATTTTTCATATTATAACCGTATGATACAATATAAATTTGACGTTTCGATTTCATTTCTCAACACATAATAACAAGGTTTTCAAGTTATTTGTGGCCTTAGTTCATTCTGAGTCAAGTTTTGCAGCATTCTGACTGTAAGTATTTCCGTTCCTTTATAAAAGCGAAAAGGACGGTGATACATAAACTGGTTTACTCATCCATCCAATTGTTTTTCTCTATGAAAGATTTAAAAGGAGATCTTTAAATACCAACTAGTTGTCGTCCTCCATGAGATGGAATGAGGATATAAAGAAAAGGGCAGGAAAATGTCTTTCTTCCTCATACATACATATACAGGTATTCACATATCCTAAAGCATAAAGATATGAATCACAAAAAATGCAATTTCAATTTTAATGACACACATTCTAATTGAGAAAGCTGTATCAAGTCTTAAACATATCCACAAAGACGCAGAAAGAATATATTATGAACGAAACATATCATTTTTTTGTCTTTTTCATTTTTACTTTTTTCTGTTATTTTTATAATCATTATTTTTATTGTCATGTCATTACCTTATTGCCATAGTATAGTTTTCCTGAAATAACTGCGCAGATCATTCGTGTCTTTTTGCTTGGTTGGTTTATGTGTAAACCGCCACCCCCCACGGCAAAAAGGCTCAAGAACTTTGGTGGCATCTATACGCATTTTACTGTACATAAACAAGAACTATGCTTGGTTGGAATAAATTGCTGTTTGGCAAGAAGCCCGGCAATGCACAAATTATTTGTACAAAGAAGTTACAAAAGAAAAAAATAAGATTCAAATCAGGATAACTTATTTAGATTATCGAACTTAATAGTTATATTGGTAAAAATAAAACAAGATATAATGTCCAGGGATATTTTAAAAGGACGATCGTTTTGCTTGGTAAAGGTATTTTTGACTGAAAAAGTTAAGTATTAAATCACACCTGGGGGGTAAATCTGATCAAAAGGTGGAATCGAAACCCTGATGATAATCCATATAGTGGATTTAATTATATTATGGAGTTCTATAATATCTCAATACATTACAGAACTAAAAACAAAATTGATATCCATGGGTAATCGTTATGGTTTTGATTCCACTGTTAGACCAGGCGGGCAAGTCTGGTCAACCGGCGGTATCAAAACCATCCATGTTCACCCATGTCATGGATATAATTATCTTATATCCATGATTATAATTATCTCCAAAAAATAACTATATCCATGATATGGGTAGTCAAAAGTGTTTTGATTTGAATGCAATGCAATATAAACAAAAATAGATTGTTTTATGATAGGTATAAAGAAATAAAAACAGGAAATTACAAAAATTAAGTAACAATGACATATGAATTCGTAGAATATGAAATCTTGTTTGTTTTTTACCAGTTATTATTATGATGATATCAAATTAATACCTTTTACGCTTGAATAAAAAATATCCAATAACTACTTTTGTACTTGATAAGAAACAAAAGCCCCTTACCGGGCGATACGACTGTCAGTTATTTTCGTAGAATATGAAATCTTGTTTGTTTTTTACCAGTTATTATTATGACGATATCAAATTAATACCTTTAACGCTTGAATAAAAAATATCCAATATATACTTTTGTACTTGATAAGAAACAAAAGCCCCTTACCGGGCGATACGACTGTCAGTTATTTTCGTAGAATATGAAATCTTGTTTGTTTTTTACCAGTTATTATTATGACGATATCAAATTAATACCTTTAACGCTTGAATAAAAAATATCCAATATATACTTTTGTACTTGATAAGAAACAAAAGCCCCTTACCGGGCGATACGACTGTCAGTTATTTTCGTAGAATATGAAATCTTGTTTGTTTTTTACCAGTTATTATTATGATGATATCAAATTAATACCTTTAACGCTTGAATAAAAAATATCCAATATATACTTTTGTAATATAATAATAATAATAATAAGGACAATTTATAAAGCGCCGTTTAGTGACAACCGTGGTCACCTCAAGGGCGCTTTTGATAAGAAACAAAAGCCCCTTACCGGGCGATACGACTGTCAGTTATTTTCGTAGAATATGAAATCTTGTTTGTTTTTTACCAGTTATTATTATGATGATATCAAATTAATACCTTTAACGCTTGAATAAAAAAAAACTTTGCACAATACTGACCCAACAACATCTAGAATAAGCCGGCATTAACAGAATTAATTTATTTACATTTTTTGTGTTGATCCGTACGGCATATTATTTTTTGCATCCAAAAATAGACCCAAACAATATTCATTCATTCACAAATCAAGACGTTTTTGAACGTGATTCATACGTAGCTCATTAGGTACTAGACTTTATATTGGAATAATAATTTCTGAATCAAATTACAAATATTTTTGATATTAAGATTTACTTGGATAAACCACGAGTATTTTTTTGGATAAGATCGGTCTCGAAACGAATGATTCTTCCTCGGGAAGGATAACAACGGAAGACGAATGTCCCGAGGAAGATGCGGTCGCTTCAGATTTTTAAATAAAAAAAAAGGTCTAGGATTATCGAGAGTCTGTGGATATATATTATGTACCTCGTGCTTACTTTTGTAAGGTTATACACGCCTGCAAACCTGTCGCTGGTTACACCACAATGTGGGATTATGGCGTAATGATATGTAGACATGTATGTCTGCTATCGAAAAATAATAAGCTCAAAAAGGGCAGGCCAATCGAATTATGTTATATTTTGTATAGGTAGATAATATAATATTCGTCTGAGTGTTCTAGGAATTCTTAAATATCCGATTTTATGATTAATTCTGGTTGGTTGAAAGAAATTACAATATTTTATTTCATTGATTTACAGAACCAACATTTAACATTACAAATTTACAATACTTATATTATATGTATCAATTTATTAACCTTTTAAAGGTTCTTTTAAATAATTTTATTTAAACTAAGTAAGTAATATATTTAACAATTGCAACATTTTTTTTAAACATAAGTAAGTACATTAAAACATAAAAAAGAAAAAGTTAAGAAGAGTAGGTATATTATCTATTTAGACATCCGCATATATTTGCTTACATCATGTACAAATAAAATTTAGCAACCCCAATATTCGGCCACACGAATCCCACTACTGCTTGCTATTTTGTTTTAATAATAATAATAATAATATTCATTTATTTTCCATAACAAGATACATACAGGAACTAAGGTTTTTTGAACATGCAATTTATGATTTACTGTGTATAAAATAAAAATAATATAAAATAAAATAGTTGTTGGGAAGTACCATGTTTTTTAGTTCCTCCAATAAATCTTTGTCTATCTAACTAGGAGTAATTCCTGTTTTAAGTAAGGACAATTTTACCACAATTTTAATAACAAGTCCACTTCTTGCTACATAATTGAAATATTGAAATTAAAAAAGAAGAATTATACTCATAGATTAAGAGGGCGTATAACGCTAAATTTAGTGACTGAAAACATGATATATTAAAACCACCTAGTACACTATAAAGTTACGTGGGTTAAAAGGGGTTTAACGGAAAACCAAAATTTGTTGATTTTTTTGCATTTTCAGAACAAATCTGACTTACGATGAAAATAATTTATTGGTCACTCACTTTTAGGTAGGTACATAAAAACAATATTTAGGTTCCTACGAAAATATAGTTATGAAGTAGTATTAAATATACTGCAAAAAAGATTAATTTAAATGCTATTTATAGGGGAAATTATGCTGAATTTCATTTTAAAACGCGATATTAAGGTTTATGTGCCCTCTTTAAAAACATTTTTCTAGTACAGTAATTGATAAACTTTGGAAAAAATGTTAAATATGAATACAAAGTAATAGAAAAATTTTGTTAAAACCGTTCGTGGGTGGTGACAGTGTTGAGTATTTGAAAGTAGGCAACCGATACAATACTTCTTCACTGACCGTGGACTACAAAAAAAAACTACGTGGCGTAGAGCTAGTTATGACAAAAGAGCAAAACTCCGTACAAACATACGTTGACCGAACTCGACTAATGCCGAAAAAGAGAAAGAGGGAAAAAAACGTGTTGTGTTGAAACGAGCGGTCCGCGTTGACCCCAAAATCACAATTTTATCTGTTATTTATACCGAGCTGTGCAAAGCGGTGTGCTAGATGATGTCGAACTTGAGATTTAAAACGCCGACTGCATATTATTAATTACACTTCTTGCCTACATTTTCTCGGCCGACCAATCAAAACAAGATGATAGAACAGTGTGTATGGTAAAAAGTGGTTATTGGTTAGTAAAAGTATTAAAAGGCAAACTGCATGTCACTGCAAGACCAATTCTACGATTGAAAAACAATCTTTGTAAGACACGAATGAGTCTTGCAAAATAATTATAATTAAAAACTGATCAAAATTAAACATATTTTCGTCAATTTCATATTTTAAGGACATTTTTTGATTTATAATAAAATTCAACCAAATGAATAATAAGCATTAATTAATTGTGACCCAATAATGCATTGTAACCCAGAAGAAGAAGAATTAAGTCTTGCGAAATGTTCTAAATATATAATAATTTAATTAAAAAGTAAACAATTAACTACCTACTATCGGAATTTGACTATAGATTTACAACGTTTGATAATTTTTTTAAATTAAACACAATACATTTATCGGATATTTTTATTATTGCATATACGCAAACATTGGATTTTTTTCCCTGTCGGGAGTCAAAGATATTTTTTAACAGATTTTTAACGAAAGGGGTCTTAAAAGTTGCTTATTTGGATACTGTTAATCTAAAAAAATATTCAATATTACTTTTGGCCCTCTACCAGAAGTCAAAGTTTTCAACATAGTCATTTTTTTTTATTTTTCTGCCTTAAGTTAAATCATATAAAAATAATTATTTATATTCGTTGCGATAATGTAGAATGCAGTAGTTATAATAAATATGTCATTTTAACAGATTTTTAATTATCTCAATAGAGACGAAGTTGGAATATTTACTGTAGGAGAACCGGGAAATCAAGGCACCTACAGGGCTTACGACCTGTCATCGGCTGTTTTACGTGATCACTTTATGCGCTTGCGCAACGTTCACCAATTATTCTTTTTTTTAAATGAGATCCCTATCAATTCAATTTTTGAAAGTTCTATATATTGTAATACTGAAATTCTTTTCGCTTGAAAATAAGGATTTTTACTACAGCCATCTATGTGTGAAATTATGAACAACATTCTTATTATTTTTTATTTATTTTAGTTGTAACGCCATCTATTGAGAGAGTTGTTTTTTGTAAATAATGATAGCAACAATTCATAAAAAAGGCATAATTGGTGAACGATGCGCAAGCGCATAAAGTGATCACGCAATCCAGCCGATGACAGGTCGTAAGCCCTGTAGGTGCCTTGATTTCCCGGTTCTCCTACAGTAAATATTCCAACTTCGTCTCTATTGAGATAATTAACAATACATTTACTTTGTATATTTCCACTTGTTTAATTTAAATAATATATTAAATATGAATTTCCACAAAGTTGAAGCCTCCACGTTTGATTATATACCTACAACGTTTGTTTTAAAATCTTATTGTAATTATTCACATATAACAGATAAATAAATAGCCTTGTTAGAAAAATCGCAAGACTTGCAAGACCGAAACTGGATATGGAGAAGCGATTTATAAATTATTATTGTGTGATGTGGATAATATGTGAATAAATAAATGATCTGTTTAACTCATTTTTTTTAAATATTGTAACTGTCATGACTCCTTTTACCGACAGATTGCTGTCTGGGCTTTTTTTTCATTTTCTGTTCTATATAATAAATAAAATATGTTACGTTATTGTTAATTTGGTTAATATTAATATTTTGATAATTGATTTTGTGGCATATTTCAAACAATTTTCAAGACTTCGCCTTCCTCGAGTTGGTTTTAAGATATTGCCTTATGCCAGTAAACCCGACTTTGTGCACTCGTTGTACATAAAGTAGATATACAAATATATAAATCAATTTTATTTATTACGATTTGTTTAGACCACGAATGTGTTACATATTTGCAAATAACTAGCCACTTGCAAGAAATTCCTTTATTTAGTATTTATTTGATACGACAGTTACTTCCTTGGGAAGTTGTCATACATCACTAGGAAGAGTAGTTGAATGTTTTGAATCCTGTCCAATAAAAAAAAATCATTCGTTGTTGATTTTAAAAGATAAAATTCCTCGTATTGAATTTATGTGGTAGGTATAATTTATTTTGAATTTCCAAGTTTTGCTACACATTAAACGATATTCCTCTGTTTTAGTTACCTTTAAGTGTTACCTTACTAGTCATCATCAATTATTATTATTATTGATATTGCCGTATAATCAAATAAATATATGGCGGTAGGTCGTTACATTCATGAACATAATATTATATACTAAATTATAGGAAAGAAAAGAAAATGAACACATAAAAAGCGCATACGCATCACGCGACATAATGTCACGAAAGTGAAATGCGAAGAAGCATAACCGAATTTATAATATGCATCAACAATAATAGGTTTATTGTTTCAATGTCAGTCAGTAGAGTGTTAGTGTACGAGTGAGAAAGAAGGCGTATTCACGAACACAATATGGACGGGGACATTTTAAATGCATTTAAGAACGCGAGTAGTCTTGAGAAAACTTGAGAAATATTACTATACATAAGTACCGTAAATGGTATTTTTTAATCACTGCAACCAAATATTTTGTTTTTCTAGACATTTCTTTTCAATGTTTGAAACGACCAATTTTTGATAGAACTACATAATTATTTTAGTAATTCACGAACAATTATAACTACAATTACAATTCTTCAACCACATTATGCACACTTTCAAAGAAAACAATTTAAGAGGCTATAGTAGGCTATATAGTATGTTTTGAAAATAATTTCCCCAGTACCCTCAAAAGATACGTCTTTGAAATAAGGTACGCAACAGTTGATACGTGTACATCTTTATTCGATTGCATGAGTTTTTTGAATTTTGAATTTGTTTAATACTTTTCTTGTAAAATTA
This sequence comes from Molanna angustata, assembly GCA_963576475.1. NCBI lineage: Eukaryota > Metazoa > Arthropoda > Insecta > Trichoptera > Molannidae > Molanna > Molanna angustata. The sequence continues at coordinate 32,928,130 of OY754973.1, read as the reverse complement.
ATTTTAGTAAAGCCCTTTTTATTTTTTTATTGTAAGTAACAAAAAAACTACAAGGCCTATAGAGTAGATTTTTACCTCAATCGAAAGAGAATGTGTCTACCGGCTGAGTTTTAGCAGGAACTGTTTGCGTTGATAAACTGTGTGCATTTGGAGGACACGTGCCTTGAATTCAACACGAGTTTTTAAGTATATTAGCACAACAAACTAGTGCCTAATTCGAGGCAGTACTTGCCTCCTAATCAACACGGAAAGGTAAATACGCAGCCTGACATTGGAACAATATTCCGAATTCTGTATTTCCACCTTCTTGTAATCCGGGTATTTTTAAGAACCGAATTCATATTTTCCTGAGCAGATTGCAAACCCTCCCCAACGCTACGTAATGTGCTTTTTCGGAAGAGTATAATGGACCCAAATCCTAATAACTGGTGTCCCCTACGTAGTCATGATAAAAAAATACGTATACATTGAAATGTGAAGTTCTTCATACGACTCAGTATATTATGATGAGTTTAATTAAAAATCAAAAGGTTATATTTAAGTTAACGTTCTTACACTTCAACAGTCAACAAAAAGAAAATAAAAAAGTAATAAAAGTAATTGACAGTAATTAATACATCAAAAACGATAAAGCATGAATTCAATAGTATAAAGAAATGAATGTTTAGCATGGGCATTTATTTATTAAACAGTATATAAAAATATGAATAAAATCAATAGGAAAACTAACATGTATTGATAATCAAACAATATGCAAGCCACAAATAGATTTACCCTTTGAACATAAAACATTAATCTTTTATATACTTACACAAAATAAACACAATATCAGTTTGAAAGACAAACATGAAGGTATTTTGTAGAAATTCAATATCACACTTGATGCAAAATATTTGTAATGTGACTATGACGTTTGATAACCTTACACTTGAGACGTCACAGTCCAGTCGTACCTACATAAACAACCAGACTCTGGAGTTCCCCAAGGTTCACATCTTGGGACCACGTAAAGATCAAATTTACGACAGAAGCTGTAAGACTAGTTTTAGATTTGCAATTATCTATGTAATAAGTGGAGCATAAAACAAAATTATTTAAGTCAATTTTTCAACTTCTCAATAGAGACAATGTTGGAATATTATTAGAAGAACCAGGAACTCAAGACACCTACAGGGCATAAGAGCTGTCATCGGCTGGTTTACGTGATCACTGTATGCGCTTGCGCCACGTTCACCAATTATGCCTTCTTATTGAGTTTACTTATCAATGCAATTTTTGAAAGTTCTATATTAATTTATTTATTTTATTGGTTGATAGAGAGTTATACAATCTACACATTTTATAAAACAGACAATAATGTGCGTTGCTATATTTTAATTATAAGATCAATACAAATTGTTTGAAAATAAGACATTTTTACTATCGCCATCTATGAAATAACGCAGAAACCTTTTTTGTAACGCCATCTATTGAGAAAAATATCATTGACACCCAATGACAGGGAAAAATCCAATGTTTGCGTATAGAACACATTTTTAAAAATATTCGATCAAAATAATTTAAATAACAAAAAATCATTAGAAAAAGTCAATATATAATAAAAAAATGAAAAGTTAAAAAAAACACACATAAAATATACAGATGACATAAAATTTTAAATCCAAATCTTAAGTAAACGAAATAGTTTAAAAAAAACGAAAAGAAAAAGAGAAATCGCAGAAATAAAATTGCCGTCCAAAGGTTGAAGACAGCTGCTACGGACGGAACATCACAAAGTAACTCTAATATTGATCCTTTGAACTGCGACGTTTGGTTTCTAACAGGATGTTGCTAGTGTAAAACGTTTGAAGGCATCTGTCAACACGCACTATGCCGTGAAAACGGCAAACAAACATAACACCGCTCCCTGATCGAGGTTTGGCTTGACCATGCAAATTATGTAATATTTGAAGGTCACTAGCAAATGATGATACTAACCCACCACGCCTTGTTCTAACAAAGCGTAAAAAGCGAATATAAGACAGATATTGATTAACACATAAGTTTATATTATTTATAATATACACTTAACGTTTAAGACTTACGAAGTACGTAAGTCTTCCTGAAGAAGAAAACATTTAAAGTTTTTGAAACCGGTAGAAATTAGTACTCATAGTTAAGTGGTGTAAACTACGTTAAGTGTATAATATAAATAATTTATAATGTCGCCACAAAGTTATTTTCCTAACATTAACGACATAAGTTTATAATTTTGCTAACACCGTGGAAAGTCATGAATATAAACAACACATTTTTAATGATTCTAGAGTTTTTGTGTCAACAGAGTGGAAATCCATTTTCAAACGTTCCAAATGAACTAAACGTTCGGTCGTTGTAAAAATATTGTGGAAAAATTCCTAACAAATTTTTATTTCACAAACAAGTATAAAACATTTGGAAGCCTTAGCGACACACCTAGCATCCCGAGAAGCCACCGTTATGTACCTACAATTTTGTCTCGTGAGGATGATAGTGGATATTTGGAAATGATAATTTAAAATAATATACGAGTTTTAAAAAGTATCAAAAATCGATTTGTGATGCGATTCGCGCTCTCGAGTTGATATAAAACTAAACTGTGCTAACTTAACGAAACCGATTAATTTATTTATGTATCTTTTTGTATACGATATAGAAATATATTGTGCACTGGAGGAATTTAACCTCTTCTTCTTCTTATTCGATGGCCCTGCAGCTCTTATCGAGATTTCACCTCCTTCTAACCTTCAACTCCAAGAATTTAACACCGATTCAAAACATGAAGCCCCTATAATTAATGAATGTAAAATCCGCTATGTATTACATAATAATAATATGCAATAGGAACAACAACATGTTGTATTATAAAACAGCGAAAATAAATTTAAGCAAAATCTCGTGACAGCAATTTAGTCTGAGTATTTTCCTGTAACTGTAAATATTTGGATATACGATATACTAACATGGCAATAAATCGTTAGCGGTGATTTGAACACATTAATATTTTAGAACTGTTATAAATAGTAAGAATTTGAAAAAAAAAAAAACTAAAAAACACAAAGGAAGTTTTTGTCTTTACTAATTAATATTTTAATAAATTATTAAAATATTAATTAGTAAATACGAGACTGCATGATTAAGATTAATGAAAATCTTGTTCAACAATGTTGTCCAAAACGGAGAACGAAACGAAACATTTCCAAGAAATGGCTAAAAAGTTTTTTTAAGAGTTTGAAGTGAAAAATTACAAGAACATTATTAAATATGGGAATATTTACAAACTTTCAAAATAGCGGCCTGATGAAGGAGCGGATAGCTCAAAAAAATAAATAAATAATAATAATACACATTTTCCAATAAAGCAAAAAGCCACGTCAATTTGGAGCATAAAAACGATTGAAAACAGCTTTGACCAAAAGATGACGCATTAATCTCATACAAACAAGATTAAATATATTGAAAGAAAAGTTTAAAATTGTTAAATTATATTGCCCTTTATAATACCATAATAAGATCTGTATTGGTGAATGGCCACGAGGCACTGACCTTAACAGTGAGAATGGCAGAGATGTAGGACTCGTTTGAGAGGAAAGTCCTGCGTAGGATCTATGGACCCGTTTTAGAAGGTGGATCATGGAGAATCTGGCGTAATGATGAAATGTACGCCATTTATCATGAGCGGGCTATATACAAAGGAAAAACGGCTCTCCAGAAGAATTATATACCTACCTATGGGCATCCGGGAAGAAAAATAAGGGTTGGCAGACCAAGGCTAAGGTGGGAGGATGGTGTGAAGAGCGACGCGGAACAGCTTCTCCAAGTTTCCAACTAGAGGACGGCGACTGGTGACAGGGAACGCTGGAGGCGCTTGCTGAGGGAGGCCAAGGCTCGATTTGGACTGTAGCACCATCGAAGAAGAAATAAGCTACATAGATGACATTATCCATTGTTTATTAAATTATTTGAAAGACGATAAAACAATAACCCTTTTTGAACCCAAGCTATGAGGAAGAAAGAGAGAACTAAAGTTCACACTTTTTCATTTTTCACTATACATACTCATTTTTTTAAACACCGCCTTATGCATACCTACTCCCCAACAAACCTAATTCATTGTTATTGTTCATGTAAAAATTAATCCTTCATAAAAAATGTTTAAATACCTTGAACAAATGTTAATAATAAAATTTCTAGTATGAGATAACGTGAGCCTGTTTCAATATTGTCCGATATCTTTAATTGTTTAAACAAAAAAAAAACGTAAATATAGGGAAAAACAAAATGAAATAAAATACAAAGAAATGTCCCAACAACAATTATGTAATGAGAATATTATTTGTTCCTTGTTCACATAAAATTCAACAAATAAAAATATCGTGTCAATTCGTTAAATGTAGTTACAAGGACAGAATGAATATACATAATAGAATATACAAGTATTGTAAGAGATAAACAAAAGATTATAAAATAATATTTAAAGACAAATAAACCGATTGTTTAAACATATAGTACCTATATTGTGTTAATTTATAGATATATTTAAATAAACATGAAAATCCAGTGGTTGTAAAGAACTCGAAGTTAAAAAAAACTATATAAAAATGTTTATTCAATTCTCCTTTTACTGTAGTCAAACATTCATTCTTTGTCGGGAAGTTTGTAGTTTTAACGTGAACAACACTTCGCAGTTAGTTAGCATTGCGAATAAATATTAAACCTTCCTAAATAAATATTTCCTTTGATCATGTGCCTACGTTATTTGTTTCTGTACAAGGACGTACTGAATTTTTATCACAGAAAAGGATATTCCTCATAAATAATCTTTATTAAGATGAAGCAGTATATACTTTTCGTAGGAAAACCACGTAAATAAAAAAAAATGAGGACATTCTTTTCAAAGTTTTCTTCGCATAAAAAGAAACTCATAAAATACTAGTGAAGCAGTAACTATTCCACTATTGTTTACTTCGTATGATATACAAAATCATTAATTTTATCTAAATATCACATTTAAACATGCGGGAATAAACAAATTCTGAATGTTTTAGAGCACTAAAAGGTCGAGAAGTTAATTGAAAATGTATTGGAAATTTCCAGTACGGACATAATATGTGAAGTTTATATGAAATACAAAATTGTTCAATTTCATCAAAATAATAATGTTATGTGAATACTTACATAATATGTAATATATTTGACATTCATTTATATTTTTTTATGATAGAATTAACTCCATAATTTTTATTATTATTCATAACTCAAATAATTTTTAGTTATAGTTTAATTAGCGGTATCGCTCTACGATGAGCATCGTCAGAATGGTGAACATTCTGACGATTTAACTGTTATATTTAACTGTTGAAACACACAAGTTTTTGGTACTTCTGTAATTAAATATACCTCGTATAAATCCCATTAAATATACCAAATATAATTTCCCTTAAATATACCTAATATAATATTATTTCATATCACAGTTTCTAATGACAAATAAATTTTAAGCATGAAGATGCAAGAGATGATAAACGTTTTCCAGGATCGGTATGTTTGGGATTCGGTTCTCTGTGTCTGCCTCGTCAAAGATATGCCAATATGGAATGTTTTAATATTAATATAAATGCCATTGTTTTATTTTTAAGCTTACAACACTTAAAATGAATGGTTATTCAGCCTAAAATATGTATATATATATATATATAATAAAAATGAACTTACCGTTCTGTGTGTATGCAAATATTTGCCTTTCCGTCTAGTCAGAAATGATTGAATTCAATTGTTGTATGTAATCCGTTGGTCTATGAAATGATTCGTTAATTTTTCAAATTAACATTAAATCATGTTGGTTTAATTTTTTTGGCCATGTATTGTTCACATGTTACATTTTTCCCACTGAATATTGCCATAATACAGGTGTACCAACTAGAATCATCACTTTCTCCGCCCTGGGCGACGGCAATATGTACATACTTATGTATGTATGTATTCTCATATTTACCTGATCTCTTAACAGGGGCACTATTTATTTTCACAATACATAAACATATACACACAACTCTTTATGTAACACAAATTATACATTCATCATCGACACTGCCTCCTATTCTGTAACAAAATCATTGAGTAACTGATCGCTGATCAAATGATCGATTGATATTTGATAGATAATTTGAAATAAAATATGTTAAACAGTGTGTTACTAAAAAAAACACCATAGTTAATGTACACACTATAGATGGTTTCAAAAGGATTCTTAGTGAAAATTATATTATTGATTTTTGGTTTGTTTATTTTCTGGTTTAAAAATAGAATCTTTAGAATTTTTTAAGAATATTTTTTTTTTCATCTTCTTTTTTTTGTCTAGTTTTTATTTTTGCTTGCTTTTTTTATCATTCATCTCTATTTTCTTTTATAATATTGTATTATGCTGTCTTATATTGTCCTTTTACTACTTTTTTATTATTAGTGTTATTTATGTTTTGTTACATTGTTATTATTTATCTTGTCTTTTATTGTAAATGCCCTATTGAAGGCGTACACATAATATATAATAAATAAATAAATAATTATTTTCAGCGTTTCTCAAAGTAATTTTCGTCACACAATTTCAAAAGTCAACACGAATTACCCTAAAAAAATATTAAACATATTGCTTTTTACGGCATTTTTTTTTAAATTACCTACTCCATAACTAGGTGTCGTAGAAAATTAAATATCTTATATGCTTAAAGAGTGTATACAATCAAAGTGAATGACCGATAAAGTTTTTTCATTTCAAGTAAGGTTTGTTCTTAAAGAAAACAAATTTTGGGTTTCCGATAATTTAAATCACGTATAAACCCTTTTTACGCACGCGATAGTTACCCTTACTAACGCGTAACTTCATAGTGAAATAGGCTGCTTTAATATATCATATTTTCAGTCACTATATTTACCAGTATATGCCCTCTTAAGTGATTCAAATCTATTTAAAAAATGTACTTTTATTTGGTCTTGGGGTAATCCACGCAGTAGTGATTTTTTATTCTGTGCCCTCATAGAATCAAAACGCCACGATGAGTCATAATATACGTCATTATCGACGTAAAATAAAATTTAAATCTTTGACCTGCATAAGCCTGAGGCGCCGGCTTAACGAAAATACAACAACCAAAACGACGTCTCACATAGTTTAGCAATGAGGTTCACCAACAATTCAGAATCTAGTCTTTTTACGTGAGACGAGACTGGTGTGTGAGGATACACGCGTGTGTCGTGTTTTCTTTACCAAGGAAATTCACATCCGCACACCTGTCACTGGTAACCTCCCATTATGGGATATGCCGTGATGGCATGAACGTATATCCTTTTTATTTAAAAAAAATGTTTATGCATACCTATTTGTAAGATTGTTGAAAAGAAAAAATAAAAAAAATGTAATGAAAAAATAAATAACGACCAATATTAATTAAAATATTTTTCAATAGTAGCATATTTTCGATTGTAAAATTATTTTTTGTATATCTTTTTTTTTGTTTACTTATAACGAGGTCTACTTTATTTATATGCAGATTTATGTACATGACACTGTTTCTACTGTTATTTTTTGTATTTATAATTATTTTTTATTTAATGTTTTGGTTTATTTTGAGTCCATTTGTATATATTTTTTTATGTTTGATAATAGGTATCTATTATTTTTTATTCTTGAATTTATTGTTTAACTGTTTAGGTAAATATTTTTTTTTCTTTTTGCAAGTGTATACCTAATTATTAGTACTTATTCTATACATTTTTTATCGTCAATATGTGTTTTTATGTATGTACTTATGTATGTAAAAGGCAATTTATGCCGTTTATAAATAAATAAATAAATAATTAAACTATATATAATCATGAGAATCAAATAGAATTATTATTTATATATAGTTTAGGACAATAAAATGTACAGTCTCATACCAATCATAAAAATTAGGAAAAGAAACAATACCTTAGAATAAAAGAAACAATACCTTAGAATAAAAGAAACAATACCTTAGAATAAAAGAAACAATACCTTAGAATACACCACAGATCATTTTACCAAGATTGGATGAATATTAAGAGGGTGACTGCTGCCAACGTACCTATTTTTTCAATTTGAAATTGCATCATTACTACAAAACGTATCATTTTGAAAAAAATAACCTAGTTAGTTTGGATATTAATAAAGAAAAATATACCTTATTTTTTTATTATGTTCTGTATATATTCTTGTAGGAAAATAATAAGCATACCCCAATTTTTGACATTTATCTTAAATTTCTAAAAAACTATAAGGTATAGAGCATTATATTTTTTTATAAATTAAAGAAGATCAAAATATCTGGAAAAATACGATGTAACGTTGCATTAATGCATCAGGTTAAGTTAATAAACCAAAAAAACTTATATTTCGCAATGGCGCTGAATGGAAAATAAATGTTTTTTAGGTTTATTTACTAAACCTGAAGCATTAATGCAACGTTACATCATATTTTTCTAGATATTTTTGTCTTCTTCAATTTAAAAAAAAAAATATTGAACTACGCCTTATAGTTTATTAAAAATATAAGATAAACGTTGAAAATCGGGGTATGCCATTATTTTTCTACAGGAATTTATACAGAACATTATCAAAAAGTTAAGGTATATTTTTATTTATTAATACCCAAACTATCTAAATTATTTTTTTCAAAACGATTTCATAAGAAATACTGATGGTATATCAAATTGAAAAATAGGTACGTTGGCAGCAGTCCCCCCCTTAAAGTTGATATCAAACGCGGAAATATTCAACACACTAAATTATAAATAGTATAAAAATAGAAGGTATCATACAACTACATATTGTAAATTATACGCTGAGAGATCATCAAATGTGAATACATAATAAACTTATTCCTAACCTTTAATGACAAAGCTGTTGATAACATTTCTCCTGCAACCTATTTACATTCAATTGATAAAGCAACTCGCTCGCGCGATACGCTATTATTATTAACCTAACCGAAAAAATGAGCGGAACGGAGATTCCCGTATACATCATATTATTATATCGCTGTCGTATTTTATTACATTTCGTATAATGTTAGTCTTTAATGCCAATAGCGACTCGCGTGAGCGAGTTGCTTTATAAATCGAAATGGAAATAGATTCCTTTACCATTTGAGATTAGGAATATGTTTTAAATGTATTCGGATTTGATCACATGTTTCTTAAAATATATATTTTTGGAAAAATGTGATATCTTTCTCAACATGTTATATGCGTAGTTGTATGATTTTTAAAACAATTATTTTTTAATGTTTAAAATTTTCGCCTTTAATGACAATTTTGACTGCTCATCCGACATTGGTAAAAATGAGCTATGGAAAAAGGGTCTAGTGGAAATAAAAAGAGGAATTTAAGATCACAGACAGAGTATCGTTCAAGAATTATTTAATAAATATAATTTATACATGTAGGTTTGTCACAAATTGTAACAACAATAGTACCTGTAATACTATCGTCAATATAAGAGAAATGCATGAACGTCAAGAAGCGATAAATACATTTATATCAAAACAAGTATATATGGCATTCGGTCCTCTCTGCCTACCCAGAATAGCATTAGTATTTATTTTATATATTTCATTCTGTAAAGTATGATTAATATATGTGTCTATTAAACGCGTATCGAATCTGTTATAAATTCATTAAAATGAATAAATACTTCTAATTTCACACGTTCAAAAAAATTAAGTCATTGCGTGAAAAATATTATAATTAATTATGAAATAATCCATGACAAATTAGATTTAATGTGTTTCTACAAAAAAATATTCCTCGCAGTATGATTTATTCATGCATTAATTTATTTTGACATCTTAATTTTATACACAAAAGGTAGAATTTTATACACTTACATAATTTATGAATTAGTATTTTTTTTTTTTCATATTTTCATATTTTTCATACGACGAGTCAAAGTCATAGTTTAAAGCTAAGCCTCTGAACGCCCTTTATCTCACAAGCGGTATAGCCCCACCAGACATCAGACGAGAAGTGGCTACCAACACGGAACGATCAAGACAAATGCACAACACCATACACCCACTCTTCGGCCATGAACCATTAACACCAAGACTTAAATCTAGGAAAAGCTTCCTCCACTCCACCAAAGACAGCCACAACCCAAGCACAGAACGCTTGATGCTTTGGAAGGAAAGGCTAGGCAACCACACACCCCGTACGTTTCTACTCTTCAATCCTTTTCGGGGTAGTGAGGAGTAGAAACGTAAAAAATTTCGAGGGAAAACGAAATATTTGGTTGCATTTCGGCGAGCCCCAATAAGTTTAAGCACTTATCTGTTGAATTAAAGTTCGTTGAACTCGAGATTATCAATGAATTTTTTCTATATGATTATTATGACCTTCGTAATTTGCTTAGAGAGATATATATACTACGGATTTTATCGTCATCGTAAATAAATATGTATTGAACAGTTGTATCAATATTATTATTTATTATGATCATCTGCGGTCATCGAGAGAACACTAGTACAGTTATACTTTTCATTTTAATTTTTTCTATATGTTTACAATGATGACCTTCGTAATTTGCTTAGAGAGATATATTTACAACGGATTAATCGTCATCGTAAATAAATATGTATTAAACAGTTGTATCAATATTATTATTTATTATGATCATCTGCGGTCATCGAGAGAACACTAGTACAGTTATACTTTTCATTTTAATTTAATAACATCAAATACGGTTTCTCTCGGAGAGTTTGTGATGGAAAGTGTTACACAAATTTGTGAAATCGCTTACGCAAAAATACATCCAATAATGGCTCAAGCACACACTTGAAGGCCGCAGTGGTTAATAGTCGATTTGTTTTATTTGTACTGGAAAGCAACACAAAATATTGTAATCCTTTTAAAGCATAAGATAAAGAAATGGTTGTTGTGATATCGTGCAGTCACTATGGAGTCAGTATGGGTATTTTTTTTAATTCCTTAATACAATAAATATATACATACATACCATCACGCCATGTCCCTCACGGGGTAGGCAGAGAGAACCGAACGCCACTTCTATCTTGACATACGAGAACATTCATACATCGTCTTATACATGTTCGTCTGTTATTCACGCTTCTAACATTTCCGTCTTTCAAAATACCATTCAGATGGACGTGCCATCCCTAAAAGAATAATAAAATACAGTATAAAAAAACTTAAATAATACAATGGAATTTATTTCCTCTCTAGGCGAAGCCTGTTCTAATGTAGGTACATTATGCAATATATGTTTGCTATATAATATTCAATAAGGCATAAAATTTAAAAAAAATGTATAAATAAAAGAATATAAAGGACTAAAAAAACAAGTGTGTTTGTGAGGGCGAGGGTGTGTTTGCATGTGCAAAAGGACGATGTGGGGATATGTATAATAAAGGATGCATGAGGGCGTAATAAAAGATCTCTGGAAATATTATCTTAGAACAAACGTCGCTTCTTCCACCACCACCCGCTCTGCATATGGGGACTGTAAACGACCCCTTCACAGAACGCTAAGTGAACGACAAGAAAAAAATGCATAGCACGAAAAGTAGCACATGGAGCCCTCTAGATTAGCAATCTCGTCAAAACTAACGTCAACTATGAAAGGACAAATTGTGATATAACCACAATTGCTCCTACTACTACCCTATTCATATGAGATTTTTTACCCCTAACTTCTGCCCTCGAAAGTATTTAATTGATTTAACTGTATAAGTTCATAAATGAAACTCAATTTATTTATTCATTGTAAAAAATGGAAAATTAACAAAAAATAATATAAACAAGAATTATTATGAGTACAATCAAAACAATATTAAGGATTTAATAAAAAAAAATAGTATAAAAATAATATAAAAATAATACAGAATTTGATGTTCATATATTGATTATGTTATGTATCCTCCTGGAGCACTTTTGTTAGTACAAGCTTACTTTAAACCTTTAATAGAAACCTAGCATTAAATTTAGGATATACTATCACTGTAATCTTGAAATTATTTTGTTGTTATAGCAGTAGCGAAATTATTCATTGAAGCCTAAAATCTTGGCTTGCCTAAATTCAGCAAAACAATCAAAATAATTTTTTGATTGTTTTATTGCAAACATTGAAATTGAAACGTATGGTAATTACGATGCTTTACATAGCCACAAATGTAGATATTATTATGGCATGTGATTTTAAAAATATTTATCGTAGCCACAAACTATGAACAACGATGCTAAAAAACGTTAATTTTTCGACATTTTCCATTATTTTTCAGGGCTTGTGTAGTCCGAAGGTTCTAGTCACGCCCCTGTGTTATAAGTACTTAACGCTGTATAATGTAATTATGTATCGTTGCCAAATAAATAAAATAAAATAAAAATAGTTTTTGTAGGTACTATAAATAAGAAAGTTCTTCTGAGATGCCTGTGGGAATGTTTTCACAGTGTTCCATATTTACATCAATATATCAACTAAAATTCAAACACAAAGAGCTGCACGTTAATGTGCAATGCAAGTTTTCAAGAAGACTTGAAATATGCATTGCGTGGCTATTACTTGAAAATGAACATTCACGATACCGGTCGTTAATTACAATAAATAACAAAAAGGAGTTATTAATTAATGAGATAATTATTTTATTTTTAATTAGATATTAAATTGAAACTGAAATAAAAAAGACAAGTTGCTTATTATATTAAACTAGCGGACCCGACAGACGATATCCTGCTTTTATGCGATTGCAAAAATGATTATTTTTCTCAACTGTTAATTCTTGGTGGAGTTCCATTATAAATGATATAATTAATTACTTAAAAGAAGTGACAAAAAACGCTAATTTTATATAAACACTTAATTACTGAGGCGTTTCGTTAAAAGAGCATCTACAGAATGGTACATGTTTATTAGTGGATCTTTTATTTACATACAAAAATTTCATTGCAAACAAACTGGACACGTAAACGAACGAATTGAAATATGAATAACAACAAAACATTGAACAGAAATTAAAATTCCATGCACATGTAATATGAATAATACCGAACCAGAGCGAAAAGAAATTAAAATGTCAAAAATAAGCCAAGCTACGACGCAAGTGACAGATTTCTTAATGTTGTCAGATGGAAGAAACTAAACATTGCCAATTCGACATTAGCGCCACCTATTATTTTATTTTATTTAACTAAGCACAGACACAGGCATGAATGCCCAAATATTTTTGCGCATAAAGGGGCTTTCTCACTACGGAATATATATTACATTCAAAGTCATAAAATGATATCGCTCACCGTACTTTTAAATGGGACTATTCACACTGAGACAGAATATATAATACATTACAAAATATAGGTATTTTGTCGGTCGATCGAGCGAATATATTTTCACTATTTTACTAGAAAACTCCGCCGGCGTTGTCCAGCCTGTTTTTTATTTTTATTTATTTTTATTGATTTTTTAGAACCAACAGTTTTCAATATGAAATTACAATAGGTATAATTATATGTAACAGGTTATAAACCTTTTAAAGGTTCTTTTTAATAGTTTAAACTAAGTATGTAAATTATTTAACAATTACAAATATATATTTTTTTAACACAGTTATATTAAAATATAAAAAAAAAAGAGTTATGAAGAGTAAGTATAAGGAGTATATATTTTAAATTCTATCAATTTTCTGTTTAGAACTCTTTTTATACATAAAGATGGTTGATTTATGTTTTATTTATTTTTTTAATATTGTTATCTAGAATCTCTAATTGATCTGTCCCTTCCGTCTCATCAGTCACCTCCAAGTGATGAGCAAATGCAAGACCAAGACCGAGGTGGTCTTGGTCTTGAATTTACAGATGTCGTCTTGTTCTTGATCTTCGTCTTGCATACTCAATCGAGTTTTGGTTTTGGATACCCAGTCCTGGTCTTGCATACTCAATCGAGTCTTAGTCTTGCAACTTATTCAAAGAAACATTTTTTATTTTGCTGTTAAAATTCAGTAATTATAATGAAATATGAGAAAAAAACACCAATTTGTAGTATTATGTCGATAGTATGTAGTAAATATCATTTTAATTAAAAATAAATTAGTTCATAAATTTTTGCGAGACTGCAAAATTCTTGCAAAGCCTGGTCTTAGTATTGGTCTTATGCTTGCACCTCCCGATCTTGGTCTTGGTCTTGCGGCGACTCATGCCGTCTTGGTCTTGGAAGTCTCGCAAGACTTTTACTCATCACTAGTCCCTTCCGTCTCTTCTGGCCACGTACATTCAAACATACATAAATACATATGTACATATATACCAACATCAATATATATATATATATATATATATATATATATATATATATATATATATATATATATATATATATATATATATATATATATATATATATATATATATATATATATATATATATATATATATATATATATATATATATATATATATATATATATATATATATATATATATATATATATATATATATATATATAGATGTTTTGATGTAAAGTCCGTACTGAATAGAACTGTTTACTTGAATAACTGCAACAATATTTTTTCGGCCGATCGAATGATTTCAAAATGTTTATTTTGCCCGCGTCTTCGCACGCCGTTTTACACGCGTTAATTTGCCCACAGTTCATTTCTGTGAGTGACCACGAGCGTTTATTGTTAATTTGTATTTATGAGATAATTTTTTGTAATATCAATTATTTGTAAGTAAGTAGTAAATAAAAACTAAAACAGAAGAATAAATAATTATGTATTATTTTGAAACCAACCTTAAAGTCATCGCTAGTCTCTCCGTGGAAGGAATACTTTTTCATAAATGCGTGTTTTGCTTCATAATGTCATCTTCAATCATAGAATTAAGTTCGATGAATTTGATTTAAGTCATCCGGTAATAATTAAAAAATTTTTCTTCATCCAAATCATTAAAAAGCCTGAATTCACCATATTTTATATGTATTTTATTTTTATTTTTTATAAGTTTTTCTTTATATTTCTTCTTGCTTTATTTTCATTGTTTATAAATAGGATATGTTTGTTTTTTTATGTATTTTCACACATTATGTACCTACTTTATTTTGTATATTTTGGATACATCATGTAAATGGCAAACACAGTTAATAAATAAATAAATTTGTTTTGTGATTTTCTGTTTGTGTAATATAAATATGTGAGTTTGCTTCTCCCGACACAGGACATTCCTAGTGGGAGAGGCCAACGTTAATATGAAATGTTTTTTGTTTTTTTTTTTATAATGATGTTATTATTGCTATATTTCTGTTATGATCAAATAAATAAATAAATAAATATTCCTCTCTACACTTTATATGATTTGATATCCAGTATCTACGCTTATATTTTTACTTAACCGTAACACACGTAAATCGAATTCTTTATCATCTTCGTCTGATGAACTATCGAGGCTTTTTAGCAAAACAATATCCAATTTTAACTTGACGGACGAGTTGATGTTATGATGCAATGGCGATCGCAACTGAATTGGTTTGGTTAAGGCCCTGTTCAATTTTGCGAAAATCACAAGGATGCAAATCTATTGACCTTACATTAACGCCTTAGTATTCGTTAGTTACTTCGCGGATACCTCAAACGCGCCATGTCTGAACAGGCCCTAGAATATATAGCAAACGCGCCATATCTGAACAGGCCTTAAATATTATATCTCACAGTGTGAACACCAATTGTGGGACAAAAGTTTATTAAGGGATATAAAATACGTTATATTCCACAGTGTGAAATGAGCTTAATAGTTTATATATGGGAAGTACATATTGTTTGTAGGTATATAAATTTCCTACCTACACTACACTATGCAGAATACGTAAGGAAATCACTACACTATGCAGTGATTATGATTCATAGTTATTTAAAATCATGTATTTTATTTTTCTATTATTACACTGATGCTTAAAATTCCTTTTTGTGAATCAAAACCATTCGGAGACTCAAATACACACAAAAAAAATTCATCAAAATCGGTTCAGCCGTTTAGGAGGAGTTCAGTGACATACATACGTACAGAAGAATATATAAAGATAGTTCTCGACAAGTGTATGCTTGTGAATCCCACGATACGATAATTATTAGTTTTTTTTTTCTTGGCCACATAAATCTATTTCTACCTGTTGTATTTTCGTGGTGTCGACATACTGTAACCTATACACTCGTACAGATTAATATTTTATACGTTTTTTCGGAAGGCCGTTATTTACGAAATATGATTCGGGACTTTTACATACGAGAAGATCATTCATCAAACTGATAGCAGACGTCCTTGTACATGTTCCAACTTGGGAAACATTTTCATGTATAATCATAGAATAAATACTACGTTTATTTCATCTCTAAAATGCGATTATTTTTTTGTCGTCGTTTGCCCTTTGATCGACAATATTTTCTCATTATCAAATCGTATCGATTTAGTGTTAAGACGATTATTATGTGAGGATTTATAATATTTCAAAATATTGCGTGCCGTTTGTTTTGACATTTCTTTTCTGTGATTTATATTTGTGCGATGGTTATAATAATTTCGTAAATCAATGAAACAGTTTTTTTTTTCACAATACGTTAGCATTAAACGAATACTTTTAACTGTTTTCTATATGGCTAACAGGTGCTTCTTTGGTAAAAGACGACATTTTGCTTCTCAGATGATGTCTAGAAAAACATAAGTCACAATTTACAAAACGTTACTACGCCCCGTACTAATTTATGGTTCCGAATTATGGGTATTCAGTAAAAAAGATGAATCGTTTCCATTAGTATTCGAGAGAAAATAGGAACGCACCTATTTTAGCCGGAACGTTCTAAAAATGATACAGAATCGGGCGTAGGACGGATTAAGTTAGTAATTAGGACGGACCTAATTACTAACATAACTCCATCATGCAGTGAATGTTGAGAATATTACTAAAGATGCGCTTTCATACCCGGAATCAAATGTATGTACATGCGTGCCCGGCTTATAATTATCGATTCTTAATAAAATTGGTCTATCGATATATTTCGTAACTATAACGATAGTGATAATACATTGGGCAATACGAGAAATAATTATATGGGAGATAGCCGATACTAATTCAATGGAGTTGTAATGTATGCAGGAAGAAAGCGTTCGTACATATACATATGTAAACTAAAATGATTGCAGTTGAAAAGTGAAATTTACCATCGAACAATACGAATGAATCAACAGCTAATTGACTCAATAAACTACAAATATTCCAACACTATACTTTTTACCACACTGTTCTCCTTCGTCTTCCTGGGCGTGTTCTTCGTTTCTGAAGGTCGTATCCATGTTGATTAGAACAAAACGCTTCTGTCCTGTCTTTTTAGGGACGAAGCTATCGTAATACCAGTTATTCTTATTATACTATCACTACTCCTAGAAGGGGCTTTCAAATCCCTTCTCGCTATGGGAACAAAATATTTTAATATCCTCTAATTGCATGCTTATCAAATATCTTTATTTCTTGTATTATTTAAATCCAGAAAGACACACATCCAGTGTAATTACACAAATACTTAAACTGATGTTCGATAAATTTCTTAAGTATAATTTCAAAATAAACTTGTTTTTGAGTGTTAGTCTAGTAATGAATCCGTGGGTTACCGTTAAAAGTACATCAACCACGTTCATTTTATATGCTGACCATAACATTAAAGACCAGTTTCACTCATGCGATCATCACACGCTGTTATTATGCGGTATTTATTTGTCGCATGGGATGGGGCGGATTTTATTATTCAGAATAAAATAAATATGTTTTTTACTATATTATATAAAACTAGAGGCGATTTGGAATGCTCGTCTATAGATGTAAAAATTTACCCTCTATATGGATTCTTCGTTATATTACTATACTTAAAAAAAATACACAATAAACGCCAAAAGGTATAATTTTCGCGTAATATAGACGCATTTGTTTATCTGTTCCAAAATAATAGTAAATAGTTACTAAATAATCGTCGTTCAATAAAATGTTTAATATCAATACATCATAAAAATAAAAAAAATCCAAAAAACAATCTTTGTTTCATTTTAACTTACTTGTGATACAATTTGTTTTTGATTATCCAACTAATAGCAATATTCACCCATCTAACGATAAAATTTAATCTTTGCGTGTCAATGGACGCACACACAAACATATCCGCCGACATTATGCAACGCGTTCAGCAGCAGTTGCAAGCAAAGACCTTATAATAATGTAGTTGCAAGCGATGATCGCACAGACAAAACTGACGCATGCTCCCGTGAAAACGAAGAATTTGACGGACCACATAACGCAAATGTCAGAACTCCAAAAATGACTTGCACAAATCTAAACTTCTTTAAAGTTCAAGGTTTGGTGTTGAGCAAGGAACGTTCCTGTCGTAATGCATTCAATGGTATAATATTAACAAACTACCTGCTGAGATTATGTTGCAACAATAATGTCGGTCCGGCAACGTGATTCACAGACAAAAATGAACGCTGCAGTTGCTAAAACTGTTGATATCATAATAGACGTTGCAAAATGCAAAAGAACAAAGCGCAGATTAAAGTACATAGACGAAATTCGCGTTTCTTTTACGTAAATTTTTCAAACAAATATATTTGGCAAAGTTTTTTTAGTACCTCTAACGGGTTTTAATTTTAATATTTTGTATTTTCGCAAATTGAAATTTGGTACAAATATATTTTTTGTTTTAACCACTGTGAATACTTGGTGTCTACACCAAGTATTCACAGTGGTTAAAACAAAAAATATATTTGTACCAAATTTCAATTTGCGAAAATATTTAAAATGTGCCACAAAGTTATAGCAACGTATGAAGAAATTAGTATTTTGTTTTCAAATTGTAGATAATTTCTATAGTCCGAGAGATAGCAACGTTTTCGATCATTTTTAATGGCTAGTTTTTGATGTTTTCTTTGTTATTGAATATCTTCTTCTTCTTCTTGTCTGTTTTCAATCCTGTGATTGTTTTGGAGCAATTTCTTCAATTCTATTCTCCCATTCTTCCCTGTCTTGTGCGGCTCTTTTGAAATCCACATATGATGAGCAACGCACATCCACCAGCAGGTCCACTTATTGAATATAGGTATAAAATGCGCATTTACCAGTGCGCTTCCTCTGGTAAAAATTGCAATTTTTAACATATATCACTATAATTTGTACTTGTATTTTATCTGTACCTATAAAATGTGTTCGTTTGTGAAATATGTACTTAATGTAAAAAATAAAAAAAAAACTGTAACTGAAATATTTTTTTCAGATATTTTCCTGGGTGTGCGCTGAACAAATCACCAAATTTGATGGTATAAGAGCACAAAAAGAAATTAATATGAAAATGATACTAAAATCTGCAATTTCCACATAAAGAAAGAGGATGCGCACTAGTAAACGCAACCACTTCCAGGTACCAGACATACCTTTTTAAACCTGTACTCCATAAACTCTAGCCATTAAAAATTAATTGTTTTTGACGTCGCTACCTCCTAGACTACAAGTAGGTCATTTTTTATTATAATTTAACTCGCGAGCAAATAACGATTCAGCCAGAAATGAAAGAGTCCTTAAACAAACGTAAAACAAACTTTACCGAAAAAAAACAAAAGGAAAAAGAACCAGATATTAAAACCAATAATAAAACAAACATTATAATAACAACCCCATGAAAGTCAACAAAATAAAAATAATAAAAATGTCGGTAAAACTATATTGAAGTTCTTATTATCAAAAACGCTATTTATTAATGCTTTGCACGGTCGATGACATTGCTTAGCAGTCGTCTATGTCCAATTCCGATTATATGCAGAAGCCATCAATCAATGTACCTGTGATGGACAATGGGTACGATTGAAGACGACCTTGTCACGATAAGATAAAATCTGTTTAGTAGCGGCACACCTAGCGGCACATAGTCTTGCGAAAAGCAACATCGATAAATCTGTCAGATAATATTAATTTAGTCAGTACATGTTCGAAATATTTCTATCGATTTGAAGAAGTACATATATAACACCAATTTTTTAAAGAATAAATAATGCTCTAGGAACCAGAAAATTTTCATTCTCATATATGTATTTCCTAAACTAAGAAAATATTTCCTAAACGTACAAACAAGGCTACGCTTGTTTTCATAAGCAACGGAGATCCTCAACCATATTAATATTTTTTTTATAAAGAATTTATAATGCCCATGTATCCAGAAAATCAACAATCTCATATATTCCCTAAACTAAGTAAACATTTCCTAAATGTACAAACAAGGCTAGGCTTGTTGCCAAAAGACAACGGGAAACCTCAAGCAATACAACATCTTTACTTAAAAGAATGAATAATGCTGTTGTAACCAGAAAATTAACACTCATATATTTCCTAAATTAAGAAAACATTTCCTAAACGTGCAAACAAGGGTAGGCTTGTTACATAAGACCATCTCTTCCAAGCAACGGAGATCCTCAAGCAATATTATTACTTTTTTTTTAATAGAATGAACGTGTCCATGTAACAAGTACATATACATCCTTATATATTCCCTAAACTAAGCATAAATGCTCGTACTATAGGCGAACGAAATCGGTCATGGCAGGATTCGAAATTACCGACCCAACGAGCTAATCGCTCTGCCACCACACATCTAATCTATTTTCGATAAGTTTTCAGTCTGAAAGTCTCCAGAATGTGACAACTTGTTATAAATCAATACTAAATAAATAACAACAATGAAGAAACGAAGGAAGGAATTGAGGGACGCAGATGGAAAATCATTCGATCAAATGATTTCTTAAGTATTTTCTAAATGTTTATAGACAGATTTATACAACGTAACATCATTGCTTTGTCGGGATTTGTTAGAAAAAATAAATCAAAAATTAACGGTCAAATTTAAGACTCGTATATACATACGTTATTTTATTACATTTTCTTTGCATTATAAAACAAATAATCTCCAGGCTACCTGCTTCAAACTTGGTGATTTTATATTTGAATTACAGAGCCTCTATTTAGCATGCATATTTGTGTACAATGTACATACACCATTGTATTAATACATGCTACAAGTAAACAGTGTACCTACTTCACATCTATTCACAAACAAAATTTTAATACCAAAAAAAACTTCAATGGTATTTATCTGGGTAGCTAAACATACTTAGAAAAAAGTGTTATGCCTACCGTACAATCTTAAAGGATAAAATAATTCAGATTATTTTTTTATGGGTTGTAACGAAATATTTTACTTTTTTTAATAACACTGGGAAACTTATTAATTTTTGCAGTTATTTATTTGTGGGACATTTTGAATCAAAACAATTGAAATTAACCAGTTGCTCAAATTGATTATATAGTATAATTCTGCACAGAAAAAAACAGATTTTCTTGGAATATAGTAGACATGAGATCGTTAAGAAGGATTTGTAATAGAACGATGTATGACCGGGTAAGAAATGAGGACATAAGGAAAGAATGTAATATGAAGAAAGATGTCATTACTAGAATGAAAGTGAACACATTGAGATGGTTTGGTCACATGGGGAGAATGAATGAGGAGCGCCTGACGAAGAAAATATACAGAGCGGTAAGGAATGGAATGAGAGGTCGGGGACGCCCAAGAAAGGGATGGCACGACCATGTGAACGAAATTTTGAAAGACGGAAATGTTAGAAGTGTGAGCAATAGACGAGCATGTATGAGACGATGCATGAATGTGGACGAAGCGAGGGATGCATGCCAGGATAGAAAAATGTGGCGTTCGGTTCTCTCTGCCTACCCCGCAAGGGACATGGCGTGATGGTATGTATGTATGTATGTAGTAGACATAAATTACTTTATAAATTACTAAACAAATTGTTTAAACTATTTAAAAGTTTTCATGGTCGTCATTTAGGGAGCTTGATATTAAAAAATGCTTTGACCAAAGGTTTTTGCATTTTTAGTATGAAAACATAACCAATATTGTGGTGGGAGTGTAAACCTTGACATAAAAACACGATATTTAAGCTTCAAAAGGAACGACAATTCTGTGTTTTCTATTTTTAAAGGTTTTTGTCGTTGAAGGTGCATGGTGTTGCAAATCTAAAATTGTCACCCACTTTCGCAAAATACATCATAATTAAGTAAACAATAGGTATCAACATCCTGTCATTAGAGCGAATTATTATTGTTTTAGATCATAAACAATATTACCTCACTTATTGCTCACCTCCTGCTAACTATAGGAGATTGTTTATAAATATTAACGCAATATCAACGGACGAATATTTCCCAATAGACGAAGTTGACAACTCTCAGTCAACTTTCAATCAGTTGTCTACAAGTGCGCTTTAGACGGACGAAGTTTTCAACGCGGTTCAGGGGGGCAAGTCTGGTTCGACCGACGAAATCAACCCTAATGAAACCCTATGACATCTAAAGATATTTCAGAAATCCATATAATAATTATATCCATGATATGGGTAATCACGAGGGTTTTGATTTCGCCGATTGAACCAGACTTGCCCCCCAGGTTTTCGACGAGTTTTTCAACACGGCGGGAAAAAAAACAAAACGTGTTCTTTTTTCAACGCGTTTTGCATCGTTTTTCGTAAAACAAAAATCTGTAAAATTACTCGTTGCCGACGAGGCAACGTGGCTGTCGATTGTATGTGTTGACTTTGACGTGTGACGTTCTCGGTATCTTTTGTTTATTTGGCATCTTTCAACCAAAACCTGAGGAATGCAAGTCAAACGAAGAAAATGAGAGGACGATAAAGCAATGTTGTACGAAACGTGGAACAAGCGCATGACAGACAGCTGTCCTATAGTCAAATAAATAAAGGAGAAAATAATGCTCGTGTAAAGGGATATTTGGAGGAACCTGTATTTTGGATGCTGTTTTAAGCGTTGAAAACCTAGTCCGTCTAAAGTGCACATTAGTCGTTGATCCTACAATCAAAACATCATTGGTAGGAACTTGTCAGCAGACATAAGTGTAAAATATTTCAAAAATTAATAAAGGAAAAACGCTAATATTCTTAGAACAGGCATCTTATAAACTCTTTTTTTGGATCAATCTTAGAATAAATATTAGGAAAAAAAAATACTGTTGAATAGTAAATTGTATAAAATATTCGATAAAATGTATGTTAAATTATCTGCTTTGTCATGTCAAGTATATTAAACATAAAACATATTTTGAAACACAGTTTATTTATTCAATTTTATTTTATTCATACATATACAAAATTGATAAGTAATATTATTAACTGCAATGCCCCACTAAGTAAAAAACCTGTGCCGGAGCTAAAGCGTTTAGAAATAATGATACTTTTTACAGTGAATGCCAACTAACAAAACATACACAAAAAAAGCATTCCAAATATAAATGGTATATAACAACAAAATTAGAAATAACATTAAAAATAAATACATAAAAAAGTGTATTACAAATTTAAAAATAAAAAAAAACAAGAATCAACGAATGCATATTCAAAAGTAGAAACATAACATATATACAATTTCCTGAACTTATTCCAGTTCAGAGATAATATGGACATATATAGATATACATCCATAATTCCCGAAATAGAGAAGCATTTATCCAAAGTGGTTGCCTAAGTTGGTCGAGGAGACCTGACACGGGACTTTAGAAAGAGTCCGGAGCATCTACAAGACAGTTGATACCTATGCTATGAGACAAAATTATTAAAAATAAATTATACGACAAACGACGAAAAAACATCGAAGAACCGATGTCCAAATATATTCAACAGATGCGTTTTACATTAACCTTTGGTGAAGTGTTCAACTAAAATTTATTTTTGAGGAGTAGGAGATCTATAAGTTGTGTGTGTGTGTGTGATCTTGAACACAATATGACCCGTCAAGTGTTTTTTAACCTTAAGTCATTTTTAAAACGACACGAGGAAGTTGGTGTCGAAAGTAACACACCTCATTCACGTCCACATATGTATAAATTGGTAGAGGAATTATATTATAGAGATTCTATGGTACATATCCATAAAATACTTCTTTGAAATTTTCCGGATGGTGGATCAGCATATTATGGCTAAGAATTTGCTATTCATTAGGTACTATGGAAGGTGCAGAGCTAAGATTTTGAAATTATTTTACATCAAATTCTCAACATGTACCACATAGATATATCTACATATACGTTGTCTCAATGATTTTGTTCGTATGGCATTCATTTTTACATCATTTAAAAAACCCCAAATGCAAATTAAATCGACGTCAAATTACAACGTTTCATATCTTCTTAATGATAACATTTATCAAAATGTTTTGTAAAAATAAGTTTTTTATCACAATATTTTTTTTTACAACTCCCACCACCACCCGCTCTTCATATGGGGACTTTAAACGGCCCCTTTGCAGAACGCTGAGTGAACGACAACAAAAATGCATAGCACGAAAAGTAGCTCATAGAGCCCTCTAGATTAGCAAACTCAGAACCAAAGTGCAAAAGAACAATCGACGAATGTGAATGGAGGATTCACACTCGTGGACATCAGATTTTTTAAATGAGAAAAATCAGGGGTATGACCAAGATCTCTGCTAAAAAAATTAACCTACTGGGAATCTAACAATAGTAAGGCACCATAACTATGACAAAACTTTTTAAAGGCTTTAAGATTGTTCTTGAGATCACAAAATCCGCGTGACCAATGGGACCTTGAAGAGGCCCACGGGCAGAAGCGAGGAGCTCCGATCTATAAGAGGACACCATTGGGTGGCAACAATCCCACAGGATATGTTCCGAAGTTTGGTCTGGGCACTGACAGAACTGACATGAACAGACAATATTTACAAAAAAATTAAGTGTTCAAACTAGTCTATATTGACATCATTTACAAAGTTACAATGATTTGAGTATTGGAGAGCTTACTGTTGGCCACGATTCACTCGTTTTGATACTAATCTTAGACACGACTCTACACTCCTTTACATAAAATGCATTTTATTGAATAGAAATACTCCAAAAACAAACATTGCGTTGCACAAATAAACATTTGAATGTACATTATGGGATATAAATATGTAAACAATTAATTAATGTTATGTCATCAGGTGTGGGTAGGTACTGATTAAACAATATAAATGAGATGAGAAATAAGTGTTGGTTTATCATTAACAAACAATCGCCACTTAGCGTCAAAAGGACCACAAGACAACGTCAGAGAGTTACACATTTAGATGAAGTTATTAATGGACACAGAGGTAAAATTGTGAATGAGATGCCAATGGAAGACGTGACAGTTCAAGGATAGGCTAGAGTTCTATTTGCCAAGAGGGTACATATCAAACAGGAGTCATCCATGGCCGAAGCGATCTTAAATGACAAAATGAATGAGGTAATTTGATAGGTAACTTATTCGTTAAAATTCTTCAAGTCAACGTTCGTGGCTGATGGACCGGGTTCGATACCCGGTTGGGACACGGTATTTCGTTGTGTTTTCAGTTAGATTCGTAAAACGATTAATATCATAACGGTTCGTGTTATATGAATATTTGACACAGTTCCTGTTAGTTTTCCGAAATGGAATGAATAATAAAATAAAACCTTGTTTATACCGATTCATTTATTTGCTACGATTGGATTCAAAGCGACGATTCTTCCTAAAAGCATACGCAAACTAATTTTCTATCAATTCAGTTACGCTCCGTCCGATCCGTCCACTGGGCGCTAGCCTTTAAAGGGGAGAAGCGTAAACAAATGAAAATGGATCCAGTAAAAAGTCTTAAAAAATTAATTTAAACCGATTTAATGTAATAGCATTTCGGTTAAAAAAAATCACAACAAAACTCTTTTATGTATTAATATTTTATTTATTTATGTATTTATTTATTTAGTTATTTATTTATTTATATTTAACTATTTATTTATTTAGTTATATATTTATTTATTTATTTGTTTATTTATTTATTTATTTGATATTTATTTATTTATTTATTTATTTATTTATTAATTAATTAATTAATTAATTAATTAATTTATTTATTTATTTATTTATTTAATTATTTATTTACTTATTTCATAAATTTTCAAAATGAATTATGCGTACAAACGCCATAAAATAAAATAAAACACTAATTCTCAATTAATAATGGTAAAAAGATTGTCAATTTTGATAGATATCGAATATTAATTATATGTTTCCAACAATATTTAAAAAATAACGTCGTTTTCTTGTCAAGTCACGGCCTATCCCTTCGATCTGCTGAACGTACTACACTAGCTATCCCCATTCACAATACAGAAGTTTTCAGCTCCTCTTTCCAAGTACAATCAGCTAGACTATGGAATGGCCTAAGTGATGAAGTAACGTCATCTCAATCCATTCAAATATTTAAAGGTAAACTAAAAAAACTTTATTTGTCAAATAGATCCTAAATTCCGTCTATATCCTTCTGTAACCTCCTTTTCCTCCTTGCTATGATCAGTGTAAATTTTATTATTATTTTTTTTAAACTCTCTTTTCATTTTTTTTTTCTCTTTGTAATTTTTTTTATATTTCTTACTCTTTCATGTTATTTTTTATCAATTTATTTCTCACTAAATTAGTATTATTGTACCAATTTAACTAAAAGACTTCACGTTGCTCGGGTTGGTTGGAAGAAATTGCCTTATGGCAATAAACCTGCCTTTGTACACATGTACATAAATTATATAAATAAATAAATATATTGATGCTCAAACAATATAATCAAACAAACCGTTGAGATAAAAAAATATCAAAATGAATTAGCAATTTCAATGACATCAAGATATACGAGTACCTATAAATAAGTTTCGTACGTATTATGTTCGTAGTCTACGAATTGGCAAGTAAAGGCGTTATTACACCATGAATAATATAGGTGCCTACCTATTACGATTTATTTTTCATGACCATTCAGTATAAATTAGCATACTTAAATTCAAGTACCTATGGTTCTATTGTAGTATATAATTATTCCCATTATTTACCCTAGTTTGAAATATTTTTTTATGGATGTTTTTAAATATCAACAAGATTTAAAAAAAAAACAAAATTGGTAAACGTTTAGCAAAGAGTATAACAGGTCTCGGTAAAACATTTCTCGGGTTTTGTTTCGCTAAAAATTACTCTCATTTCATTTATTTTTGAGAAATGATAAATTATTATATAATATTTCTCTTCTAAGAATAAAACTCCGTTTTTATTTCATAATAATGTTTTTATTGTCCAACTGTCGATTCGTTCAAGAGAATGAAATTCTATTGAAGAAGCAGTTAAAATCCAAGTTGCGTGTACGAATGAACATTTTGTATGGCGTAGTGGACTTTTTGCATTCTAATAACACCAACTAGAGGCCTCAGAATTCGGAGTAGAACATTTTATATGAGTTTTGTGTGTGTGTGTGTGTGTGTCCCTTATAACTTTTGATCCGCTCAATTTATAGAGCCCAAATTTTTAGAATATATAAACAGTTATAGGCCTACAAAACTTTTATACTCAGAAGTGTGAATTTTTGTTTCAGTCAGGGGTTATCAACTTTTGAAATTTTGGTTTATTATAAAAGTTTGGAGGCGAAGACTGACGGAGGCCAAGGCTCGATATGGGCTGTAGCGCCATTGAAGAAGAAGAAGAAGATGACTTATTCTTCAACTATACATACTATCGCTATCGACAGTTGGATCTCATGTGTTACATGCAACTAGTAGTATTTCATTCAAACATTCATTACTCGTAAATTTCTTTTTGTGTCATAATTTTTCACTTAGTTTGTTTTTTTTTAAATCTGCTGCGAATGTTCGCCGAACACAATATCGTCCACGAACATTTGACCGTACATCACAAAAGACTTCGCGGCACCCTTTTGAATATGCGCCTCAATAATTACTATACGGAACGAACAATAACCTCTAAACGAATGCAAAAAAATATATAATAAAACGAGAGTTATTTATCGAAATGAGTGTTGTTTAACGGTAACGTTAGTGGGATCATTCAACTTGCTGTTATAATGATAATGTATTTATTCACTTTATAAACAATCAGGAAGATAATTTGTAATAATAATAACACCAATATATACCTAAACGATGGAAAAATTTCATTTATTTACTAGAACGAACACGCATACAGAAACTTTATCCAAATATTTATTTATTTATTTGTTTGTTTGGTCACGGTACAACATAAAAAAAACATTTAAGTAATGTTTGTGTTATTGAAGAGAAGAAATTGTGCAACAAGAAAAATGTCTGGTGTGGGGTTATTATTTACACATATGTTAATGTTATACTCGGTTTATTCGTAGCAGAGCTCTTGGCCGAACAAGTACCTAAACTGTTATATAATGATAAGCGCCGCGAATCGCGTCTCTACCGTATTTATATCGGGGAAGGGGGCAATACCACGTATTCTAATACACTACAAAAAATATATGCAGTAAACATACTATAATATATCTTTGACACCAAGATATTTATATATGTACTAAGGTCGTTTGCAAATTTAATGCATCTTGTCCCTCAAGAAAAAATCCTTTATAATTAATTGCGTAAAAACTTACTAAATACAAAATACATCGCAGTAGTAAATATTTACTATACATACACTAGTAAACGTTTATGACAGTTATAAAAATGAGAAGCACTGACCAGATATCCTTCAAAATCTAATGGGGTCTAAGCGAGTATCTATTAGATATACAAATTTACAAAATTTGAAAAGAATCGAATGAGTGCTTTAGTTTTTAATCGATAAAATAGAAAAAACACGCCGTACATAGCACAAACACAAATACATTGTGATGAAACGTTTAAAATACAATCTCAGCAAACCAGTTGATAATCAGCAATACAAAACAACCTTAAAAATTGTATCCACTATATCCCCTGGGTTAGTGAGGAGTAAAAATGAAAAATATCAGTATGGTAATAACTGTTAATGCATGAAAACAATCCGAATAAATAGGTATGTACCGCGAATGAGTTTCACTATCATTATTGCAGACGGCAGACAATCATACTGATAATAATTAATAAAATTATGATGATGGTAAAGTCTTTCCGTGAAAGAAAACGGGTCACGTCACAAGTCAAGGTTGAAAATATTATTATTATTATACGAAAGTGAGTAGTGCCTTCTACATTCATACACAAAGCTATAGGCCGTATAGAGTATTGTTATTGAGATCGTGAGAAATTCGTGGCATCTTGCGCTTAACGTCGATGAACACCTACTTCGGACAATGGAATAACAATATTGAGAATACATTAAACAACAAGTTACTTTTTAAACATAATCGATGATACAACGACCTTAAGGAAATTATTAACTTCAAACGTACATACAATGATTTCAGATACCTATTTTATGTAAAAATATTTTCCAGGCTTTGATTTCCAGAGATTTAATGTATGCAGATGATAAAGTTTTGCTAGCCGAAAATATGGAAGAGTTCCAGTATCTTGTAAGTATAGAATATGAAGGATGCATAGATAACGGTCTGAGGATGAATGCCAACAAATCAAAGGTTATGGTGTTTGAAAAGAGTGAAAGCATGGCTGTGTTCAGATTCAACGCTAGATGTCGGGCGTCGAATGTACCTGAAGTTGCAGATTATGGCGTCTTTCACACCAATCTTGCCTGAACGCTTTGGAGCGGCGCGCGGCGTTTCAATCTGAACGCTGCATCATTTTTAAATGTCAAATGTCATTTATCATACATGTCTCTTTTTAGGTTATATTTTTACATCGAAAGACAACAATTGGGCAGTAGTGTAAATAATAATCTCTGACCTTTTATTGGAAATTGTTGAATGATGTTTTTATAAATTAACTTCTTTGATAATGCATATTGTCATCATAAATAATGTCAACTGACATATTAGATACCACAGAAACAAATAGAAGTCATCATTCTACATATAAAATAGACGTCAACAGATACTATAACTACTATAAGCGTTTTTCACCCGACGTTCGATCTGAACGCCACAGAGTGTCATTCGAGCGTCTGTTTCCGGTCATTATGAACGGCTTGGAGCGTTCACTTAGTGCACTCGGCGTTCGTTGTGAACGCAACCCAGAACAGCGTGCCAAATAAAAGTAGAGAACGATTGGCTCGAGCAAGTCGACGAATATGTCTATCTGGGAAGCATGTTTCATCGCAATGGACGGATTGATAAGGAGATAGAAAGAAGAGTTATGGCAGGAAACAGAGTGAATGGAGCACTAAGACCAGTTATGAATGATCGAAACATATCATAGGAAGCTAAAGTTGCCATTCATAATGCTATCTATCTCAGTGCCAACCTTTACGTATGCAAGTGAAACTTGGACGCGTATTTACCATTCCGTGTTGATTAGGAGGCAAGTACTGCCTCGAATTAGCCACTAGTTTGTTGCGCTAATGCGCTTGAAAACTCGTGTTGAATTCAAAGCACGTGTCCTCCAAACGCACATGGTTTAGCAACGCAAACTGTTACTGCTAATACGGGTTCAATTCAGGGACGCGTCTTTCAATCGTACACAGGTTTATAAATTTTAACATGAGTATTGAATGAACGTTACAAGGCGATAAAAAACAGAGTTTGCAGAAAACCTATAATATTTTACAAAAACAAGTGTATTATACGATCAGTCATTCAAGAATAAATTATAAAGATCATGTCGTTTTGAATCGACGCTGGTTGAAAAAGGTTTTAAAAAGTTATAGAATTGGACGTAATTTACTTTAAATGACAACGACAGTTAATAATATAAAATGTGACAAAAACAATCACTCATGCGGTGTTTACAAGCAAATCCGAGTCTATTAATATGGATGGCCCATTCAAACTTATAAAACGTGACTAATATAAATGTTAAAATATGTTTAAAAAATAAAAGACACAAAATAAAATGTGTTACATCGACCTGTGTCCAGTTCGTGGTAATATCCATGTGTTGTGGGTTCGACGAACCGCCTGTTTATGGTTAGTTTTATTTTTTTCATAGTAGATTACCTTCGGTAGCAGACATCGCTCACTGTTCGTGGCGCCTGTTGGTCTACTCTTGAAGATTAAGTGATATAAATGTAGTTATGTCAAATTAATAACCATTTAATCACCTATTTACTTGATTACTGCCACGGTATATTTGCTGGAAGTAACCAACTGGATAAATTACAGATGGATTTAGTGTGTCAAAATATTTACAAACGCGATTAATACATTATTAGTCTTACTTACTATTTGCAATTTTTGTTTAAGCTGATACTTACCCAGTTTTTTGTAGGGCCGAAACTGACTTAGCGTTGGATTAAACTTGTATTTTAAATAGTAAGTAAGGCCCTATAAGTTGATGCGCTCCTATAATTCCTTACACACTAAATTAATGAACCTTGAAATATTTTATTGGTTGATAAAGAGTTATAGAGTCTACACAATTTATAAAACAGACAATGTATACCTCGCGCAGCGAAAGATTGCGGCTGACATAACCTGTGCATAAACCAATTTTAGTGCAGAAAAATATTCTAATTTGTATTAACGAATAAAATTAGTTAGCTTTCGACGTTGTGCAGCGAATTACGTGTCACTTTTTCCCTGACCTTTCATCCACAGATTTTTAACCCGCAATCTCTTGTTTGTCGAGTTCTACATTGCTTTATTAGTGTTATTTGTAGTATATAATTCTGAAGTATCATAATGTTGTACAGATGTTGCAGATGTTGTATAGATGAAACTATCACTCGACCTGTTGTGTCTATGTTGGATTTCTGCAATGCTTTATATGCTGGTCTGCCAAGATGTCAAATAAATAGGTTACAACTGGTGTTTAACGCAGCTGCGAGGCTTATCTTCGGGGCAGATAAAATATGCCACATAACATCTTTCTTAAACGACCTGCACTGAGTCCAGAGCGAATAGACTACAAAGTGTGCTTGATGATTTTCAAAGCTCTCCATGACTTCGCTCCGCACTTTGTTCAAGAACTGTGTCAGAGGAATGTACCATCAGAGAGACGATTAAAATTGAGATTATTATTTAAGTATGTATATAATTATATTTCTAAGTATGTAAATAACTATTGTCATCACTAATGCCCATTCGTTAAGCGCAAAACACACAAGGTAATATACCTTGTGTATTTTGCGCTTAACTATTGTATTAGTAATCTTATATTAGATTTTTTCTTTGTTATTTTATTACTCTGCATCCACTACAATGACCATCGCATATTGGAGTGGCAGAATATAAACCAGCCGGACACGTAATCTAATTAACTAACTAATATGAGTGAATTCTATGGATACCTAATTATTCTTCATTCTTGAATGCTGCATTTTGATTATGATTTACTTATATGAAGCAAACACTAGTTATTGGAGCATTTTTTTTTCAAAAGAATTAATGTATTAATTACATATACACCCTCATACATTCCCTAAATTGAGCATAAAGCGCGACCACTAGATTACTAACCCAGCGCGTTAACCGCTCTGCCACCACACATCTTTTTTTTTTAACATGTCTACGTAAGGGACACCAGCTATTAGGATTCGGGTCCATTTTGCTCTTCCGAAGAAGCGCACTACGTAGCGTTGGGAGGGGTTTGCAGTCTAGAAAAGAGTTTATTGATTCGGATTTTAAAAAGACCCGAGTTGTACGAAGGTGGAAACACAGAATTCGGAAGATCGTTCCACAGTCGGGCTGCTGTATTAATAAAGGAGTTCGAGAAGCGACTTGTTCGTATATGTTGAAGGTCCACTGTGAATGGGTGCTGCGATTGAGTAAAGCGAGTGACTCTGTTGCGAGTGGGTGGAGGAGGGACCAAAGATGCAAGTTCTTCTGAGCAATTCCCGTGGTAGTATCTATAAAATAAACTTAAAATACCGACTTTACGTATGTGTTCTAGTGATTGCGATCCATCAGTCAGTGATGGATCATCAATCAGACGTATAGCACGCCTTTGGACAGCGTCGAGGGTATTCAGTAGGTATTGGGGGGCACCACTCCAGAGGTGACTACCATATTCAATAATTGGACGATCTATTGGAACTACTGTGCTGATTCTGACATGTTTACATGTTTTTATTTGTGTATTACGATGTTCTGATGGTGTTTACTTTATTAAATAACTAATTGATGTTAATTATAATGGAGTCTGAACAGCCCCCATAGACAACATGCCATTTAAGCTAAGCGTTGTCAAGCTAAGCGAGAGTAAATGTATGGAATTGGTAGCTGTCACGTGACGTCACAGCCACCAATTCCATACATTTACTATCGCTTAGCGAGATAACGCTTAGCTTTAATGGCATGTTGTCTAGGGGGGCAGGTACCCAGATCGTCGCGTCAGAGAGCTCCACCAAATTTTTCGAGAAACAGAACCATTTGCCCCGGTGATATACTTTAATTAATAACATACATACATACCATCACGCCATGTCCCTTACGGGGTAGGCAGAGAGAACCGAACGCCACATTTTTCCATCCTGGCACGCATCTTTCGTCTCGTCCACATTCATGCATCGTCTCATACATGTTCGTCTATTGCTCACACTTCTAACATTTCCGTCTTTCAAAATATCGTTCACATGGTCGTGCCATCCCTTTCTTGGGCATCCCCGACCTCTCATGATGTTAATTATAATAGAGCCTGAACAGCTACCCAGATCCTCGCGTCAGAGAACTGCACTCAACTGCTCGAGATACAGAGCCATTTGCCCAGATGATAGCCAACGTCTAAGGGACCTGACAAAGCACATCCATAAGAAATTAATTGAACATTATTTAATTGCACACATAAAAAACGTGCATCTTAGATTTAAATTAAAACTTTCTTCAATTAGTGATTCCATTACTTTGTGCAACTGATAACATAAATGTTGTGGTTTGAAAATAACACTGAATTCGTTGCCTACTCTATTTTTACAAATATAAATAAATAAATGATTTACATATTTTGCAATATTTTGCAACAGATAGGAAATTGGGTTAGTAATCCAGTGGTTGCGAGTTCAAATCCTGCCACGACCGATTTCGTTCACCTTTAGCATAAGCATTACTGCTTAATCAAGGGAATGTACGAGGGGGTATACCGCAGTAGCGGAATTGTAAGTATATAGAAACCGAAAATCTTGACTTGCCTATGAATATTATGTAAAGCAATTCAAGACCTAATATTTTTTGTCTATTTTATTGAAACCATACTACAAGATTAAAGATTGAACCGTTTTTAGATACGACGCTCGACAGGGCCACAGATGTAAATATTATTTTGGCATATGATTTTAAAATATTTTCATGGCCACTCAAATGATCAAAGATGCTAAAAAAACATTAAATTTTTGACATTTCTCAATTTTCTTTCTGAGTTTACCTAGTCCGAAGGTTCTAGGCACGCCCCTGGGTATATGTTACAAAGACATATACATTCTGTTTAATCGTGTTATTTAATATAAAATTTACATATACCTACAACGTACACATTATGCAAAAGAGAACTCGTGGATATCTTATCTGGGAGTACACCAAAATAAAAATAAAATCAAATAACAATATTACATCACATAATATGTGATGTAATATTATTTTTTTTTTAATTATATTATAATTTCAAAAAAAATACAATGTTCACTTGAAGTAACATTTAATTTAAAATGGAATTGTACCAAATAAATCACCGACAATTACTTATTTCACTTCAAGTATTAAATAAGTACAATAAACATAATTTGGTTCTAATTAGATAGGAATTTGAAAAACAAACACTTTTGATTAACAATTGATAAAAATGAGACTTTGACTTTGTTGAGAATAATATTGACTTTGTTTTTATGATGTTAGTGTCAGAAATGCTCTTTCCTCAACTAATATTTTCAGATCTTCCTAAGTGGACGTAAACATCACGACAATGATACATAATGATATAAAATGCTTGCGTTGAATAAAATATATCAAATAAACAAAATTCACAATTATAACCGTAGAAAAACCGTTACAATAAATAAAAAATATTCGCTCTAATTACTAACCAGTAATGGAATACAAATATGAAATTAAAAACTAATTATTTTTAAAATAAAGTACAATGTTATTAACATTTAAAATTATTTGGACAAAAATGAAATATTTATTTATGTCAGGTACCTACTTATTGATTTGTTTATAGGTATATCACTTTATGGAATATTGAAGATAAAAAGAGCCAATAGCGTTAAAGTAAGCATGTTTGAAGATAATTTGGTCACTAAGAATGAAACAACGAAAAGCGCGTTGCAAGAAAATATAATAATAAACTTTCATATAAAAAACGACTCCAAAATGAATGTATGTCAAGATAGAAAATTGTGGTTTTCGGTACTCTCTGCGTACCCTATGAGGGACATGGCGTGATGGTTTGTATGTATGTAGTAACATACATAATCTTTCATACAAATCGCCTATACAATAACACACAAGTCCTTCGCGAACTCGATGAATATCCAGAATTTATTATTGGGTGTATGTTAAATTGCTTTTTGACATATGTAGAATCTGTTTGTTGCCCAAGAAGTAATTCAAAATTAAAAAATAATAAAAATAAAAGAACATCTATCAATAAAAACATTATAAATATAATAGCCAAGACTTATCTTAAAACTAATGTGTTGTGATTAAAATATTGGATATATATGTACTTTATTAAATTTATGTTGATCTTCAATTAGGGAATCCCCAGCGAAAGAGGCTAAGCCAAATATTTGTTGCAAAATACATTTTACTGCATTAGATAACAAATATCAAGTCACAAGAATAAATTATCAAGAATGACAGAACGACACTTCAACACAGAGCCGCATCTCCGCTCATTTTTAACGCTCAAAGCACTAAATACTAGAAGCAATAATACTCTTAACCCAATAATATCAAATCCTTTATGGTGAAATAAACGTTTTGTAGATAATCTAATCGGAAAAAAATTTCATGCAAACATAACACGTCATGTCCCGCACGGGCTAGGCAGAGAGAACCGAACGCCACATTTTTAGATCTTGAAACGCATCCACTGCTTCGTCAACATTCAGGCATCGTCTCGGAAATGATCGTCTGTTATTTAAACTCCGAACTTTTTTCTCTTTCAGGGAATCTATCATTCACATGGTTTCATATATATATTTTTCGTGAAGCGTTTTGTTTTTTCCATGTGTCCAAACCACCTCAGCGTGTTCACTTCCTTAATATTATTGACATATTTCGTTACCTCAGATCAAACATCGCCCTATTAAAAATTCTTCTTAGCGATCTAATTTTGACTGCATTTATTTTGCTTTCAATATTAAATAAACAATCTGTGTCGGCTGTCCGATACAAGAGCACCATTTGATGATAAGTTAAAATTAATCCAGCCCTGCTTTAAACGTACATAAAAAAAAATTATCAATAATATAAAATGCTACGTTCCAAGTTATGTGATATATTTCAACGCACGGGTAAGCGCTAAACCTAAAGTAGGTAAAATGAAATAATATTATGTAGAAAGTGGTTTACCTATCCATCACTCGGTTCAATGAAATAAAAGAAAACTACCGATTGAAATTATTTAATTGACGATTCATTGATTTAAACTTCCCAAAATGATTTTCAAAAACAAATTAGTATCACGTTAATATATAAACAATTATTATTTTCCAACCACGATATTCGGTCATTCAACCACCATACAATATCAGATATGCCGTCAGAAAATAACTAGGAACGCAGGTCATATCCATGCAGAAAAACTAAATCAAAATAACGAGGAAACATGATTGAAGGACATTCAAATTGGTGTAAGAAGAATAAGACAAACCTTTTTGTGATTCCATAGTACATTGGCGCTTGGTTTACCACGCCTGATGTCGCTCTGGTCTATGACGTCGTCGTGAATTAGGGAAGCTGAATGGATCATCTCGCTGATTAGGGCCACCTGTCTCTGGGCTTTCAGAAGACCACTACAAAACCAAGACCAAGGAATAAAATCTTCAATTTAATCAAGACCATTCAATAAAACATGTGAATTCATAAACAATAAATAGTTTAAAAAAATCAAAACCATTTAAATTACATTGCCTATGAAATTGTGCTAAAAAGACAATAATTATTAAAGCGCAATTAATTATTAAATAATAAAATTTTAAAAAAATACAAGTATTATAAATCATGACCAATAAAAAATTAAGTGAATCGAAGCCAAATAAATAAAACTTGTTATTTGAAAAGAAATAATATTGAAGGTGAATTCAGACTGATTTATCTTTCTTATAATTCATCTATCAATGAATTCAAGATCAATAAATAATTAGTCAATTAAAAAAAAATAATACGAATGATTTTTCTTTATTTTACCACGCATAGGTATAAAGTATATCAATTGATCATGTTGAGCGACAAGTGCCTTAAAACTAATAATCTTACAGACATAACTGTAGTTTAAAGTAACATTTCAGGTAGTTTTTAGTGACATACGAACATAGATGATATGTACATCTGTCAAAATTGTTTCATCTAGATGTAGTGAAAACATAATAAAAAGTAGACGATTTTTAATTTATTTATTAAAATAATATTATTATCTTATAGATACTCAATATGACGACTTAAAAACAATATGGAATCAATAAATCTCTCAGGCAGTATCCCACATTATACTGCTAGTCATGATTGCTACATGAATTATTTATATAGATGTATAGCGGAGTAAACCTGTGTATTATTAAAAAAAATAATTGTGTACTTATTTTAATTTATGTTTTTATCTAGCAAATTCTGTTATTTTTCACAGCAGTAACAAATCAGGAGGGCAAGTCTAGTCCAACCGACGAAATCAAAACTCCCACGATTACCCATATCATAGATATAATTATTATATATGGAGTTCTATAATATCTTTAGATGTCATAGAACTCCAAATGATAATTATATCCATGATATGGGTAATCTTGAGGGTTTTTATTTCGCCGATTGGACCAGACTTGCCCCCCAGGTCTTTCGACCTTCCTTTTTCCTTCCCTTCCTTTGCCGTCAAGTATATTAAAATTAACATACTTCTATAATTATATAATTTACCTACATCCATTGGGGATAAAAGAAATTTGTGTCTTTTTTTCATTTCATAGTGTATTTTTCTGTTTATTTTATAAGACTGTATATGTCCCTTAAATAAATAAATAAATAAATAAATAAATAAATAAATAAATAAATAAATAAATAAATAAATAAATAAATAAATAAATAAATAAATAATTAAATAAATGAATACATAAATAAATAAATAAATAAATACATAAATAAATAAGTAAACAAATAAATAAATAAAAAAAAAATAAATAGAACAAAATATCTAAGATGATAATCTTTCGATAGAGTTAAAAACTAGTGTTCGAGAGGAACATCGTTTTTACACATAATAAAGTATTTATACACACAAGAAAAATTCAACTTTATATATTGCTTCGTTACGTGTAATATGGAAACATGTTTTTTTTATGGAAGATGTATTTTCAATACCATAATATTATGTCATCAAAAGTTGCTGATTCCAATGGAAAACAAAATAATAAGTTCATGATATTATATTGAGGTATTATGTAACATTTGAATATATGTAAATATTTTAAACATACAATATAAGTTGGTGAACAATAATAAGTGATAAACTTCAGATGCGGATATTTTGGAAAAAAAACAATTTTATGGGATCATTTCCCTCCTCAGAATGCCAAGTGTGTTTATTGTTATTGACTCTACCATAATTATTGTTATACAACTAATTCATCTTTAAACTCACCAACACATACATACTATCCTCACCACTTACAATAAGCATCAAAGTACCTTCCCTACAACTTAATATTTTCCATAGCTCGCCTTACCAATATAAAAACTTACTGTCCAATTTAAAATCAGCTTAGCAAGATAACACCTCGTTATACATTATCACCCACTACACATTCACATCCCAGTGTGTTATTACTTATATGAATTGGTTTGCCACAAGTAATTGACACTAGGTAGGGGTAGTTATAACAATTATATATTATTAATCTTATTCATTGTAATTTTTTATCTAGTGTTGTGTGCAATTTAATTATGTAAATAAAACAAACTATCCATTTTATAAATTGTTTTTTTTTTACTACTTTAATTAAGTTATATTATATAAGTAACCTATGTAATTATTATAGTATGGTATAAATTGTTTTCTAATTTAATTAATTATTTTTTGTTTGTATAAGAATCATTCTAAAGCAGGAGTGGAAACTCTTTTTGGGGGGTAGTATTTAGGGGCAGGAGGTCTATGGCACAGGGTGACGAGGGAAGTATGGAGACAAGAGGAAAGGAGGAAAGTAAATGCCTATGTTCAACACTGGACGTATGATGGCTGATAACATATCTTTTAAATTGTAAACGAGAATGTGGTGCTGGAGAAAAATGGTGAAAATTCCCTTAACAAGAAGAAATAACATTTGTGTTATTTAAGACCTTCACGGTGAGATTGTCGCCTCTCTATCTTGAACGTAGCAAGTTTTACATTCGTGGACTATCAAGAATATGTAGATTAATGATTAAAAAATAGTATTGTAGAATATTTATCTAGGACAATCAATCAGTGGCGCTTCAACCCATCGTGGGTCCTGGCCTCCTCCAGAAGCTCTCTTCACCCCTCCCTGACCATCCCTTCCGGCCGCCAATTTACAACGCCCATCGTCCGCAAGTCCCTC
Organism: Molanna angustata; assembly: GCA_963576475.1. Lineage (NCBI taxonomy): Eukaryota > Metazoa > Arthropoda > Insecta > Trichoptera > Molannidae > Molanna > Molanna angustata. The sequence continues at coordinate 32,888,349 of OY754973.1, read as the reverse complement.
TCTGCTCCATCTAACCATCTCATTTTTGGCCTACCGACGCTTCTTCTGCCCATTGGTCTTGTAGCGAATATCCTTTTTAGTGGACAGGTTTCGTCCATTCTCGCTACGTGACCCAGCCTTGGGAGCCGGCATATTTTGATGTACTGGGTGACGTGTACACCAGAGTACAACTGGTACAGTTCGTGGTTGTACCTGATACGCCAGGCTCCATTTTCGCATACGGGGCCATAAATGCGTCACAATATTTTTCTTTTAAAGGTGTTTAAACTTGTTTCATCGGCCTTTGTTAGGGTCCATGTTTCAGTAGCATATGTTAAGACTGGTCGTAAGAGAGTCTTGTACAGTTGGACTTTTGTTCTCTTTGATACTATAGCAGACTATAATTGGTTTTGCAACCCAAAATAATATTTTTTTGCTGCTGTTACTCTTCTTTTAATTTCATCCCCAACTTCATTGTTGTTGGTTATGAGTGAGGCAAGATAGGTAAACCTGTCCACCACTTCGAAACTATAGTTTCCAACATCAAAGGGCACCAGAGGTGGACTCGTAATCAATGAGTTGAACAGTAAATATTTTGTCTTTTGTTCGTTAATAATCAGTCCAACCTCCCATGCAGCTCTTTCAAGGCCAATGAAACCCTCTCGCAGTGCTCTCTCATTTCTCGCCATAATATCTATGTCGTCAGCATAGGCCAAGATTTGAACGGATTTGTGAAAAATAATTCCATTGATATCAATTTATCTAGGACAGGAGTCTCCAAACTTCCCAGCCTTAAGCCCATACTGATAACTCCAGTATGTATCAAGGACCAAAATCGTTTTAATTTTCCTACCATCATCTATAATTTCTGGACAAGTCGCCGAGTACACAACCTGAGCGAGCATACACTTGCTGAATTCGCTAATTCAATTACTATAATGTTGTGCTGTATTGTCACGACTGCGACACTTAACATCTGGCGGTGGAAGCTTTGAAATGTGGATTAAAATCGAAGGAATCTTCGTTTAAGAAACTCAACACTGAACAAGAGGCTGCAACTCGTGCAGCTTTTGCATGGCTCATGAAATTATAATTATGTTAGTTACAATTCTTGAGTTAAATTTTATGCGTACTATTATTGTCATTAAGCTATACCTAGCAAAATAAAACATTAATCATAACAACAATAAACCATAAGCTTTCGCTGGCCATATTGATGACACTTGCGGGCCATATTTTGAGACCCCTGATCTAGACGAACGACACAATAAGAAGAATATTTACCTGTTTTCTCTGTATATGTGTCGGTTGATAGCGCGGGACATAAGGATTGATACCATCGGTCTGAGGGCTTTACCTTGACCGTCAAAGTAATATGTCGCTATATTCTTTAACTCCATTTGATTTGTGTTCTTCAGTAGCTCCTGGGGACAAAACAAAAAAACATCTTAATAATCTTATTATTTATGACACATAATAATAGACACTTTGACATATCAATGGCGTAGCACTTGCCATAACATAGAATTATGAAAAAAAAAGTATGAACTTCGAGTACAATTTTCCTATTTATAAATAGGATGTAGCTTCAATATACAATAAATTATATCCAAGCGAGTCCTCGAATGAATATGTCCTTGAAACAAGTCCATATACTTCCTCAAACATTCCCTAAATTAAGCATAAATGCTTGTGCTCAAGGTGAATGAAATCGATCGTAGCAAGATTCGAACTCGCGGCTACTGGATTACTAATCCAGAACGCTAGCAGCTCTGCCACCGCACATCTATAAATTATCTACTATTATCCTTTTACCATGCCAACCGCACTAGTAAATACAAAATCAAGTTATAAATAAAAAAAAGAATCAACAATACAAATCATCAACAGTAAAAATCAAAATAAAAAAAATATAAAGGATTGGATACGAAAGAATGGAATAGGATGTGTGACTTCAAAAGATTTTTGAAGAGTGCCAAGCTAGCAGGATTTCTTATACCATCGGGTAATTGATTCCATAGTCGGGTTGCGTGAATTGAGTAAACATACCTACTACCTACCCAAATTAATGTAAATTTAAATTGGATCGATAGAAATATTTGATAAGCTTTTAACCACATTTAATGGTAACTAGTTATAAAAAAAATATATAACGCACATCCATGTAGGTACTTCAAAAGATAAAATTGTAACATATTATGAAAGATGCATTCAATGCACGCATCTCTGTGGTTTAACGGGAACGAAGATGAAGACCAAGTCCATCTATATACAAATATAGATAACCATCTCTATAATTAGGGAGCATAAAACTAAAATGCGTTGCGTAACAGACATCACTAAATAATATATTCCCACACGAATCTTCTTAACTATTATTAATAATAATTGTTGGACGAAGATGAAGAAAGCTGCACATATACCAAGAAGATCTCTGATAACATCTCGAGTTACAATACCTTAGCTGCCTTATCGTTACAATATATAGCTGTATTATGCTATCAAATGGATAGAATTCCATAATGATTTTTTAGATTAGGCTCTACACTGCGTTCGAATATTGACCTAAGACCAAACTCAAATATAAACTGTTATTATTTGAATTAAATATCTCTAATGTGGAGAATATAATGAAAAATAAAATGTGGAGATCAGTTCTCTCTACCTACCACATGAGGGACATAACGTGATGGTATATATGAATATTTATTAAAAAAACACTTTGTATAATAAAAACACTTTTTCTTTCTTGCATGCTTCGCAAGTGACGAGATTATTGCAATTTGGCAATTTCTTACAATTAACCCATGTTAACAGCCCAGAGAAATAAGAATTGCCTAAGGAAGAACTTTTAAATTGAAAAAAAGTAATTTTATTTGCTGGGAATTGAACCCACTGATGATGATCTTGGGTATCAGTTCAAAGTTCTGATGATGATGTTCTTGGGTATCACTCCAGTTCAAAAACTTATGCTATTAATATTTTCAGAGTTAACATACAATTTTAACATTTTTTTTTATATCCAACATTGTTATACAAATAATAAGCCGTTTAATAAGTCAATCCACTACAATTAGTAACTTGATCATCAATCCTATGAATTTATTGCTTTAAAAATAATTTTGATATTTTTTCGGATACAAAATTAAAATATACATAGCGATATTCAAAAACAATAAAAAAGAAAATGTTAAAGACATTATTTCACACTAAATATTGTCATCCACATTACCAAATTAAAAATGAATGCTTATTGTCAATAAACGATAACAAAATATTGTCGAGAATATTAAATTTAATGTAAATATAATATATGAATGGTAATATAATAAAAAAAAAAAAAATAAAAACATATTTAAACGTTAATATTCGGGAATCAGTAGGGTTGTTAGGTAGTATAGAGACCTCCTCAGAGCCTAATCCTTTGATATGTTAAGTATCTGGATGGGTGAACCATTCCCAATTGAAAGCTTGATGATGCGTTTGTTGCATTTTATTTTGCTCTTTTAAATAATTTACAATTTACGCATTGATCTGCTAATTCTTTTGAGGAAGTGTATAATGGTAATAATAATAATTGAGTGTTATTATTTGTAGTGCTTAATTGTTATTAATATCATTAGTAAATCGGCCAGCGCAAAAAAAAAAAAAAAAAAAAAAAAAAAAAAAAAAAAAAAAAAAAAAAAAAAAAAAAAAAAAAAAAAAAAAAAAAAAAAAAAAATGTCTGTCTTGACCATTAAGTCACAACTATTTCCGTACATAACAATAATATGTTTTCATTTCAACAATATTACTAACCTATATATTATATTACTTACTACATAAGAGGTATGAATATAGGAATTCTGTGATCTCTAGGAGTATGTATTTTTAAAGCAGTTAATGCTTTAGAGTGAAATTAAACCTACAGTATATTAGTCTTGATATACATATATTTTTTTTTCCTTAATATATATATAAGAACGTTAGTAAAAATCATGAAGATACCTGAACATTATTGTATTTATATTTATTCATAGGACGAAACATACAAGCTACTCTAGCTTACTTTGGAGTCTAGCATATTTAACTCAGGACACAGACACAAACAACAAGCGACTTGCCAAATTTAAAAAGCCATTCGAACCTCACTTATATACAGACAGTAAAATTTACATAAAGAATTTCCCTCTTTATTATTTCGTCTTAAGATATAGGTATGAGGAATATTCTCCTCCTACGAAAGAAAAAAATTAATAACTTAAATCAACCAAAATAAATTATAATTAAAATAAAGCATCTACGTTTAATAAGAATTAAACAAAAACATACCACACCTTAAAATCCAATCATAAATTATATTAACAAGCCAATTAAAAAAACACATTTTCTTTAGGTTGTTACTTTAAACTGTCGAAAAACTTGTATCAAAATAACGATGTAGTTATGAATCAGTGGTCTTAAGATGATTTAAAGTCCTTGAGACAAAAATAAGGAAAGAAAAAATAAACAAAAAATTAATCACGTGCATTTTTTTGGTCACATCCTTAATATTAATAATAAAAGATCATCGATGAGGAAAATGAATACAAAAAAAAGAAGAAAATCATTTATGTACCACAGATAACATTTTTATTTTGGAATAGAAATACAACAACAACACAAATATGTCAAAATAACTTATTGCGACATATTTTCACAATCAAATCAAAGCAGAAAAGCAAATTTAAAAAATCTTGGAATCACTTTATTTTATTGGGTGGGCTTTTACGTTATTTAAAATTATTATTTTGATTTTGTATTCAAGTTTATTAACCACCAAGTTATACACATAACTAGTAACATATAGTAAAAACAACAAAAATATAAAAACTAGAATGAAAATGTTGTCATCAAATTCTTATAGTCATATTTTATTGTGTTAATTAAACTATATTTTATGCATTTAATGTGTATATTTTCGCCGCGTAAATTTGAGTAGCAATATTTTTTACTTTTAATTCTGCCTTTTCGGTGGATAATTGCTGAAAAATTTTATACGAAAATGTCCTAAAAGAGCCAATTTCGGTGATATAATTGTATACTTGCGAAAAAAAAAGTGCGATAATTCGCAAAAAAATTGTAAAATTCGCAAATAAAATCAGATATATCGCAATCGCGAATAATTCAGGTAAAACAAATAAAATAGTATCGAAAGACGAAGTAAAACAAATACAATCAATAAAACAAAAATGACCAAACGACTCAGAAGTTATGCGACTCTTTAGAGTCCTTATATCTTCTTCTTTCTTTTTCGTGTCCGGCTAAGCTCTACCACTCATCGCGTTGTCATTTGTCATAATTAGACCCCCCGGACTACAGACCACTCCCATCAGTGGGCACATCAGCAAGTGGCTGTCATCCTTATATATGGACATTAAACAGCAAAAATATTTAAAAGAGAAAAATTCATTGCACGTAATCTCTGAATTCATTAAAACTATAACAAAGGAAAACATATTCGTTCTATAAAACACATTTTAAACAATGAAATAAAATAATTCCTAAATCAAAACGAATGGACTGACGCAACACTCCTCACGACCAAGTGTCTCCATAAAATTAATATTCAATTTCGTATGGAGAATTTTTAGCATTTTCATGAAATGAGCATTTTGAGTTTGTTAAATTATTTTTAATTTAAATATTTTATTATGAAAACTTGATAATTCTTCAATGTCATTTTATGAAAGTGATGTGCCGTTTGAGCAATATGAAAATAAAAATATCAAATTTTAAGTTATTTGAGCTTGGGGACACATTGAAATATTTTACATTGAGAAGCACTATTCAGATATTTTTCAAAATCAAATAGGGCCAAAGCGAGTATTAGATATACAAATTTGAATAGAATCGAATGAGTACTTTAGTCTATAATCAATAAAGTAGAATAAACACGACGTACATAGCGCGTACACAGCACACACACAGATACATTGTAATGAAACATTCAGAGTATAATCTCAACATGATACTTTTTGATAATCTGCAATAAAAAAAATAATCGAATATTTTCATTATTGCATATGCGCAAACATTGGATTTTTTTCCTGTCGGGAGTCAAAAATATTTTTTAACAGATTTTTAATTATCTCAATAGAGACGAAGTTGGAATATTTATTGTAGGAGAACCGGGAAATCAAGGCACCTACAGGGCTTACGACCTGTCAACGGCTGGCATCGGCTGAGGTGACAATGCATTTTTCGCATAGAAGTCATCCCTGAATTGCGCCAGACTTATAAGGTCATTTTTGTCTTATATAAAGTGATCACGTAAACCAGCCGATGACAGGTCGTAAGCCCTGTAGGTGCCTTGATTTCCCGGTTCTCCTACAATAAATATTCCAACTTCGTCTCTATTGAGATAATTAAAAATCTGTTAAAAAATAAAAAAAATAACCTAAAAATTGCGAATTCGAACTCCCCATTATATCCTCTTGCGTTAATGAGGAATAAAAATACATGACAAATTAAAAGACAACATGTCAACAGATTTGGTGACACATCGTCATAATGAAATCAGAACAGGAAAATATAAGAAAAAAATATCTGAACTAATTAAAACAAAATAAGGAATCACCGTCTAATTAAAAACACAAAAAGAACTATTATTAATTTTTAAATATTTGTTAACATCTTGTGTGAATTAGACCTGTCAAATTCAACATATTAAATAAATCATAGTAAAATATTACGAATACAATAGAATAAACCCAAGACATAAAATACATAAAATACACATGTAATCATTTACACTATTATTTTTTTTTAATAATAATCATTACAAATGATTTACCAAATGATATAATGAAAAACCAGTTTAAACTTCAAACTCAGATACAGTAAAAAAGCTACGGAATCAAAAACAAAATTCAAGTTTTGAGTATCTAAGGTCAATGATTTCTCAGATGATACAATGTAAGGTGCAAATTCACGCACGAGCATTATGGGTGATATATCTTAACATATAAAACGATGTTCGTACACATTAATCTCCGAAACCGCCCAATCTATTTCTATGAAATTTTCTAAAATTGTATGATTAATTCCTGATTGAAAGATAGGGTAGCTTTATACCCGATAGGTGGCGTTTTTATCGAGATCTAAATAAGAAAAAGAATGCGGATGTTGGGTTTCGTTTTTCTCATTTCAAATGACTGTTGTGATTTTTGTACTTTTAATATTTTATACACATATTTAGTAAGAAGTGTGCTGGAGTATAATTTAACTGTTTGGTCGCCTAATTACAGAACTCACTCTGACGCAATACAAAGAGCACAAAATAAGTTTTTGAGGTTCATTAATTATAAAATGGGCATTCAGAGAGAAAATTTGAATTACGTATTTTTTTTTTTGAAATGTATCAATTTATTAAAGTTGTCGGACAGAAGAAAAAAATTGACATTATGAATCTTCTAAAAATATTAACTAATGAAATTGACAGCCCTGAGTTGATACAACTAGTTAATATTTAAGTACCTGGTAGAAGTACCAGAGCACCGAGTGTTTTTTTATTGCGACATATTATATCTTACAAACGCACAACAAAATTCGGCGCTCGTTCGCATGCAACGTCTAAGTAACGAGTATTCCTCAAGTATAGACTTTATAATGTTAATATTGGCTTTTGTAAGCGGGTGACGCACAGAACCCTTTTCAATAACATGTAACTTTTTATTCGATGCTTTCATTATATAATTTTATTTATGTATTATTAGTCTGTGTATTTATTTTACAACTATATTTTTAACATGTTTTTTGTTAAACTTTTTACGTATTAATTTTTAAATTTTGTCCTGAGAGTTTTATTAAAAAAAAACATTGTATGTAAATCTACTTACAATGGAGTTCTATCAAGAATTGTCGATCGACAAACTTAACTTAGTTAAAAAAAAAATTTTTTTATTTATTTATTGTTTTTTAAATTTTGTTCTGAGAATATTTAGTATTTATTTTTTCTCTATTATTTATTTTACTTGCTTTTTTTTATTTTGTTTGTATTATTTCGTTTTATTTTTTGTTATGATTTTAGTAATGCACTGGTTTGTTTTTTTCTTGTTTAACAATTTTTTTGTGAATTCTCACATGAGCGTTGAATTTATAAAAATAAATAAGTAAAATAGTATTATTTAACAGATTTTTAATTATCTCAATAGAGACGAATTTGGAATATTTATTGTAGGAGAACCGGGAAATCAAGGCACCTACAGGGCTTACGACCTGTCATCGGCTGGTTTACGTGATCACTTTATGCGCTTGCGCAACGTTCACCATAATTAAAAAGGCATAATTGGTGAAAACGTAAACCAGCCGATGACAGGTCGTAAGCCCTGTAGGTGCTTTGATTTCCCGGTTCTCCTACAATAAATATTCCAACTTCGTCTCTATTGAGATAATTAAAAATCTGTTAAAAAATATCTTTGACTCCCGACAGGGAAAAAAATCCAATGTTTGCGCATATGCAATAATAAAAATATTCGATTTAAAATAGTATTATTTATTCAACGATTTTTTTTTAATACCTATTGTTTTTTTTTTTGTTATATTGATTTGACCTTATAATTTTGTAAGTCCCAAAAACCATGGATTTATCTAAACAAATAGTGTTTATAATAATTAACACTTCCTTGCACCTTGCGCAAATGGCGATGTAATTGCCATATGGCAATTCCATCCAACTAAACAGTGTTTCCAGCCCAGAGAAGCAATATTTGCGTGATAAACGAATTTCAATATTTTTTTCCTCTGCTGGGGATCGAATCGATCTATCGAATTATCTTTCATGGATTTATTTTTTAAGTCGAGTATCCAAGCATGTCAACTCATGTTTAAATGTCGTTGAATAATTGAGTTGATTTGATGAATCAATCATAACGCAGCTTTTAGAGCATTTTTAAATGGACCAGGTGATCGATAGCTATGTGCTGCAATAGCTATGTAGAGATGAAAAGACAGACAGAGGACAGGGCGGAGTGGAGTAGAAGAGAGGCAGCCATAGCTGTTACTAACCAATCCTAGGATTGCAACTAAGAAGGAAAATATAATTCGGATTATTCGAGATATATCGTCCCTCTCCTGACTAACAGACTAACTTTTTTTTTAATAACTAATCATAGTGATACAAAAAACTAGACTTAATATCGAATTCATGTTACAGACCAATGCACACAGCGTCACTCTCCTGACTAACAGTCGTATCTGACATTTTTTTCGGAATCGAGTTAGGACCACCAATGTGTACTTATATGTTGTACGCATGTTCTCACTAAAGGTCTCGACTGTATCACCTCCGGTTAACTTGGAATAGCTTAGTGTAGTACACCGTGTTACCGTGTGCTGGGAGAGATGAAAATATGCACGCGCAAAACACTAAAAACGCTCTCCTGAACAATTTGCATTTTGCAGATACTACTGTTAGTCAGGAGAGGGACGATATATCCAGACCGTAGGAGAGCTGGGTTGCTCCATGCTGCTTGAAATAAATGATGGCAACGTCACGCCGCCGGGATGCGTATTTTCCTTTCCGTGTTGATTAGGAGGCAAGTACTGCCTCGAATTAGGCACTAGTTTGTCGCGCTCAAGCACTTAAAAACTCGTGTTGAAGTCAAGGAACGTGTCCGCCAAATGCACACGGTTTAGCAACGCAAACTGTTACTGCTAATACGTGTTCAATTCAAGGCACGTGTCTTTCAATCATACACAGGTAAATAAACTTTACCATGCGTTACAGGGCTATGTTAGAGGTATTTTTTGTGTACGATTGTTTTTGTTTTAATAGATTAATATACACAAATCATAAAAAAAAAGTTAAGACAATTTTTTTCTATGAGATTGGTACTCAGTGAAATAATCACACTTTGCGTCGTAATTACCTTCACAAGATATAAAGCATCGAATTTTACATTGGTAATTATCCTTGTCTCCTTCGTATTTTACAATTTTAAAATTGTCCAAAATACCATCCAGTATGTTCTGTAACAGTTCCATAAAGGCTTAAAGACTTAAACAAAATTACTGATTACTACCATATAATTTGTGAACAAAATACAAATGTGTCAGTGACAGACGAAATGCGAGAAAAATGAAATAGCGCACCAACTTCATGGCTATATATGTTCCATATTCAATAATTATTGCAACACGAGTTTTTAAGTGCATTAGCGGAACAAACAAGTACCTAATTTGAAGCAGTACTTGCCTCCTAATCAACACGGAAAGGTAAATACGCCGCCGGGATGACCTCAAACGCACTTTAAGAAGAAAAGGAAACGAATTCTAAAATTGGCTCTTTTATGCCACCTCTCGTTAGTTCATATTCTATAAATAGGTATATCAATATCAGGTATAGGTATACTATTGTGTCACGTGATGTTAGAAACAGGATATACTTAAAATATCAATAAAAACGCAAATGGTTGGGAATCTCGCAGACTCCATATTATGTTCTTCAAACATGATTGGGTAATTCACAGACGCATCAAATAGAGTAGGTATTGGGATTTGATTTTTTACACATTTTTTCCTGTTGCCAACGCCTCCTAATCGACTGAAATTTGGTCAGGTCTGGTTAGTAAAGCTTTTATTACTACAAACATCAACGCCATATTTATTTATCTGATGGAATCTTCAACGATGTTCGTTTCCTAAAATGACATGTTCGCTTCCCTTTTTTATTGGTGTTCTGAACAAAATAAACGCGCGAGATAAACATATATTTTGGGATTTATTTAATCGAGATTTTTTTGCCTTTGATATCGAGAAGAAGTAATGCATTGTCTCGCAAGGCAATATTCTTTACATTTATGATATGTAAGTCAATGTTTATTATCTCGCAAGTCAATGTTCTTTACATTTACATGTAAGATATGTAATAATAGATGGCACATATTTAAATCACTTCCGTTTTGCAGACGACATAGTAATAATAAGCGAAGAATTGTCTGAACTGGAAGCTATTGTAGTAGAATTATATGAAGCCTCTTATAGAAAAATCGGTCTGGAAATGAATATAGACAAAACCAAGATTTTAAGTCCAACTTCACACAGTATTTTTCATTGGAAATAAGACTATTGGTGTTGTTGATGAATACATATACATTGGACATAAAATTACATTGGGTAAAGAAAACCAGACCGCCGAAATGCCAAGAAATATGAGGCTGATTGAGTTGGGCTGCTTTTGGAAAGTTGAGACACATATACCGAATAACCTAAAAGCCAATACAATTCTTGTGTTTTGTCAGTGACAACTGAAACCACGTCACTTACTTCCAGAAGTCTCCACAAACTTAAATGTACTCAACGAGCAATGGAAAGACAAATGTTAGGTGTATCCTTGAGAAAACTTTTTGAAACAAACAATTAAAGTTAGAGTGTGACATTAAATTATATAAACATCATTTAAAACTATGAAGAACAATTATAGATTTTAATAATGTATTATCAGCACCTAGCCTACAAAATGTAACAAAACTGGTGGTATCTTTTGTGTTTGGTGGTAAACTATTATACATTTTGAAACCTTTATGATATAAACTATTTTGGGTTCATGTCAATATCCTCTTGTACCCTACTACCTTGTGAACGTTGACAATGAATACGATTTTTTTTTGCATATATAGGTATTTTGGAAGCATACTATTTATCAGTTTATAAATCAAAGTAAATGTGTTGTTAATAATATATTGCTTTACTGTCATTTATTTAACATTAAGTTTATTCTTTGCTAGTTGTGAGGCACCGGCTTAGAATAGTGCTTCCACTCTTTTCTATTATTGTTTTCGAGTGTCCCGTAAGAGCCGGGTAATCGAAAATACAACAGGCAACAATAACATCTGACATAGTTCAGCAATGAGGTTCACCACCCATTCTGAATGTAGTGCCTTTTAGGTGAGACGAGACTGGTGTGTGGGTATACACAGATGTGTTGTGCTCCCTTTTATAAGGCAATGCACACCCGTACACCTTTCGCTGGTTACCCGACATTGTGGGATATGCCGTGATGGTATGAATAAATGAAATTCTTATATTGCATTTCTAAAATTTTTCTCATTCCCACATTTTGTATAATCTGTAATTTTCTATTTTGGGTTGGGTTTTGGGTAAATAAGTACTTACAATACATAGAATCAAATGATAATTGATAGATAATAATTAATAGACTTATTAATAGATAATATTATTAACTATATTTTTCTTAACTTTGTTAAACCGCATGTCGATACATGACACGTCATGTAAACAAAGTTAAAAAAATAGGTAAAGAATTATTTTTTGTTAAAATGTACCACAAAGATAAAAATGAGATATTTGATAAGACTAACAATTAATTATTAATTGCCTAGTGAGGCATTGCAGATTCATTAATAATTGTTATGTCTATCAGTGTATGTATAAATTAATAAATAAAATCCCGAGATCTGAAAATCCAAGTTGTTTCTAATTCTTTTTTAAAAATCGAACATTTTTTTAATTTTTTCATTATAATTTCAAAATTCTTATCAAATTTCAATTAAGCATCTATAATATACGTACATAAATATTTCATACACTTAAATTTTACAAAGTACGGTGAATACACGGATATTTGGGACGACCAACATAAAGTCTCCAAAATATGGCAGCTTGTTATTGGATGCGTGTTGAATTAATATTTGATATAGTTTCTGCCCAAGGAACTTTAAAAAATTAAATTAATCTTGTAGTTAAGGTTGTATAGAGAACACAAAACATTAAGTAGATACACCTTTAATCACATATGTAGGAACAAAAACACGACATAGTACACACTATCTGCACAATAGCAATAGAATATTAAATGTAATAAATAAACATAAAATTTTGGACAAAACTTACTACCAGGAAAAAAAAATGTTTGTAATATGTACTTCGTGTATGTAATTTAGCTTGGTGAATGGTGATAGACTGGATATGGTATATAAACATTCGTATTGTTGTTTTAGGAACTACATGATGACATTATATTAATCATATTCGAGGATTCTGAGAACAGTGTCTCTGAAGGACATAAGCAAATTATTGAAACAAACAACGATTGTATTTTCCAAAAGTGAAAACAAGCTCTCTGACTTGCCACTGCGTAGTTAAACAAATATTTTATACATTCCTCAATATGAGGAAAATGTCACAAACAGACGTGAATTGTTTAAGGTATTTTTGGACCAAATGTGTGTGTTTTTACCTTATATTAGGTAAATTCAGATCGAAAAATACCATAAATATGAAAATAAAAAGGAAATTAAAATACAAATACAATTTTTTCAATAATAATAATAATCGGTTTTGTTTCAGTTCGTGAGCAGGGGATGCAATGCTACACAAACCATATTATTATATACTTACGAAAAATATATAATAACACATAAAAATAAAAAGAATAACAAATAAAAAAGAAGAAATGAAAAAGAAAAGAATAACACATCAACAAACAAACAAAAATAAAAAAAACAAATACAAAAAAATACAACAGTAAATAACCGTAATAATATAGCCGTAAACAAAATAATATGTATAACCAATAAATAATATTTTTACCAATCAAAATACATATTTCCATTTTTCTAAAAGAATATATTGATACATAAATGAATCAATATATATAAATTTTCTTCTGAAATGTTTTAGAAGCTAGCATAATAGGTAAAGACACAGTTTTTAATTGTATTTTAGTCTGGATCTATGAGACGATTACTATTGTATTATAGTCTCTACAATGTGGCAACTTGTTAACTAAATTAATATTTGACATAGTATCTTTAAGTTGCCCGAAAAGAAAAAAGAAAAGAAAATTACAATAAAAATATTTCAATCACCATTATATTGATATCTAGTGCTAAGCAAAAAAAACTTTGCTTTATTCCGTTGACAGGGATAGATTGTAACTCTATATTTTTTCACAAAAACTTACTATCGAACTCTAAAAATAGAGTTTTATAATATTTGTTAAAATAATTCACACAAAATTAATGGGCTCCACATAACACATTTAGATATTGTCATTTTTCGAAGGAAAATGGTGTCCTATGTAATGCCTAAACTAATATCATAAATTATGTATTAATTTAAGTGATACTCCAGAACACATTAGTTTTAATTTAGCTCTGAAAATAGATAAAAAAGGGAGCAATTGCTTATCCTGTCTTCTTCTTGTTCGTTTTCTTGGTTTTTGAAGGTCGTCCATTTTGATGAGTATTTCTTGTTTCCCCCACATAACTCCAGAAGCTTCTGTCCTCTGCCTTCCTTAGGACCTCAGCTACCAAGAGACCAGTTATTCTAATTATTTGGTCATTGCACCGAGAAGGGACTCGTTCCCGGGGTCGTTGTTCTTCCATTTTTGTTGCTTATCTTAGTGTTAACTAAATTACATAGGTTGCGCGGCGTATTAATGAGGTTGGCTAATATTTCAGAAACTTTATGTTCTAATTGTTTTTATCGAAATCTCAAAATAAATACTTCGCTTCCAAAATAATGTACTTTATTTATGACCCTTTCGATATGATAATTGCTTATCTGTGTTTTTCCAGAGGAAACATATTTTTGCGAACTTTTGACGAAACACGCGAACGTATTATTTTTACTACAACGCAAGTCATTTGCCAATAATTAATTATTCAGAATTGCGACACTTTTTTATAAAATACCAAATATGCAAATCGATGTTCAATCATAACCCAATTTGAACGCAACTATATAATAAAATAAAATAATGTTAGGAAACTATTCAACGATATTGAAAGCCTTTTGCAAAATTGACCTTTTGCCCAATGGGCGGTTCAGTAACTTAACACATTTGAATAAAACTACCTATAATTAAAAATTTGAGGATGACACAGAATTTTTTTTTTTAATTAATTCTTCGAACTTCGCGTGAGTAATTTTGTGGATGTTTATTTTTAAAAAATGAAAAAAAAAACACAAATTTGTGTACACTTGTACTTTATAACTTGAGAAATATGTTTAAGGTTTTCGAGCTTGCTGATGAGCGCAAGCTCAGAAACGTTATTATTTATTTCTTAGGTTAAAAAGTGAAGTATATATTTTTTAATATTTTCAAAGATGAATATGTCCTTTAAACAAGTACATACATACACATCCTCATACATTTCCTAAACTAAGCATAAATTCTTCTACTATAGGTGAACGAAATCAATCGTGGCAGGATATAAACTCGCGACTACTGGATTAATAGCCCAGTGCGCTGACCACCCTACCACCACCCATCAAATATACAAAGTTTGTGTTTAATTTTTTTGTCATGTAATATTATCTACTAGTAATTTAATTATTTCCAGAGATATTAAAATAATAAGACATCAGTAAATTTCAAGAATTCTTGCAAATACTTTTGCATTGATCATAAACTAACCTAACCCAAACAAAAATACGCAAAATGTGTAAAAAAAATCATTTTTCACCACAAATATAATTCATATATTTGTTTAAAATATTTTGTACGAATTGTAATCTAGTGGATATATAGCCATTGTGGAGATTTATTTAAACTTTATTGTTATTTATTTATTGATTTATTTTATATTTGGGAAACAAACAGCTCATTTACAGTTTTGATTATACAATTTACATGACATAGTCAGAGCCAATAAAAGCATTCCATCAATAATAAGTTAACAACAATAACAAAAGACAGTCCATACAAAGAAATCAACAAACAAAGAGAAAAAAACAATAATTAAGAAAATTAAAATTAGCTATGGGACTGATAAGAGATAAGGAGAGATGGGAGGGAGGGGGGGGGGGGAATTAAGAGCGCATCACCTTCAGTATTTCTTCACGAAACCTTAATTATTACTACTTTGTTATTATTACTTCCTCTATTAACATAGTTTAGTTTATAATATTTGTTAATACTTTTTCTACTAATCATTAAATTTGTAATATTTCACGAGTAAATTCATAATTGGAATTTATTTATATTTTAAAGATTATGTAAATAATGTTATGTAATACATTCTGCGAATTTACCAAAAAATAAAAATAAATAAAACTGACTAGATATAAATTAAGATAACAACCATGCGAACTATAGCTACCAAAATGGTGAAATAAAAAAAATGCATTAAAACAAAAACGATAATTAGTACAATCAGCTAGACTATGGAATGGCCTAAGTGATGAAGTAACGTCATCTCAATCCATTCAAATATTTAAAGGTAAACTAAAAAAACTTTATTCAAATAGTTCCTAAATTCCTTCTATATCCTTCCGTAACCTCCTTTTCATCATTGCTATGATCAGTGTTATTTTTATTATTCTTTTATTTTTAAACTCTCTTTTCATTTTTTTTCTCTTTGTAATTTTTTTTTATATTTCTTACTCTTTTATGTTATTTTTTATCAATTTATTTCTCACTTAATTAGTACTGTACCAATTTAACTAAGAGACTTCACGTTGCTCAGGTTGGTTGGAAGAAATTGCCTTATGGCAATAAACCTGCCTTTGTACACATGTACATAAATTATATAAATAAATAAATAAATAAATAAATAAATAAATAAATAAATAAATAAATAAATAAATAAATAAATAAATAAATAAATAAATAAATAAATAAATAAATAAATAAATAAATAAATAAATAAATAAATAAATAAATAAATAAATAAATAAATAAATAAATAATTTTATAACAAAATTTAAAAAGAGCATAGTATACGAAAAAAAACAAAAAAAAAACTATAATGTTCAGAGAAAAAAAACACATTATTACATCTTTTCCATTTAAATGGAAAGAGCGATAAAATACCTTCTTCGCAGATGCTACATTTTTCATATTTTTTATTAATTGTTTAATTGCGTAATCTTTCATCTGTATTTACATATATTACAGTATGAAAATCAACAATTTAATATGGAAATTGTTAACACTTGGAATATTGCACAAAGTCTACGTCAAATTATTATTACGACACACGTCACGTTAAGACGCTACCATCTTCACATAGCAAAGCGTAAACAAATAAGAAATAAATCATAGCTACTTCCTAAAAAGTACGAAATCATTCGTACTTGTTCGAAATTGAAAACAATGTCGGACGAAGACACTTTCTGCGATCGGTATGACCCAATTTATCGACACATAATCGACTCTATGTGCATAATTTAAACGGAAAATAAATGTGATGGTCACGAAATGCTTAATGGACGAATCTGTCAATTTCATAACTTTTTTTTTAGTTTAAGTTAATTTAGTTAATTAATAATACAAAAATTAGATACATCGTTTTGGGATGAGCTGGAAAAACAGGACATGCAACGTCTTTAGTTTTTTTTTCAATGTTTTTTCTATTTTTTTTGTTTTAACCATAGAATTATAGTTTTAACGTACAAGACATAATTGATTGTTTTGAAATCGGTCAAATGAAGTTACTCGTTCGTGGATTATACCGAGTTAGTTGCAATAAATTTAATTGTTCAGAAATGAGCCATAAATTTTTTATTTTATTTATTTATTTAAGATTTGGTACACGGTTAACATACAATATACATAAACATAATATCAATCACAATAAATCAACCGTGCACACAAAAATCCTACAAGGCATAGCCTGTCTGTGGGTGTACCAATTAAAAAAATATTCAAAATTATTTCGTTAATAACATTAGTTATTTATAAAAATAAAATAGAGCAAATTGCTTAGGCAGAAAACAAGTGCAAAAAATATAAAGTATACAAATTAGGTATATATAAAAACATACATAGGAAGTGTATTATTTTAATTTTTTTTTCTCATATTGTTATTATTGTTTTTTTTTGTTTATTGTCGATCATGTGGTTGATGTTTATGATGTTGTTGTTTTGATGTGTGCGTATGTATGTGCATGTGTGTATGTGTATATGTGCATATATGCATGTATATATGTATAATGTATATTATTGTATTTTACTGAATAGCCTCACCTTAAGACAGGCGTAGCCGTTTAGGTGAGGTTATGATGAATAAAAAGAGAGAGGAGGAAGTTATTATGTATTATGTTTTGTTGACTTTTTAGTTTCTTTTCTTTCTTTTTTGTACTTGCATTTTTACTGTATTAATAAATAAATAAATAAATAAATAAATATTTATATACAAAACATCAATAAGTTTACATGAATCAGCAGACTGACAGCGGTCCTACCAAATATTATACCCGCAGTCGATAGCAACAATACTTGGCAAGTACAAGGATATGCATTATGCATGTCGCAGTCAATCTACATATTCTAGATAAAATTGAGAATTTCCAAATATGATTAAAAAAATAATAATAAAATAAAAACATCATTGAAATTTTACACAAGAGCAGAATATTGAGGAAAAGAAAGACATAGGTGCACTAAATTGAAAACCCAACAAGTAAGAAACAAATAAATACAAATTATAATAAGGAACTGTATGTAGATTAATATTAATAAATTCAGAATAAATATTTAATAGAGTTGTAACACCAACAAGTAAATTTGTAGTAGTAAAAAAAATACTTATATAAAAATAAAAGAAAAATAAAAGAAGCAGGATCAGGAGACAAGAACCAAAAAGTATGATTCATTTATCAACTCAGATAATACAAGCAGTCAAAAACCACAATTTAATTTGAAAGATAAATAAATTAACTAACAGTAAACAAACAAACTAAATAATTCTAAAAAAAATAAAAGTATAAGAAGATTGTTTCTAGGTAAGCAGCACAAGTCAAAAAGTTATTTTCTATGAAAATTACTAGCATTCACACGCTTGAAATGATAAACCTTTAAAGGGAGAAATTCTTTGTAAATTTCAGGTCAGTGTAATTAAAAAAAATTCAACAATAAAAATTGTTTATGATAAAATATGAAAAAAATTTGATCTGAAAAAGCTTGAAAACTCTCACATTTCAAAGTTTAAACTGCTAATGTCAAACACATACTTTCAAACGCAGTTGCTTTATACAGCAAACAAATTCAAATACTGAACGTGTGAAGATGCGATGGCAGAGCGGTTACCGCATTGGGTCGCGAGTTCGAATCATGCCTCGACCGATTTCGTTCACATATAGTACAAGGGAACGTAGGACGATGTATATGTATTTGTTAAAAAAAATGGTATTTAAACAAATACAATAAGTTTGTATGAAATTCAAAATCATCCAATTCAAATAAAAAATCAAATGAATCAAGCAAATAGTGATAAACAGTTCTGAAAATTTCAGAGCTTTAACTTGGCAGGAAGGGACAGACAGTTGAAGTTAAATAAAAAAGTGTAATAAGTAAAAAAAACTAGCTATTTTTAAAACTAACCGGAAGAGGAAGAATTGTATCATGTAATTTTTGGTAATTTAGATCCTTATAAGTTAAATAGATTGTGATAAATAAATTTAGATTGTAGGCCAAATAATATTTTTGAAAAGGCTGTGAAATAAATGACAGTTTATTTGTACATATTTATTCTATATATACATGCATACACACATGCCATCACGCCATGTCCCTTACGGGGTACGCAGAGAGAACCGAACGCCATATCTTTCTATCCTGGCACACATTCATCGCCTCGTCTACATTCATGCATCGTCTCATACATGTTCGTCTATTGTACACGCTTCTAACATTTCCTTCTTTCAGAATATCGTTCACATGGTCGTGCCATCCCTTTCTTGGGCGGCCCCGGCCTCTCAATCCAATCCTATCCGCGGATAGGATTGGATTGCATATTTATTCTATTAGGTGATTTTTGTGAAATTTGAATTAATTAAGTACTCTTTTTGTGAAATTAGTTTTAATAAAACCCTTTTTTAATTGTTTAATGTCAATAACTTTGAAAAACTATAAGGCCTACAATGTCGATTTTTACCATAGCGAAAGGGAATGTGACAAACTATTTAGTAAGTTAATTAATTATTTTATTTTTGAATTACTTTTCTTCCCATTAAAGAAACTCTAATTTATTTGACATATATCGATGGGTAACCGGACATACATATATTATTGTATGTCCACTATTTGGTGAAATTGAGATACAATACACAATTGAGATACAATACACATTTAGTAGAGCTCAACATTGTCTTTGATCTGTAAAAATATAGTATGTCCATAAGCATTGTGAACATTCGTGATGACTTTTCTCAAAACCATCAATAATGTCCGGTCAGCCATCATTATGTGATATAAAATATAGGTGATATACAATATTTGATCGTGTTTCATACATTAAAAAGTAATTAGTGTACATGTTGTGTACATCCCGAATGCCCAAGGTCATAGACGTTAGCAAAGGCCTTAAGGTTAGACAAATTAAATGTCTTCAAAATTACAAATATAATTGAAGACCTGACACATACAATATTCAAAATAATTAACATATCGCAATATCTTGTCATATACACACACAAGATTAAAAGAGATTACTAAATATTTTGCACAGTTTCTAGTATTCACTGCAGCACTGTTTGATCTCAATTGCACACAACACGATTGTATTATAGGAATCTTATAAAGTTGCAAAACATTACCTTACATACCTAGTTAAATATTATAAATGGTGAAGTTAGCGTTGAAGTAAATTACAAATAACAAGTTAAAAAACATGAAAGTCGGCACAATTACTATGAAGTAAAAAAATCAACAAACAAGATTGTTATCATTCTTCAAGTATGACGTAAAAGCCGGAAAAACTGAATCTCAATAATGTTGTTAAAGTAGAATATGTACTGATCGTTCGAAACCTGTCTCTACTTAAACAATGTATTGGAGAAGAAAGATCTCTCATAGAAAAGGATAATTATAGTAGAGATGATGAATACTCTAGTTTCTTCAATATACATGTATTAACAGTATAGTATATATATTATAATACACACGACAGTATACAATATGTGAACTATATGACAGCCGTAAGAATAAAGATGGCGGTGTTCCAACACCTCTTTATTATTATAATGCTTTTTTTATCATTTATCTCTATTTACTTTTATTATTATCTTGTATTATGTTGTCTTATATTGTACATTCTTTTACTACTTTTTACTCCTCACTAACCTAAAGTGGGGAGTTATGATTTCGTAATTTTTAAGGGTATTTTTTTTTATTGCAGATTATCAACTAGTATCATTCTGAGATTGTATTTTGAAAGTTTCATCACAATGTATCTGTGTGTATATGTGTGTGTGTGTTATGTGCTGTGTGCTATGTACGACGTGTTTATTTTACTTTATCGATTATAGACTAAAGTACTCGTTCGATTCTTTTAAAATTTTGTAAATATGTATATCTAATACTAGCTTAGACCCTATTAAATTTTTATGGATATCTGAATAGTGCTTCTCAATTTTTTTAACTGTCAAATATTTCGAAGTGAACCCAAGCTAAAGAAACTTGATATTTCATATTTTTCAATTGGTAAAAAGTCACATCACTTTCATAAAATGGCATTGAAGAATTATCAAGTTTTCATAATAAAATATTTAAATCAAAAATTATTTCATACAAAATACAAAAACTTAGTGATGAACTTGATAGTGAGGAGTTTAACGTCGGCCACAATCCATTCGTTTGGTGTTGCTTTGAACAGTTACCAAATTTATACTGATCATGGCTTTTCGTTGACTTGATCGGTTGGAAAATATTGTTTAATTGTAATGCATCCGCCTTTGTACATATTTTTGTAGATAAATTGAATAAATCAATTTGTAGACGGAGAGAGAAGGGAATTAAGTAATTACACCTCAACCGGTTCACCGGCAACAGATTCGATAAAGTAGACGAAATGAAGAGGCCAAGGTTCGATTGAGCCATCCCAAAGACAAAGCTTACAAAACAACAGCCGACTGAGTAGATTAGAGAGAGATGTTGATGATCATGGCGGCGATCTGCCTACTTTTTGCTGTAAAAACCGAATCTCGGCGATGTTTTACAGCCGACAAATTACGAAATCGAAAATTCACAACGAATGACCAGCACCTGGCTGAAAACATCAATACTAATTATATAACTACAATAATCCTTCAACGTGCCGAATCGTAAGTTTTATAATCCCACCTTTGCCGAAGTCACCAGCGAGTTAAGGCCGAGTGTTACGTCATACGTCATGTGAATGAAGTTCAAAATTGAACGAGAACGAGAAAAGTCAATTGGTGAACTACAAACCAGTCAGAACGATTCATTAATTAAATATAATGTTCATACGAAACAGATCGCCAGCTATGTACGAATGACAAAAAGATCAATCCAAGTAAAAAACGTTCTAAATTAATCAGTTAGTATACTATTTAAGGATGAAAGAAATCAATAGGCCTACCTGTAAAAAAAATCCATACGAATCGATAAATTATCAACATTCTAAGAGATAGCAACGTCAAAAAACAATTCATTTTAATGGCTGGTTTCCTTTCCTATTGAATATAGGTATGAAATAGGTAATTCTGACAATTGGGAGTAACTGCGTTTACCAGTGCGCATCCTATTCTATAGGTGAAAAATACAGATTTTAGTATAATTTGTATCATGGGAACAAATATGGAGAAAAGATTCAACAAAAAAGGTATATTTATTTTATTTTATTTTAACACTTTGTTGTACTTACATAAATTATTTGCTATTACAAATGGCGGACTTATTGTCTAGTGGCAATTTCTTCCAGATAACCATCGAACAATTATGAGTGAAAATGGTTCATGTACAAAAAAAAGAAAACCTACATAAAACTATAAACATTACATTTAAACACAAGCAAGTAAGAAGAATAAAAATATGTATATCAATGACAATTACAGAAATCTTAGATGAAATCTTATATTCTAATATTTATACAAAAAAATCCTGTGTCAAAGTTGTCACACAACAATCATTGGGTCACATTGAAAAAGATCACCTTTAAATCCATTTACGTAAAATATATCGATGAACCAAACGACGTATAAATTAAAACTTATATTTACGACACAAATAAATAGCCACAGAAGACAAACAACTAACCAATATGCCACAGTTTTTATTATTTTTTTACCTGATAGGTCTGTCTACGCTGCAAGCCCTTGATAATGATAAAACCACGCTCATTGAAAGTTGTTGAATCGATTCAACAACTTTCAATCGATTCCTTAAAATAATTGGTGGACAATCCCATTTTGAAGACAAATCAGTAGACGATCTCACTGAAAATGAAGGCGAATAGTAGATAATCTCAATGTAAAATGCCACTCTTAAGGCCCCCATTCACGATCGTGCCATCCTTCCAAATGGCTTGCCATCACTCCAAAATGCGCTCGTGAATGTCAAAACCCGCGCAGCCCAATTGGCCTGACACACCAAAATGGAATACCAAACGATCGAAACGTGCCGCGACAAACGGCGCGGCGCATCCTGTCGGTACGGCATGCACGTGAGTGTGAAAACCAGCGGTACAATGCGCCCAGCTATTTGACACTCTCGTGAATTGGAAAAAACAACATTTTCTCTTTGTTTTTTTTCTTTTTATATATAAACAAACCGCTATATAGCAGTTGTATAAAACTCATCATCAGAACTATAACTCATTTTTACTTGAAAATTAAAAAAATAGAACTTATTAATGCGAAAGCGCCGACCACTTGCGTATACTAATTTTGATGGCTCGATGGCGAGCCCGTGAGTGTGATGAAAATTTTACAATGCTCCAAATGGAGCCGGTCCATATGGAGCGACGCCGAATGAAACGATCGTGAATGAGCAGCTTTAGACAAATTTTAGAGTATACATACATACATACATACCATCACGCCATGTCCCTCGCGGGGTAGGCAGAGAGAACAGAACGCCACACTATTCTATCTTGACATACATTTACCGCCTCGTCAACATTCATGCTACGTCTCATGCATGTTCTTCTATTGTTCAGACTTCTAACATTTCCTTCTTTCAGAATATCGTTCACATGGTCGTGCCATCCTTTTCTTGGGCGCCCCCGACCTCTTTTTCCATTCCTGTCAGCCTTATATATTTTTTTCGTCAAGCGTTCTTCATTCATTCTTTCCACGTGACCAAACCATCTAAGTGTGTTAACTTTCATTCTAGTTACTACATCTTTCTTCATCTTACATTCTTTCCTAGTGACCTCATTTCTAACTCTATCATACATCGTTCTATTACAAATTCTTCTTAACGATCTCATTTCAAATTTTAGAGTATCTCTTTGTAAATGAGACTGAAGACACATTTTTTTAGCATTATTCTCAAATTCAACGCAAAAAAGTCGCACAGAACCTCGAAGATCATCAAGTACAGAGGCGGCTCTTCCTAAAGGGCTCTCGGGCTCAGCCCACTCAAACAAAAAAAATCCAAAATATGTATGCCAATAAATCTTGAGAATACATTATTTTTCTAATAATATTTGCCGTCTTACGCCTGTAGTATATTTAGCGAAAGTATTTAAACTGCTTTGTAAAGCAAGCAAGTTTCTATGAATTATTTCATTCTTCGGGCACAGTCGACTTGTGCCCGGAGAGCCCATACAATTCACGCGACCGTCCGCTGCCGCCGCAGTTCGCCGTAACGCTGAATGTATGCCGATTTAGAGCAAAACGGGGCAGTGCCCGCGAAGGGTTATAGTACATTTTCATTCATTCGTATTTTGTTGTATGTACCTACATTGCGATGGTCGAACGTTAGGTAATCAGTTGCAATTACTTGAGACTATCATTAATTGATATTACATAGTTTAAACTATAAATCATCCGAAATATATAAGTGATATTATTTAATTAATTGATACCACAATATTACAAACAAAAATGATATAAAATGTGTAAAATCAGGATAACACTGATAATTTTTATATACGAAAATAATATTGTGTCACATATCTGATTTCTGATTCCTGTAGTAAGTTAATTTCTCATCTAGGTATAATTATAATTTTGAGCCCCTCTAAGATTTAAGGTCACCAGCCGCCACTGATCAAGTATACTTCGTATGCTTGAAATAAGAACATAGTATTGAAAGAAGTCCTTGAAACGAGTAATAATAATAATAATAATAATTCTTTATTGGCTTAAATAACATTACAAAATAAGTACAAACAAGAGCAAGATAAAACATAAAAAAGCCAAAAGGCGGACTTGTTAATAAAATTAACATCTTCCAGTCAACCTTAGAGAATAAAAATAATATATAAGAACATATATATCAGAACATATATATACATATACACACACATAGATACATACACACATATGCATTTAGGGGGGATGGGAAGGGGAAAAAAGGAATTGGCGAAGATAGTGGTAAGGAGGAAAATGAGGCAGGGAGGGAAGAGAGAAAAATGATGGTAAGGTTCGAGTATCAACGGGAAGTTGATTCCAGAGCCTGGCACTATGGACAGTAAAAGAATTAGTGTAGAAGTCCGATCGGTGGGACGGAATCACAAGAAGACCGTTATTACCCGATCTTAGAGTAAGACCATGCTCCGATGAAAAATGAAACCTGTCTCTGAGATACTTTGGTGCCACCTCACTATACAAAATCTTATAGAGAAGACAGAGTGTGTGAATATCCCTGCGTTTGCCCATTGAAGACCAGCCCAGTTTTATACGAAATTCCGATACATGGTCAAACTTTTTCAGACCGAAGATGTATCTAATGCAGACATTCTGCAGACGGTCTAATTTAGATAAGAACTCAGATTTGATGTCGAGATAGCAGACGTCAGCATAATCAAAAATAGGAAAAATCAAGGACTGGATCAACAGGGTTTTTATCTCAGTAAATGAGAGTAAATGTACATCCTCATGCATTACCTCAGCTAGCATAAATTCTTGAACTATATGTGAACAAAATGGGTCGCGGCCCGATTCGCATGCGCGACCACTGGATTACTAGCCCAGCGCGCTAACCGCTCTGCCACCAACCATATATCCTAATACATTCCCTAAACTAAGCAAACATGGTTGCACAATAGGTGAGCGAATTCTGGATCACCTATACAGCACGCTAATCGCTTTGCCTTTCTGCTGGCTTATTCTTGACGAACTCAATTTTTCGCCAAGAACCTACCTTCCAAGAATGGAACTTGGCGGTAGGTAGGTATAATTGGGATCAGATTTCTAGAGTAACGCCGCTGATACATGAACTTCAAATTCACTACTTTTAAATACACAAAGTCGAATTCCAAATCACCACGAGATGAACTTCACGCAGACACGCATTTTATTAAACGACACGCATCAATACAACAACAAGAAGAAAAAAATTGAATACCTCTGTTGTGTTGGTCGTTACAAAGCGGACATGACAAGTTGTTGGTACCATACCAAATATTGTAGAGACGAGCCACGGAGCAGGTGTTTATGTCATATTTTAAGAGATTGAAAAAAAACAAAGGTCACAGATCGCCATTCGGAGACTGGAGACTCTAGGTCATTGATGCTCGTTGTAAATAAATGAACGATGATATATCTACTACAATGCCTCAGTGGGCGGACCAACTTGTCGACCTGTTCATATTCATCACCGATTACAAATAGGTACCTACGGGTTGTGTGATATTACAGATTTATTGATACATCAAAAGGAGACAATTTTTCGTCCGATGAATTACACTGCTAATTTTGTCACAGGATTTTATTTATTTTAGCATATATACAGGCGAGAATGCCCAAATATTTCTATGCATAATAGTAATAGGTAGATAAAAAATGTACCTACGTATGGTGTGGGTAAATATTTCCTACCTACATACACTACAATATTATTGGTAGGTGCAGGGTCTATTTTATAGTACATATGTTATGTTGCGGGTGGAAATTACAAGATTAAACATTATCTGAAGGCACAATTTTTAACACAGAAATTTTGAGGAGAAAAAGGGAAAGCCTACCTCAAAATAAAAACGGGAGAAAGGTGAGGAAAAGAACGAGAAGATCTGCATTATGGTCGATCCATTATCACGGAATTAAAACAACCAAACCAATTGAAACAAAAATACATCACAATAAAAACAAT
The DNA here is from genome assembly GCA_963576475.1 of Molanna angustata. Lineage (NCBI taxonomy): Eukaryota > Metazoa > Arthropoda > Insecta > Trichoptera > Molannidae > Molanna > Molanna angustata. Next base: position 32,861,381 of record OY754973.1, on the reverse strand, counting down.
GAACTGTCATTAAAAATAAAAACAATGTTCCAAATAAACTGTCCCTTAAAACTCTCCTGCTATTAGAGCAAGAGTCAGCAGCTGCCAGACTCACGTCATTAGTATAAAGGCTGATTTTTTTTCTGTAAAAGGATACCACAGCAGGAAACAACAATTTGATGATAATATGAACCCTGAGTATTGGTGGCTTTCACAGATGGCCTACAAAGTGATAAATTTGGTGAAAATTACTATTTTAACACGTCAGTTATTGAATATGACTTTTTAGTGACAAGTCATATCACAATTCGCTCTTACTAGACGCCTTGGGGTGAGGATTTACGAAAACAACGCTATACAAATTGCGCATTCCAAAAGAAACCAATTTACATACCTACCATCACGCCATGTCCCTCGCGGAGTAGGCAGAACGAATGGAACGCCACATTTTTCTATCCTGGCACGCATCCCTCGCCTCGTCCATGCACATCCATGCATCGTCTCATACATGACCATCTGTTGTTCACATTTCCGTCTTTCTGAATATCTTTCGCATGGCTATGCCATCACTTTCTTAGGCATCCCCGACCTCTCATTCCATTCCTGTCAGCTTTGTATATTTTCTTCGTCAGGCGTTCTTCATTCATTCTCCCCAAGTGGCCAAACCATCTCAATGTGTTAACTTTGATTCTGTTAATTACATTTTTCTTCGTCTTACATTCTTTCCTTGTATCTTCATTTCGAACTCTGTCATACATCGTTCTGTTACAAATTCTTCTAAGCGATCTTATTTCAAATGCATTTATTCGGCTTTCGTGCGACTTCTGCCATGTCCAGGTCTCACTTGCATACGTCAGGGTTGGCACTAAGATTGCATTATGAATGGCAAATTTAGCATCTTTAGGTATGATATAGGACCATACACTACAAACAAAATGTATTAAATTTAGCGTGTATTCAAAATTGCCAAAGTATGTAAATCGCCAACAGCGAACAATCATATGTATTCAAGGAATTTCTCTTACGAAACCGAGATTCTTAACGACACAAATTAAAAATAAGCGATTTTTTATTGGTAATTTTGTGATAAAGCCGAAAAAGAGATGGTCTCCATCGAGTCGTATTTGGGTTAACGATGAGCCCAGGGCTGTGATGAGCCACGGCTGACCCTAGGTTTATTTTGACCCGCCAAGGTTAGGCGATGTGTAATTATTATTTTTATTAAATTTTTTGCAACAACGTCACGTGAGTTGAGTAAGATTTAATTTAGCAATCCCATAATAAAATACACTTAGTAATAAAAAAGTATGATTAGGTTCATGTTTACTTACATGATTTTCTTAAATCATTTATGTTTTCAAATGGAGTTCTCACTGAATTTAAGACAATACAGTAGAAAATACAAACGAAGACAGCGATTCGCGTGATTACCAATTACGAAAGTGATGTGCCTTTTCAGCAATTTGTAAATAACGATATCAAAATTAATGTTTCCTGAGCTTGGGGTCACTTTGAAATATTTGACAGTTAAAAAAAATGAGAAGCATTGATCAGATATCATTCAAAATCTGGTGGGGTCTAAACGAGTCTTAGATATACATATTTATAAAATTTGAAAAGAAGCGAACGAATATTTTAGTCTTTGATCGATTAAAGTAGAATAAACACGCCGCACATAGCACACAGTACATAGTACACGGCATACAGATAAATTGTGATGAAACTTTCAGAATACAATCTCAGCATGATACTAGTTGATAATCTGCAATAAAAAATAACCTTAAAAATTGCGAATTCATAACTCCCCACTATATACCCTTGGGGTAGAGAGGAGTAAAAACAGTCAGATGTGAAACCCAAAAAAATTAGAGACAATGGTCCTCTTAAAGCCAAGAAGGGAGGTGCTAAAAGCGTCCACATTCTCCAAATAACGCTGACACAGTCGATTATAGATCACATTCTTGATATTGAACTCTTATGAACAACTTTTTTGCCATGTCGATAAGGGGGGCAAGTCTGGTTCAATCGGCGAAATCATGTTTCATTTAACCTTGTTAAGTAATCTGTAAAGTAATCTTGTTTCATTTAACGTCTCAAAAACCCAAGCCTGTCTAATTTCTGCGAAGAGAAACCCCAATGAATTGCAAGTGTCTTTCAACGGAAGCACCCTACCTAACAGCAGCTCTATCGACCTGCTTGGAGTATCTATAACGAACCAATTACACTACAGGTGTTCCATCGAAGCTAAGGTGAAACTCGCCTTCAAAAAATTGAGCGTACTATATAGAGCGCGTAGATATTTTACTAAGTCCCAGATGTGTATACTCTACAAAGCGCAGATACGTCCAATTATTGAATATGGTAGTCACCTCTGAAGTGGCGCCCCCCAATACCTACTGAATACCCTCGACGCTGTCCAAACGCGTGCTATACGTCTGATTGATAATCCATCACTGACTGATGGATTGCAATCACTAGAACACAGACGTAAAGTCGGTATTTTAAGTTTATTTTATAGATACTACCACGGGAATTGCTCAGAAGAACTTGCATCTTTGGTCCCTCCTCCACCCACTCGCAACAGAGTCACTCGCTTTACTCAATCGCAGCACCCATTCATAGTGGACCTTCAACATATACGAACAAGTCGCTTCTCGAACTCCTTTATTAATACAGCAGCCCGACTGTGGAACGATCTTCCGAATTCTGTGTTTCCACCTTCGTACAACCCGGGTCTTTTTAAAATCCGAATCAATAAACTCTTTTCTAGACTGCAAACCCCTCCCAACGCTACGTAGTGCGCTTTTTCGGAAGAGTAAAATGGACCCAAATCCTAATAGCTGGTGTCCCCTACGTAGACATGTTAAAAAAAAACCCTCGTGATTACCAATATCATGGATATAATTAAAGTATGGAGTTCTATGACATCTAAAGATATTGTAGAACTCCATATAATAATTATATCCATGATATGGGTAATCACGAGGGTTTTGATTTCGCCGATTGAACCAGACTTGCCCCCCCCCCCACTCATTCATTTACGGATGTATTCATTTTACAATGTATTCATTTTACGGAGACGATAATTAGCGGCATAAAAATTGAGTTTACCGACCGATGATGTCATCATGATCTATCTTATTAAGAGCGGACAGATCAGACAATTCTCCCGTCACACATTTTTTTGCGAGTTCGAATTCTGCCTCGACCGATTTCGTTCACCTATAGCACTAACATTTATGCTTAATTTAGGGAATGTAGGAAGATGTATATATACTTGTTTAACAAGGACATATTGATTTAAAAAAATATATATATTAAACATAGTTACGCGCTCCTCATAATTCTTCAGGTTTCTGCTTTGATCTGCAATATAGTCAAGTATTCTTGAAAATCTCTTCAGCATGCGCTCTGTGGCATCTTATTGTCTCGCGTAATAAGGCGACCATATTTGAGAATCATATTGTAGTATTGAGGTTGGCCTCTTACGGCCCGTTCCCACTTGTCGTGTGTCGGGCACGATAAAAAGTCGTGTGGTCTAGTGATAATACATTTTAAATGGAGCTGTTCACACTTATACATGTTTTATATTTTTCTCCATACATCTTGAAATATTTTCCGGTTGCGCAGAGCGCAAATATGTGTCTTTTTGCTTCGTTGGTTTACGTGAAAATCGCCCCCCTTCTCGGCTAAAAGATCAACATGTTGGGCTACAACTCTACAAGTGTGTACAGCTCCATTTTAAATGTATTACCAATAGATCACACGACATTTTATAGTGCCCTACACACGAGAAGTCGGAACGGGCAGTTAAGGGAAGTAGGTACTATGAAATATGCTGGATAGTATAGTTCCTTGTATTATCCGACGAGCAGTCGTTCCGAGGATGAACAGAGATATACGCTCTATAACGATCTAAATGGAGTAGGGCTGGAGACTGCAAAATTCCTATCAATGTAGTATAGAACGTACCAGTAAGATATAGATGATTTAAATGCTATCAATTTTCTCAAAATATTCAGAAATTCTACATATAAATCCGAGCAATTTGTATACATTAATCTTGAAGGGAAAAAAACTGAATAATAATAGAAACCGTATGAATGTAAACGAAGCAGATAAACTGTGAATTGGAGTAGAGTTTAATTACGAGTCTCAGTTCCCCGATAGTTAAGTTATTCCAAGTCAACAAACTTATAATAAACAGATGGGTGGTGGGAGAGCGGTTAGTGTGCTGGATTTGTGATCCAGTGGTCGCGAGTTCGAATCCTGCCACGACCGATTTCGTTCACCTATAGCACATGCATTTGCTATTTTTAGGGAATATATGAGAATGTATATGTATTTGTTACAAGGACATACTAATTCTTTTAATAAAAAAAATAGTAAAAAATATAACATCACTGAATATGAACAGAGGAATTATACATACGAAAAGAATAAAAGAAAAACAAATCTGGACTTAAATTAATGAACTTTTGAACACCAAGTGATGTTAAATAATGACCAGTATTTTTCATCGTTTAAAATATAAATAATTTAAAAATAAATAAATAAATATCCATAGGAACCTACGCTGAAATAGTATAAATCAAATCAAAGGTACATAAAAATTTGATTACGCAACTATGTGGGTGTGCGTAGAAAATTATACATGGTCATTTGATCAGCTAAGAATCAGCTTGTTCTTAGAATGTAAATTTTTAAGACTGAAGATGATCAGCAAATGACCGACACAAGGCAGTGTGTAAAAATAAAAATTGCAACATGTTTTATGATTTATTTGAATGCAAATAGACTTCATTTTATTGCCTATCTGTATTGAACCATTCATATTCGTTTAATAAAACAACCCATACCACATTTTAACTCAAGAATAAAAATAAAAGTCATTTAATAAAATTAGTGGTAAAAGTAAAATCAGTTTAGTTTGTCATTGTTTATTTCAATTCACAAGACGTGAGCAACCAATATTCATAGTACACAGTTACTGTTTGTATATTAACAAATTATAACCAGTAACCAAAGAATAGCCAACTATATTATAAACCTATTTTTGTACAAATTCTCCTGTAACGATTCATCAAGTTTCAAAATTTTATCTTAATTATATTTGTTACGCATCAGCTTTTGTAATTGTAAAATTAAACTTTTTTTTCAACTTTCTTAGACCTGCGTAAGTGGTTTATATATTTTTACACCAGATAAGCTATATTTTGCGTTAGACTAATTTGAAAGTGCAAGGAATCGAATGAAATGTCTTTAGTTGTCAAGTTCAAGTAGGTATGTACTGCACAGAATATTTCTGAAGAGCAAAGATACACATATGTATTTTTGAAATAAACCAAATTGTTATTATATTCAAAACACCAATGTCTATAAATAAATATACTGCTGGATATCCTCAAATATACTAGTTCAATGTGAATGAAATCGGTCGAAAGAGTTTAAAAATTTGTATCTTGTGGAATACTAGTCTAATGTAATAATCAACTGCTTTTACAGACTCGTTTTTGGCAAATGATTTAGAGACAAACTAATACAGTATGAAACTTGAATGAAAACGGGTTTTATACATAATTTTCTACTTATCAATTGGTACTTTGTTGAAAATTTTAAAATAATATAAACAACAATGAAATAGAATAATTATCAATATTTAAAAAACACGACGAATTCAAATATAATTTATCGATCAAGATGGATAGAGATAAAAATAGCTCACCTCTAACAATACGAATAAAATAAAATTGGTGTTTCGTTGCCATTATGAATACAAATTACAAATTATAAAGTGTCATATTTCAGACTGAGAATAAAGACTTGTAAGAATAAATGAAGGGCGCGCATTTTGGCTTGCACAAGATGTAAATTTATATTTTACGGAAACGAGAAAATATTTTAATTATTGACAAGAATCATCCTCGACATTTACAAAACAAAAAAAAATACTGAAGGTCGTATTAAGAATGAGAAATTATACGATTTATGGGCAACCATCCAACTTCGTATAAGGTCGGTACTTCGAGAAAGTACACAGAATTTCAATACATCACGCAGTGAAAACAACTTCATAAAAAAGCTATCTTTAAATCGTTTTGCAAGGGAACTAATAATGACCCCTTGCATAGACTGAAACCAAAAGTACCCAAAAGAGATACATTAAACAAGGAAACAATAGAACTTCATAAAACTACATTAGAGGCAATGTTTTGGAAATTATGGGGCTATTGATAAAATAGAAAGGTATTTATTATTTATTTATTAAAATTGCTTCTCGATCAACTAACAGGTAGGCATCTACTATGTCAAATATTAATTCAACACGCACCCAATAACAAGTTGCCACATTCTGGAGACTGACAATGTTTATCGTCTCACAGATCCAGACTGAAAACAATTAAAAACTGTGTTTCCATCGGGAAATCGAACACGGGACCATTCGCTCAGGAGTCAGAAGTCGCGAAGGCCGTCGAACTTAATTAATTGTGCATTATTTATTTGGTAGAATTCCATTTTTATGTGTTTTTGATTCTAAATACAATACATATACATGTCGTCATAGTCATGAAGAAAAAATAGTTATCGACGAAAAATTAATATATTGTATGTAGAATCAAAAACATTTTTTTTTTAATTTAATATACATATTTGAATTAATAAACAAAAAGTTTAATTATAATAGAAATAATAGAAATTTAAATATTTACTGTCTTGATTTCGTTATAAATAAATTATCAAACAAATGTATGTAGAAACAAGTTAAATTATGTTAAAATAAAAAATAAAATATCAATTGAGACTAAACAGGAACAAGTTTTCACAAAAAAAAATTCCAAGAAATCACGCATTACATTTTACATTAGGATTTAAAATAATCAGTTTTGTTAATTTTTCATCTTCGATTAGTTTTTGCTCAAAATAATAATAATAAAATATTCAATAACATATACCGTCATGGTGTATCCCACTATGTGGGGTAACCAGTGACATGTGTGCGGGTGTGCATTACCTGGTTTATAAAAGAAAGCACAACACATGCGTGTATCATCACATACCACTCGCGTCTCACCTAAAAAGGCACTACATTCAGAATGAGTGGTAAACTTCATTTCTGCCTCACGTTCGAGGTTAGTAAAAAAATGATCATGAATACCCCGCTATTATAAGGTATTGGGTCATCGATATGTTTAATTCATACGAAGCATCTTCGTTTTGCAGAAATATAAATACGTCACCTTGATGTCGTTGAACTTCGATTAAATGTTGCATTAAAAAAAGGAAAAGCTTCCAAGACCGGTATTATCGAAAGCATGGAAATGTCTTCGGATATCGAGACTCCATTTTGGATGCAGAAAGGTCATTATGATGCATTGTCAGCGAGTAAAGAGAATAAAAATATACTTAAAATACGATTTAAAATGCAAACATGCATATCATGACAGCCAACAACAACAATGGTAATAATACATATTATATTTATTTACTTATAAAATGTATGTTTTTTTTCGTTTATTTATTTATTTATCTCAAGAATATTTAATAACATTTTGATAACAAATATAGGTATTGCCTGTTCTAGGGTTGTTATTATTACACATTTGAAATATCCATAATTGGCATTACGTCTGATTCTATAACTGTTTTATAACAGTTCGGCTAAATTAGGTGCGTTCCGATTCCACTTAATCCAAGTTTATATTCTATAACGTTGAAATAGGGACTTTCTTATTCCAAACAAGTCACGAATCAGTTCAATTGCCTGTTCTATAACCAGATTTTAGTCGAATCAGATGTCAAAACGATCCTAATTGTAGTTCACACCTTATTGGAAGCATATTTGTCATTTTTACAGCAACATTTCATTTGAAAAAAATAAAAATGGATAACTAACGTGTTGCGTTATGTTGAAAATAAAAATAAAAGAATATTTTTGCAGATTAATTGAAATCTTAGGTTGGGCGACATCACGGCGACATGACATAAATAAACATGGCTGAAAAATACGCAAAACGCATGCATAGTCTGCGCCATAGACAATTTGGGTTCAAATTACTATCTATGGTGCACTAATTTTGTAGATTTTAGTTATAGGAACAACTTCAGTTACAGAATACGAAATTAAGTTCAAATGATTTTGATTCTAAAATCTTACAACTTTCCTATTATAGTTCGAAAAATAGAATTGGACGTTACAAACATGTAAACATCATAATATAATAAAAACATGTATAAAATACGGGTTTATAGATACAAGGCAATTTCTTCCAACCAATCCAAGCAAAGTGAAACCTCAAGTAAATTAGGTATGGTATAAATATTGTGTACAAAAATTAATAAATACATGCTGGGTTTACTAGCATAAAGCAAACTAATAAAGATAACTTTAAATTAACAAACAGATCACACAACAAATAGGAAAAGAAGGAGAAAATTGAGGGACGCGGAAGCAATATATATTATTTTAAATAAAGGATAAAATTTGTCAAATAATATATCAACATGTTAGATTGAATGGTCTCAGAATGGTCTCCTTATCAACCCGTCCTTATCCCAGGCTATATTGGCAGTTCTTGATTACCATCTACTTACATTTTTAAAATACACTCTTCCCATATCTGCTGATTAACAATCAAATAATCTCCTACTTATGAGTCGTTAAAAATCTTGACAAATTTTTGATGAATATCTTTCATGATACGAAAATATTTCTTGTGTCAGTAGAAAATTTGTTTTATAGTACCTATACTTACACTCTCACAATAGACTAAATTTTCTTCCGACACATTCCAAAATCACGCTTAAAAATATCCAAAAATCATTAACAAATCACGCAAATTCCGAAACATTGCAAAATTCTTACTTCTCACAGTGCTTGATTATGCTGACGTCTGTTATCTGGATGCTAACGAAAGATTGCAAATTGTATACCTATATATACGCTTTATTTACAATCTTAGAAAATATGACCATTTTTTTTTTTAATAAAAAAATTAATATGTCCTTGTTAAACAAGTACATATACATCTTCCTACGTTCCCTAAAATACTAAAATAAGCAAATAAATGCTTGTGCTATGGGTGAACGAAATAGGTCGAGGCAGGATTCGAACTCGCGACCACTGGATTACTAGCCCAGCGCGCTAACCCATCTGAACCACCATGTTTCTACTTATCTAAATTCTCTACGCTGTCTAAGATACGTCAACGTCTTATCATTATTTTACTATCACTACTATATAATATAATTAATGATACTAATTCACCACAATATCTATCTATCTCCTTCCTTTCTTTATTACTGTAATTATACATTTAATAATTTTACGTAATTTTGTTATAAATTAAATGTACCTACCACTATTTATGACCTCTTGGTAGGTTGAAAGAAATTGCCTAATGACATTAAGCCCGCCATTGGACACGTTATTGTACATGAACTAAAATAAAATATTAGCGGAGAGTAAAAAAATATCACAAACTGGGTGCATATCTGCTAAATGACATACATTATTTAAATTAGATTCAAGTTAAACAATCAAACAGGCTTTATTTTTAAAGTACAAAATCAGGTTTTTAAGAGTCTGGGAAATACCGACGGATATTTCAAATGTCCTGGACGACTATTATTGCAGATTCACATCAGATTTCGTAAATTTGTGTGAGAAAAGTTTAAGAGCGATAAACCGAGATTTAATATCCCACGAAGATGATTCGAGTCGAACCGAGTCACATGATTGGACGACGAGCCTCATAGACAGGGCCGGGTTTTAATTTATTTATATTACTTATGAGGAAACTAACAGATACTACATTAATAATTTCTATAGCGACGTTTAATGACCTAGGGTCATTACAAATGCGCTTTAATTTCGGTCTTTTGTTGCTCTACGAAACAATACAGTTTTAAGTCCTTTAGAGAAAGTGCTCCTGCTTCGAGCACTGCGGACATCTGGAGGCAATCTATTCCACTATAATATATAGGTTCACTCACTTCAAAGTAAATCAAATAAAAAATATATTCAACTTAAAAACAGTTTTAACACATGACATGTTGAAAGTCAGAAGGTTTATAAAAAAAAAACAATTAAAAAAAATGACACAAAACTAAAAATGACACATGCAGACCGGGATTAACACCACGCTTCTTTGTCATTTATGTAGTGATCCAGACTATAATATGCCTTTCTAATAAGAGTTTCTTTAATGTCAAATATGAATTATGTCTTATTTAAATTTATTATATTCTGCGTAATCTTATTGTAAATTCTAATACATAGTCCCAGTTTCGATTATAGGAAGCTGCTTTCTTGGCTCTGTCCAACTCCCGCACCTCCCAGAGAGCTCTATTCTCTGACACAGCTCTTGAATGTATTGTGGTGTCACGTTAGTCAATACATTGAACACTATTTTTGTGTTTTTTTTTATTACGCTTTGGAATAAATTAAATAAATATTATTTGAACATTCTGGAGAGTTGTGGTGGGTATCGTCTCGCAGATCCAGACTGAAAATACGATCAAAAACTGTGTCTCCACCGGGAATTGAATCTGGGAAATATGGCTCAGGAGTCTGATATCTAATAAATTGTGCCACGAACAGCACCAAATTTACTCGTGACTTCACTTTGCTTGGGATAGTTGAAAGAGATTGCCAAACGACAACTACCCAACCATTGTACACTTGATTGAACACAATTTCAATAAATAATTAATTATATTAGGGTTTTACTAAATATAAATATTAAAAAAGGTTCCACAAAGGAGTATAGACTTTAACAGAACGATCGTTTCTGCTGGTTAGGCCTTTGTCAACTAATAAATAAATAAAATTTGTATTTCTTATTGAAAAAGACAAAATAAGCTTAAACATCGTCCTGTCAAAGGTGATAGTTCTTTGTGGAACCTAAATCAAGATTATGACATAATAAAATACTAAAATTGAACTCTATGATATTAGTAATGACAATATTGAAATAATATATCAAATATTCTTCTCCTTCCTCTCTTTGAAGGCCTGTTGGCCCGTTAAAGTCATGTCTCGGCTTTCCTCCTGTGACCTGGATTGCCAGATGCCGTTACATCTCTTAGGATGACGTCAAATCATTATACATCATTTATCGCCGTGATTTATTTCCTCGTCTTTTGTTATTCATTCGGATTCTTATCCTTGCATTTGGCGCCCTATATTTCCTTAACGCCTGACGCAACTGTACAGTTTGAATCCATGGCGAATCTGGCTCAGCTAATAGACGCATAAAACACATGTCCGTTGGACAATAAATTATACACATTGTATTTATAATCATAATATATGATCGTTATTACTCTCCAATAGCCGAAAAAAATAACAAATAATAATAGCACATTACATCAAAATAGGAAGAAGGAAAAGTGTAAATAATATTATTATAAAGCTCGTTATGCGCAGGCGTGCCCTTGATATTTTTTTTTAAATCTGGAAATGACATTTACATAAAGGTAAACAACAAAACATTACTACGGACGAACCTACATATACGGAAAGGTATTCGAGCTTTTAGCGAATGCACCTTGAACTCTACAAAGGTATTTCACAAGATCAACGACAAAATAAATTACAATGAAAACATCAGGTATATTATTTAGCGAATCTACTTTGATTATTCATACTTTTCAGAAGATTATTTGTGTGGTATTGTTTGTAGACAAAAAAAAACATTCATACTATTACGTCCTTTTAGATAACACATATTATTACACAAAATAAATAGAAGTTACACAATAATACAAAAAACGATAATTTTATACAAATTTCAGAAAGAGTTGAAATAACATCTTTGTGTTCATCAACGGTGTACTTTAATATCTTAAATCTTTTCTCTTCTGAAGTTCATATCCAATCACACGTTATACATACATACTTACACAGCTTTATTGAACATCTTGTTTTTATGGCAATTGTATAGATTTTGTGCATTTTATTTTATGTTAAAATATCACATGCACAAGTCAATGTGGACACAAAAAATATTATTATTTAAGTAATAATAAAGGAAAAATCTGTAAACAATAATATGTTATTCGTTCGAGATATAAAATAGCAAAATCGCAGAGATAGCACAATGAAAGAATGTAAAATGAAGAAAGTTGTAATTAATAGAATAGTTTACAAATTGAGATGGTTTGGCCAGTTGGAAAGAATGAATAAAGATTACCTGACGAAGAAAACTCACCGTGTGAACGATATTCTGAAAGAAGGAAATGTAAGAAGTAAGAAGCCTGAACAACAGACGAACAAGCATGAGACGAATCATGAATGTTGACGAGGCTATGAATGTGTACCAAAATAGAACAAGGTGGCGTTCTGATCTCTCTGCCTACTCCGTGAGGGACATGGCGTGATGGCATTTATGTATGTATAAGATAGCAAATAAAATATCGAGTAAAATCGATATACCGGATCTCAATATGAACCGCTCTGAACGTTTTTTTTATTATATTCTATATCTTTACATTCTTTTTTGGAAAATCAAACAGTGTTATTTACTTAATACTCTGTAATATCTATGTAAACTCGTACGGTAAACTAACAGAGAATCAATTAACACCGCCTTAAGTTGCGTAAGTCAATTGAAATCAAAGAAATATATATTTAAAATCATAATAGACGACATAGCAACCGCTGAACGTCGAGACCAATATGGGAGGATCAAAAAGTAATTACCTTTACTGTAAAGGTAAGTAGAAAAAACTTCATTATCATTCGATTGACCCAAAAACTTGTTTCTTAAAAAGGGAGCAAATCTCTCTCCAGTAACAGTAATAGGCCTACAAAACTTTTATACTCAGAATTTTGAATTTTTGTTTCAATCAGGGGTAATCAACTTTTCAATTTTTACTTTATTTATCCATATATCTCAAAAACAATATAAGCTAGAACCCTGAAAATTGCTATGAATATAGAAAAATGCAAAATCTCAAATTATTTTTTTTTCAAAAAGAGTTTCTCAAACATTTTTTATTGAGAAAAACTTTTTTTTATAAATTTATGTGTTTAACTGCCTATATTTCCAAAGTGTTTTAAATATATCGAAAAAAGCAGAAACAACAACTAGATAATTTAATTTTCTATAAAAATATTAACATTGTAGTAGTACATCTCAATTTTTTTTAACTATTTTTATAAAAATTGAATTTAGTGACGATATCGCTTCATACAATTTGTATGGCAGTCGCCTATACACAATATCTAAACAGACTCAATAATTTGATTCTTAATCTCCAAACATACATACATACCATCGTGCTGTTTTCATATTCTGGGTTGGAAAAACAGACTGACCTCCATACTATCCTATCCTGACATACATAACTATATGTTTTATATAGAAAATAAAATATCTGAAGATATTTATTAATTTGTGTTTATAGTTTGGTACGTATTCTTTAATAATGCATACCTACTATCTTCATCGACAGTTGGATCTCATTATAACATTAACATCATCAGTAACATTATTATTACATTCAATTAGTATTATATTCTGTCTAATTCGTTGTTCGTGTATTAGTTTTATTAGTTATATTTCTGTTCTGTCTGGATCTGTGAGACGATTTACATCGTAAGTCTCCAGAATGTGGCAACTTGTTATTGGGTACGTGTTAAATTAATATTTGACATAGTACCTGTTAGTTGCCCGAGAAGCAATATTAAATAAATGAAGTTCTATCAAGAATTGTCTATAGACATCCTAACTTAGTAAATACTTGGAAGTGTTGTCAAAATGAAATTTGTTTAATGAGTTAGTGAAAAAAAAAACGAAAATATATTTCAAAAGAATACACTGTTACATACATTTTTTTAAATATAATAGCTTAATAATTTGTTTAGGAAAAAAAGCTGTAAAATTTTAAGGAACTACGCATATGAAGTCGTAAACTTTTCGGTCAAACCTCGTATTTCATTCAACAGGTGATTTCATTGATTATTTTAGACAGACAGATGTTTGATCATGTAATGTACAAAAAGGATGTGTGTAATATGGATATAAACGAAGGTCAGAGAACGCAAGTTAAGAAAAATATGATGAGCCCTCAGGCCAGTAACCTTTGCACCGTAAGTAAATGAACTGTTTGGAGTAAATTGTAGCTATTTATTGGTTTAGCGAGAGTTACACAGTTGTAGAATAACAATTTAAAAGTTTTACTGAAGGGCAAGATAGAAGGTCGCCGAGGGACTGGAAGGTGACAGATGTCCTGGCTGCGTGATATCAGGGAATAGACAGGCTTCAGAACTGTGGAACAGATATTCCGGGCTGCACAGGATAGAGAGGGATTCGCAAGAGTGATAGCCAACGTCAGATGTTCCTGACAGGGCACCAGAATAAGAAGAAGAATTCTTGGTGAATGAACCAGTGAACACTTCATTAAATAAATAAATAGTGATATTTTTGAATATTTTTTTTAAAAAGTTGTAACGTAAACAGATGGTATTTAATTTAGAAATAAAAAAATACCATTAGTATTTTCAACATTTCTCTAGTGAATGTTCGGTCAAACAATTTAAAAATTCAGCCTGAATTCCACTAAAAAAATATTAAAATATCCTTTCTTACAGCATTTTTTTAATTACTCCATTACTATGCGTCGTAGATAAATAAATCTTTTATGTGCTTAAATATTGCATAAAATCAAAGTGAATGACCGAATAAGATTTTTCATTTCAAGTCAGGTTTGTTGTTAAAATATCAACAAATTTTGGGTTTCCGATAATTTAAATCACGTTTAAACCCTATTTAATGCACGCGATATTTACCCTTACTAACACGTAACTTTATGGAGTATTGGGTGGTTTTAATATATCATTTTTTCAGTCACTAGATTTAGTGTCATATGCCCTATTAACCAAAACAACTTTTTAATATATACCATTTTTGAAATATAAATTAGCTATAAAAACAAGTGGTTTATAGCTAATTTATATTTCAAAAATGGTTTATATTAACTACCATAAAATATCCGCCGAATCATTAAATGATATTTTTAATATATTGCTATGGAGTGCCATCGTGAATCATCAATTGAGAAGTTAAATAACTTAAAAATTCATATTTAACTGGGTAAAATAATCAAAATATTATTATTACTATTTCAATATATTTTTTATAAAAAAAATAAGAAAAAAAATATGGGCACATAAATAATTGTATATAAAACATAACCTGCTGGTGATAATATTGACTAACATCTTGAGAAACTTGGCGTCGAGATTGATGGATCTATTAAAACTGACAAAGTGTATGAGATTATGTAAATTAATTAATGAAATAAGACGAAATGATCAATTTGATAATGTCTGGTATTAAATGTTTGCAAGTACAAACTTCAGATAATATTACATGGGAAGTGGAACGGAACATTGGGTCAAGGTCAGCTGTACATCCAGCAGATATGAACTTATGAAAGTGTAGAAGAAAGTAAAAGAATGATTTTTTTTGTATACATAATTAAACTGCACACAAACAACACTAGGTAAAAAAATTACAATGAGTAAGCATAATATATAATTTATTGTTAAGCTATCACTACCTACGTCAATTACTTGTGGCAAACCAATTCATATAAGTAATAACGTACTGGGATGTAAATGTGTAGTGGGTGATAATGTGTAATGAGGTGTTATCTTGCTAAGCTGATTTTAAATCAGAGTCATATATAGTAGGTGTACCAGTTGTTTTTTTTTCCTATTTTTATTTTATTTTATTTCTTAAGCACATATACATTTTTGTTTTATATATAAATGTTGATATATATGTACGTGAAATCCCATTATTTTCAATAGAAAAGTTACAAATGAAAAAAATAGACGTGATTAAAGATTAAGATAGAGATAAAAGTAATAAAATCTAAAAATATTGAAAATATATATTATGAAGAATTAAGAATAATTTTGAATTCACAAGAATGGCATTTTAAAAATCATCAATATAACAACATTTCCTCAACAGTGCATTCCAGCCGTACCCAGGTCCTAAGAGGCTTATCTATGATCTTTTTCACAATTTTCCTTTTGAATATAGATTCACTATGGCATATTTTATATAATGTTAAGGCATCAATTATTTATTTCTGCTGGCGAGACTAATCGTGTTATACCTTTTAAGTAAATCGCTATATTGGATCTGACGTTCATGACTTCTGTACTGCATACACCTGAGGATTTTTTTTTGTATCTTTTCAATATTATAGTAATATTTGCATAATGAGGACTCCGAATAATTATGTAAGTAGTTCAAATTTTCTTCTTACCGACATATATTTTATTTCACTTTTTAACAAATAAAGTTTTTTTGTCAAAATTCTTTCCATACTTAAAATACGATTAACTATCATTAACATTTAGTTTTACCATTGAACTATATGTACTACATACAGTTTTAGCCATTTTTATACACGCATACATACCGCCAATGAAAGTTGTAATCTTCCGTGTTAATAACAGGTATAATCGTTAACAAAAGCGAAACTGCCCAATATTGCAAAACTCAGATAAGTCGATTGGTCTCTTGCTTGCCTTGTACAAATAAATTATTGTCATAACGATAATACAGAATACACTCATGCTAGGTATAAAGAGACGAGAAACCTTTTAGCAAATAACGCAAAATGGCCACTTCCAATTCGATATGATTCAATTCCCTGAAGAATATAATCTACAGGACACAAAACAATGGACGACATAGGGGTTTTCGTAACAATTCCTTCATCGAGCATCTAACTGTAGAACGGACGCAGTTGGAGGCAGAGTTTTAAGGAAACCAACGGTCAATTTTGGTTTAGCGCCATCGAAGAAGTAGAACATCCCAAAATAATAATTGGAAAATGTGTGAAATATATAGACTCACACAATGAGTCATAAAATAAAAAAGAAATAAACATCCAGATGAAAATGAATTTATTTCTTAAATCTCAAAGATACAATATAATTTATACATAATATCTATTCAGTCATAACCAGATTAAATGATTAAAAAAAAACTTATGCGCTGATGGACCCCCTAAAAGATGGTCTGACGATATCGTCCAGTTAACTGAAGAAATGTGGATGCGGAGGGGAAAAAATAGAAATTAATGAATGGAAGAGGTCATTGACATTTTCAAGAAACCCCTTCTCCGCGGGTCAATTTTATAATTATTTACTCCGTAACATATCATACATCATCTTTAAATTTCCACATCTTCATTCTACCTTCGTATTCTGCCTTTGTAGCATCTCTACTTCTCACGTGGATATTTAACCATTTTAAAATGCTATTTTATATATCTTTTTGGTCCCCTATCAAAAAGGCCTTGCTAAATAAATGAAAATTTTAAATTTTATCTAATGATCTTAGGTACATGGTTTTTTAGATAATAGTGTTTTCTCTAATTCTAGCATCGATCGATTGATGGGCCCAGTCATTAATTTTTAAATACTTAATAATATTTTTTTTGTTTTACCTTGGACATTAAATTTTACCATTTTCACGCTCAGAATCATTACTGTTATAGAGGATACGATATTTAAAGGTATTAAAACGATATTACTGCATTTGCTTCCTTGTTCATTATCATAATTTGCACATCAATTATGGGTACATACATGTCACAAAAACAGCAAAATACTAAAAATTAATACAAAACCGCGAAGTAAATAGTAAAGAACAAAGTCACGATAAATGGCATAATAGCAATTGACCTTACATATAATTGTAATTTGGTATTTAATGCACTATGCACAAATTTAGAATTCAATGGCATTTTTTTATATCTACTTACAAATAATTAACAGGTGCAGATAGCCATGAAGTGAGCTTTGCAATTAAGTCTTAGTGACAGAGTAAGAAATGATAGTATAAGAGCTAGAACAGGAGTGTTCGACATTGTTAAATCATTTTCAACACTTCATTTTTCTTGATACCGAAGATCTCAACGAGCATTTTTTTATCCAAAAGATCTCAACGAGCATTTTTTTATCTAAAAGATTTCAACGAACTTTTTTTTATCCAAAAGATCTCACCGAGCATTTTTTTATCCAAAAGATCTTAACGACCATTTTTTTTATCCAAAAGATCTCAACGAGCATTTTTTTATCCAAAAGATCTCAACGAGCATTTTTTTATCCAAAAGATCTCAACGAGCGGTTATACTAAATATCAAAGTCAACGTTCAAACAGCACAAATCTATAAAGAGGGCATATAACGCTAAATCTAGTGACTGAAAAAAAAAAATTAAACCGCCTAATTCACTATGAAGATACGTGTTAGTAAGTGTAAATATCGCGTGCGTTAAAAAGGGTTTATATATATATATATATGTGATTAAATTATCGGAAATCCAAACATTGTCGATTCTTTGCATTTTAATAACAAACCTAAATTGAAATGAAACAACTTTATCGAACATTCACTTTGATAATATGCACATTTTAAGCACATAAAGACTATTTCTCTACGACATATAATAAAAAAGTAATTCAAAACAAAATGCTGTAAAAAAAGGCTATTAAAAAATATTTTTTAGGGGAATTTGAATTTTAAACTGAATTTTAAAATCGTGCGACCAAACATCACTAGAGAAATGATGAAAATACTAATGGTATTTTTATTATAAACAAACTGTTTAATATATTTGAGAAATATGATTTCAAATTGGGCTGTTTGCGTTTAGATACCCCCATAAAAATCAGTCTAAACTATTCCGTATTACCTTATCAAACTCATCAGTAATCGTATACAAATACAGTATAAATACAAATCCACCTCAGAGCAGGCCAGGCTTATTGAGGTGGTACGAACTACCTAATTTATTTGTTAAATTAATTATAAAAATGTTAGTTTTTGGTATTTGTATTAAAAAAATACAGTTTAAATACAAATACAGTCACACGATGCTATCAACGAAAATGAAAACGGTTCAAACAAGATTTCTGCATAGGTACCAATAAAACACTCTTAAAGATGCATTCGACCATCGCAAACAAGCGTACAAACAAGTAAATACACATATACATATGTACATGCAACCAATCTACCACAAATCAATATTCACAGAGCGATCGACAATTCGGTAGGCGGCCGAGCTACGGAGAGAAAATTCCAGTTACCGACCAAATTATTCCGATCGAGGTGTGCCTAGAAATTTTACGTTTTGAGAGATATACATTTTATACATATTATAAAACAATAATATGCCGCTGTGGTGTTGGTTAGAAATGCGCGTGCGCGCGTGTATGTGAGTGTGACGCTTCGCATACACCTATTCCGTCGTCGACCGAAATACGCTCGGACGACCTCAGCCAATCGAACCAAACGTATGTGAAAGAGAGTGCGTCCACTATACCTACAGTCGAAATCATTCAATGACGCCCGATATTCGATCAGCTGACAAATCTGAACACGTTCGGATTTCCAGACAGTTCTCCGACCACTCATAACACTAATGCAAGTGCATTTCAGGGCGGAACGCCAAAAAATTAATAAAAAATATATATTTAAATCATTGAATGAATATTATAAAAATGGTTGGTTATATGGATTAATAATACTCCACCACTGAGATTAATAAGTTGTATCCAATAATACGTCAACATTCTAAAAGTCATAATAACACATGTGACATTGTAAAACGGCTATGATCAGAAGTTTCATAAGAGATGGTAGCTTCTGTTGCAGATATTAGTAAAAAATATATTAACTTAAAAGACAAATTTTGCAAAGAGTACAATAAATAGAATGAAGCTGAAAAATGTGGGGCTTCAGCTGATAAAAAAATGCTTACTATGACTCGTTATTAATTTTGGCGGGACAAATCGCCAACAAATACGGCATCGTCTAAGAACGGTGGTAGAGTCCGAGACAGTCGTCCGTACATATATTATATTTCCGACTCGAAATCGGCCGATGGATCGGTTTGAGTGGACGCGTACCGTAAGCGAAGACGGCGCGGCGGACGAAGGAACGGGCGTCTATATGTATGTATAATATGATTACATGTTGATTAACTTTCACCTTCAATTTAATATGCGCGACAGAAGCGGTGTGAGACGCAAGACAAGACGTGACGGCATGGAACTATATTATTTGATATTCCACGGAATGCGATTAACCGAGTTGTTATCGTCGTGGTCGGTGCTGCTCAGCCTCGCTTGTGTCATCCGGGATGGATCAGAAGAGATTCTCAAGAGCGCGGCGGTGGTAACGCAAGAGTACAAGAATTTAATGTACCTACAAGAAATATTTCCAGTACGCTTATGCGGAGTGAGTGCAGGTGGAGCAGTAGCGAAATACAAGAAATTTGATGTGAGAAATCGACTCAAATTATATATTTATTTGTAAGTTTATATGCATAAAATTTATAGGTAGGTACACTGGTAGGCAGTAGTATTGATCAACGGCATTTTCTGCCAGCCAATAAGAATTAATGCTAAATATACAATAGTGTGTACTATAGCAACAAGACAAAAAAAACAGAAAATAAAGATTACAGCAGAAAAAGTAAAACGAAAAGGTTAAACAGTTCAAAACAACGACAGGAAAACAAAAAGATAAGGAGAAAAAGAGGAGAGGAAGAAGATATGAGGTATTGTCAAATAGATATTTTATCACGTCTTTCCAGACTTTCAAAAAACGTAATTTATCAAACAGGACAAAGTAGCTGTAATGACTATTTTCATAAGTTTGTAATAGTCTACATCCTTTTCCTCCTGTATGTTTCCCGACACATCATGTGGGAATTTTGTCACAATCTTGCCCTCTTACAGATCGGATCTCTTCGATGCTGTCCGTGGACTTCTTCAAGGTTCCATTGGTTAACGAACTTAGTGACCTTGAAAAACAATTCTAACCATATCCAAACGATTATGCCGTAGATACGATGCATTGATATCAAAAGACTCTCATTCAATTACATACCTTCTTGTTTCCAGAAGTTTCCAGAAGGTATATAAACAATTATAAGGTCAGTTTAAATTAAGTTAGGGGTAGTATCTAGTATACTATGCTGATGTCTACTGACACCTTCAACGCGGCACTAAGACTAAATTATTTCAATGAATACTTAATTATGTTTAAAATAAAGGTATAGTCATTTTTCTGTGGTTTTGATATGACAAGTCGAGACGGGAATTGGAGTGACGGTGGATGTCTGGTGAAGACAACTTCATGGAATTATGACGGGCATTTTGTACCTCCTTGATCTGTTTTGTATGAGCTGAGTCCACGCGATGTTTGCTGAAATAGTGGTTATGAATACGTAGTATTTTGATATGTGTGTAATATAGAACTGTCATCCAGTTAAACACTATATTGTCAATCTCAAAAGTGTAGACTGCTAACCCCAGGGTGGCAGTCTATACAAAAGTGTAGACTGCCACCCTGGGGTTAGCCACTTGGTGGTGTGCTCAGCTCTCCTTACTGCGCTCTTCCACTTCGTCCAATCCGGAGCATCGTCATCAGAGACATAACATGCCCACATATCCGCCACCAAGCCCTTTCATCGTCTTTTGGGATGCCCTTTGGGTCTTTTGTCGAACACTCGATAGTCCAGTGCAGGGTTACATATATCTTCTGGTAATTTTCGACAAATATATCTGCCTATTTTATCTCTCTTAGTGATGCCCCACATCCACCTAAACATCTCTATCTTGGCTGTTTACACTGACTGAACTTCGTATGACGGCTCAGGTCTCGCTATCATATGTCAGCACCGCGACCGGTCTGATCATTGTTTTTCAATTTTATTTGATATATTACTTCTCGGACACACACAATGTCAAATATTAATTAAACACGCGCCCAATAACAAATTGCCATATTTTGGATACGTACGAAATTAATCCTCTCACAGATCCAGACTGAAAACATAAAAACTGTATATCCACCAAGAATCGAGCCCGGGACCTTTGGATTAGCAATCAGATACTCAACCAACTGTGATAAAAAAATTACCTGTTTTAAAAAAATGCAATTGTTAAATAATTTACGTACTTAGTTTAAATTATTTATTTATTTATTTTATTTATTTATCTTTACAGGTAACGAAAATACAAAAAATTATACATAACTTTTGACCTCACTAGGGCTGGCCTGTATTGAGGTCGATAATTTAACATAAAGATAGTAAAGACATTGTATAAAAAAGTTGAACAAAAAGAAACAAAAATTAACACAATACAATTAATGATAAAGATGGGTCGATGGCAGAGCGGTTAGCGCGCTAGGCTAGTAATCCAGTGGTCGCGAGTTCGAATCCTGCCTCGACCGATTTCGTTCACCTATAGCACAAGCATTTATTTGCTTATTTTAGGGAACGTAGGAAGATGTATATGTACTTGTTTAACAAGGACATATTCATTTTTTATTACAAAAAAAACGAGTGGGTTGTGGCCAACACTAAACTCTCCACACCACAAATATTGACAATGAAATATTTTATTCATTCTAAATTTTACTACCAGGAATATAAATTTTCTAACGATAGTATATTTTCATGTTAAGATAGACAAACTATTAATGCCGTATAGTGAAGAATGCTTATGTTGTATGAAATATTATAAAAAAAGCAGATAAATTTTGTTTTAAAGAACGCGAGAGCATTTTCAAAATTTTGACACGTGATATCATATGAAGAAATTTATTGTTATTTATGGAAAGCTAATCAGTTCTATGTTCAAGCTCTTTACATTATAACATGAAATCAAATTACTGAACTTTTCCATACATAGAAATTTATCTAATTACATTTTTATTCATACTAAATGTTACTATCAGGAATATAAATTTTCTTCCGATAGTATATTTTTATGTTAAGATAGACAAACTATTAATGCAGTATAGTGAAGAATGCTTATGTTGTATGAAATATTTTAAAAAAAGCAGATAAATTTTGTTTTAAAGAACGCGAGAGCATTTTCCAAATTTTGACAGGTGATATCATATGAAGAATTTTTTTGTTATTTATGGAAAGCTAATCAGTTCTATGTTCAAGCTCTTTACATTATAACATGAAATCAAATTACTGAACTTTTCCATACATAGAAATTTATGTAATTACATTTTTATTCATACTAAATATTACTACCAGGAATATAAATTTTCTTCCGATAGTATATTTTTATATTAAGATAAACAATCTATTAATGCAGTATAGTGAATAATGCTTATGTTGTATGAAATATTTTAAAAAAAGCAGATAAATTTTGTTTTAAAGAACGCGAGAGCATTTTCAAAATTTTGACACGTGATATCATATGAAGATTTTTTTTGTTATTTATGGAAAGCTAATCAGTTCTATGTTCAAGCTCTTTACATTATAACATGAAATCAAATTACTGAACTTTTCCATACATAGAAATTTATCTTATTACATTTTTATTCATACTAAATGTTACTATCAGGAATATAAATTTTCTTCCGATAGTATATTTTTATGTTAAGATAGACAAACTATTAATGCAGTATAGTGAAGAATGCTTATGTTGTATGAAATATTTTAAAAAAAGCAGATAAATTTTGTTTTAAAGAACGCAAGAGTATTTTCCAAATTTTGACAGGTGATATCATATGAAGAATTTTTTTGTTATTTATGGAAAGCTAATCAGTTCTATGTTCAAGCTCTTTACATTATAACATGAAATCAAATTACTGAACTTTTCCATACATAGAAATTTATCTAATTACATTTTTATTCATACTAAATGTTACTATCAGGAATATAAATTTTCTTCTGATAGTATATTTTTATGTTAAGATAGACAAACTATTAATGCAGTATAGTGAAGAATGCTTATGTTGTATGAAATATTTTAAAAAAAGCAGATAAATTTTGTTTTAAAGAACGCAAGAGTATTTTCCAAATTTTGACAGGTGATATCATATGAAGAATTTTTTTGTTATTTATGGAAAGCTAATCAGTTCTATGTTCAAGCTCTTTACATTATAACATGAAATCAAATTACTGAACTTTTCCATACATAGAAATTTATCTAATTACATTTTTATTCATACTAAATGTTACTATCAGGAATATAAATTTTCTTCCGATAGTATATTTTTATGTTAAGATAGACAAACTATTAATGCCGTATAGTGAAGAATGCTTATGTTGTATGAAATATTATAAAAAAAGCAGATAAATTTTGTTTCAAAGAACGCGAGAGCATTTTCAAAATTTTGACACGTGGTATCATATGAAGAAATTTTTTGTTATTTATGGAAAGCTAATCAGTTCTATGTTCAAGCTCTTTACGTTATAACATGAAATCAAATTACTGAATGTTTCCATACATAGAAATTTATCTAATTACATTTTTATTCATACTAAATGTTACTATCAGGAATATAAATTTTCTTCCGATAGTATATTTTTATGTTAAGATAGACAAACTATTAATGCAGTATAGTGAAGAATGCTTATGTTGTATGAAATATTTTAAAAAAAGCAGATAAATTTTGTTTTAAAGAACGCAAGAGCATTTTCCAAATTTTGACAGGTGATATCATATGAAGAATATTTTTGTTATTTATGGAAAGCTTATCAGTTCTATGTTCAAGCTCTTCCCATTATAACAGGAAATCAAATTACTGAACTTTTCCATACATAGAAATTTATGTAATTACATTTTTATTCATACTAAATGTTACTACCAGGAATATAAATTTTCTTCCGATAGTATATTTTTATGTTAAGATAAACAAACTATTAATGCAGTATAGTGAAGAATGCTTATGTTGTATGAAATATTTTTAAAAAAGCAGATAAATTTTGATTTAAAGAACGCGAGAGCATTTTCAAAATTTTGACACGTGATATCATATGAAGATTTTTTTGTTATTTATGGAAAGCTAATCAGTTCTATGTTCAAGCTCTTTACATTATAACATGAAATCAAATTACTGAACGTTTCCATACATAGAAATTTATCTAATTACATTTTTATTCATACTAAATGTTACTATCAGGAATATAAATTTTCTTCCGATAGTATATTTTTATGTTAAGATAGACAAACTATTAATGCAGTATAGTGAAGACTGCTTATGTTGTATGAAATTTTTTAAAAAAAGCAGATAAATTTTGTTTCTAAGAGCGTTAGAGCATTTTGACAATGTTGACACGTGATATCATATGAAGAAATTTTATGATATCTATGAAAAGCTAATCAGTTCTAAGTTCAAGCTATTAATATTCTTATATCAATATGAAATCAATGAACTGAACATTGCCAAATATAAAAAAATTCTCTTGTTACATATAAGTTTCATACAAATATCCATTAAATAAAATATAATTTTTGAAACCGTTGAATATTTTTCTTTTAACATTGACCAACTTTGAATACAATTTTATGAAGATTCTTGGTGTTGTATAAATAGTTGAAACCAAATTAAAATATCTCTAATTTCCAGGTCGTGAGAGCATTTTTTCATTTTTAATAGATGAAATCATAAAGAAACATTGGGAAAAAATGAACCGTTGTCTATGGAAAACTAATCAGCTCTAAGTTTATGGACTTAACACATGTGATATCAATATGAAGTCAATCGGACTTATAGTTTGGGCTGCAGAGAGGACACAAAAAAAAAACAACGTAAATGATGAATTCATAGAGAAGAAATCAAAAGTTGTCTATGGAAAACTAATCAGCTCTAGGTCTTTGCACTTTACACATATGATGTTAATATGAAGTCGATCAGACTTATAGTTTGGGCTGTAGAGAGGACACAAAAAAGATAAATGCTACGGCGTACGGCGTACGGCGTACAGCGTATACGCCATACACACAAACACATCACGACGAAACTCATAGTGTGCATTCTCTACATGATACCCATTGAGAAATTGATGTAAAAAAAATACGCTTAAATTTTGCGAAATCATGACTCTCCCCTATTCCATAGTGTGGAGAGTAAAAATACAAGCAGACACCCACAGTTGGGTACCTGAGGTGAAAACTGCAACAATAATCTAACAATACCAACTGTAGGCTAACTACATATACACAAGTCAACAATAATAGTACCATTAAACAAACAAACAAAAGATAGAGTGACCATCCCATATAACCATTTTCCCATATCCTATATAACCATATTTTACATCCCATACATTAACATCCCATGTAACCATATTTAAAAGAACCTTTACAAGGTTTACAACCCGTGAATATAATTATACCTTTCTATTGTAAATTCATAATATATTGTAAACTGTTGGTTCTGTAAAATCAATAAAATAAAATAAAAATAATTAACTATTCTTTATCAAACGATATTGTTTTGTTATAGAAACAGGTTATTTGGTACTGGATTCTTTCTGTGTGTTTAAATGACATTTAACCCGCTGTCTTTAATTAGTAAATATATAATATTTATTTATTTATTTATAAAATTTATGTACATGTGTACACAGGCAGGTTTATTGCCATAAGGCAGTTTCTTCCAACCAACCCGAGCAACGTGAAGTCTCTTAGTTAAATTGGTACAGTACTAATTAAGTGAGAAATAAATTGATAAAAAATAACATAAAAGAGTAAAATATAAAAAAAATAAATACAATAATGAATATGTAAAGAAAATACCTAATAAGTACTTTCTTAAAAAGGATTTATTGTAGGTGTTCTAAATTCGAACACCTATGAAAACATGTGAAATGAATTTTGATAAAAATATTGTATTTTAATTTGACAATTGAATAAGAAACTTTAAATGTCGTTTCCTGTAAGTAATTATAAATAATTAAATATTCAGTGCAACAACAAAGAGTTTCATTTGTCAAACAAGGTAAAAATAATACGAAGTACTCTTATAAAACGACATTTTGTAGTTGAAAATGGAGAAATTATGTTTCGAATTTACCCTATTACCGGGTGATGAAAGTAATGAAAAATCAAATATTTTTTCAATTACTTCAATAACAACAACTGAAAATAAAGTGTATTCAATACCAGAAAAGCTACAATCAGTTAATCATCATAAAGAAATAACCAAAACATCTACATATAATAAAATAAAAAATAGTTTAAAAAAAAGATACCAAGTTAGACGAGTTTGGATTAAAATGACAGAAAAACTAAAAAATACATACATAGATGAGGATGATAACTTACAATTTCAAGATCAATATCTAGAAGAAATGAATCAAGAACAACATGTTACTGCATCTAAAAAAGGTACAGATACCAGTACATTAGAAATACTAATAGAGAAATTAGTAGAGAATACAAAACAAAATAAAGAACAAGATTCAAAACAAATATCAGAAAAATTCATGATTGAAAAGTTTACAACAAAAAATTCAAATGCAATACAATGGATAGATTTATTTGAAAAAGAATGTATTCGCTTAAAAATAACAAGAGATGAAAATAAAATAGAAATTTTAAGATTATTTATGGACAAAGCATGTATAGAATGGTACAGCTCAATGATTATGAAACTAACAATGAACTCAGAATGGTCAACTTGGAAAAATAAATTCTGTGAATCGTTTGCAAACAAGGGATGGAACCTAGTCACTTATGCAATGTTATTTAAATACAAAGATGGTTTATTATTGGATTATGCCATAAGGAAAGAAAAACTTTTATTAGATATGAGAAGATCAATTGACACAGGTACTTTAGTAGATCTTATTGCAGCTGGATTACCAGAATTTGTACTTAATAAAATTGATAGAGAAAAATTAAAAGATACAGTGGATTTGTTTAATGAAGTTAGCAAGTATGAACACATGGTAAATAAAAAAAAAAGTCTGTATAATAAAACAAATGACAATAAAAAATTTAATATTGAAAATGAAGGACGTAACCCATGTAAAATTTGTGAAAAATTAAATAAAGGTACTCGTTATCATCTGGAAACTACATGCTGGTTTAAAAATAGAGATGATAAGGTAAAGAAAAATTTAATTAAACATGTAAACAATTTAGGGATAGAAGCCGAATTAAATGAAGCTGATCAAAAAAACGAATAGTAACACCATTAATAAAAGTCAAATTACGATTAAATGATGAATTAGAAATATATGGAATTTACGATTCAGGTTCAAATGTTTCTTTGATAAATTCAAAATTATTGAAATTAAAAGGAAAAAGAAACAGTTTGAATAAAGCTGAATTAATTACGATTAATGGTGTTAAAAAAACAAGTGGTTTGACAACTTTAAAAATAAAAATATTTAAATTAGAAAAAAATGTAGATGTATATATTATTGATGAAGAAAACTTCAGATATGAATTTTTGATAGGATTAGATTTGATAAAAGAGTTCAAACTAATCCAAAATGAAGATTTAAAAATAACTCAGAAAGAGAGTCTAAATAATAAAAACATAGTAGAAGAAATTTCTGCTGAAAATATAAATATAGTAGAAGAAATTTCTGCTGAAAATAAAGACAACGTAGAAGAAACTTCTACTTGTATCCAAAAAAAAA
This sequence comes from Molanna angustata, assembly GCA_963576475.1. Lineage (NCBI taxonomy): Eukaryota > Metazoa > Arthropoda > Insecta > Trichoptera > Molannidae > Molanna > Molanna angustata. Next base: position 32,832,952 of record OY754973.1, on the reverse strand, counting down.
TAAAAAATAATGAATTAAAAAGTATAGAAAATAACATAAACTATACCAAAAAATACAAAATAAATAATAATGAGAATGTAAAAAAGGAAGATATTGAAATAAAAATAAACCATTTAAATCAATATCAAAAATCTGAAATAAAAAGATTGATTTGCAAACATATATCAGTTTTTGCCAAAACTAAATACGATGTTGGCACCGTTGATGGATATGAAGCGAGGATAGACTTAACAGAAGACAAATATTGTAGTAAGAGACCTTACAGATGCACTGTAGAAAATAAAAAAGAGATAGAAGAACAAATATCAAAATTACTAGATAGAAAGCTGATAGAAGAATCCTACAGCCCATTTGCTGCACCTGTAACTTTGGCATTTAAAAAAGAGGAAAATAAAAAATCCAGACTGTGTATAGACTTCAGAGACTTAAATAAAATAGTAATGCCTCAAGCTCAACCATTTCCATTAATTGAAGACCTAATGATAAAAACGAGAAATTGTAATTACTTTTCAACATTGGATATAAACTCTGCATTTTGGTCAATTCCTCTTCGAATCGAAGATAGGAAAAAAACAGGATTCGTAACACAAGAAGGACATTTCCAATGGACCTGTCTACCTTTTGGATTAAAGACATCTCCGGCAATTTTTCAGAGGATATTAAGTAATATATTGAGGAAACATAAACTTAATGATTTTACCGTTAATTATATAGATGACATTTTGATATTTTCTAAAACTTTTTCCGAACATTTAAACCATTTAACACAGTTATTGAAAGCTATAGAAACAGAAGGTTTCAAGTTAAAATTTACAAAATGCACATTTGCATCAGATCTAGTAAAATATCTTGGTCATATTATACAAAATAATTCTATTAGACCAGTTAAAGATAATTTAATTTCAATAAAAAATTTTCCAATTCCAAAAACTCAAAAAAATGTCAGACAATTTCTAGGGAAAATCAATTTTTACCATGAATATATACAAAAGAGTGCAATAATACTAGATCCATTGCATAATTTACTCAGGAAAAATCAAAAGTTCGTTTGGTCTGATAAATGCCAAAAAGCATTTGAAATGATGAAAAAACTACTATGTTCCCAACCAGTTCTGGAAATTTTCGATCAAGATTTACCAATCAATATTTATACAGACGCTTCTTTAGAAGGTGTTGGAGCTATTTTAAAACAGACACAGCCTGATGGAAAAGAAAAACCAGTGGCTTATTTTTCAAAAAAATTGAATGAGGCACAAAAGAAAAAAAAAGCAATATACTTAGAATGTTTGGCAATCAGAGAGGCAGTGAGATACTGGCAATATTGGTTGATAGGTAAATCGTTTACAGTTTATTCAGATCACAAGCCACTAGAAAACATGAATCTGAAATCTAGAACCGATGAAGAACTGGGTGATTTAGCATATTATTTATCGCAATATGAATTTAAAATAAAATATGCTCCAGGAAAAAAAAATTTGGAAGCAGACTGTTTAAGCAGAAATCCAGTATTAAATCCGAATGAAAATACAGACGAACAGTTAAAAGTTGTGAACTTGATTAAACTGGAAGATATTATAACAGATCAAAAAAATAATGAAAATATACAAAATAACAAAAGGAAATTAATTGAAAAACACAGTATATTCTTAAAAAAGGTCAGAAAAAAAGAAAAAATTATTTTATCAGAAGAATTTAGCATCAAACTGTTAAAAAACATACATGAAAACCTGTGCCATATTGGAATTAGTCAAATGCAAAAGATGATTAGTCCACTCTATGTAGCCAAAAATTTGACTACAAATATAAAAAAAATTAGTAGAAGCTGTGAAATTTGTATTAAAAATAAAACAAGAGGACACAACAAATTTGGCTTGATGTCTCATCTAGGCCCAGCCACAAAGCCTTTCGAAATAATCTCTATAGATACAATTGGAGGTTTCGGAGGATCTCGATCGTCAAAAAAATATCTACATCTATTAGTAGATCACTTTTCAAGATATGCATTCACTCTAACATCAAAAACTCAGAGTGCAAATGATTTTATAAAACTAGTCATGAATGTATCAGAAACGGAGGACATTGGCATGCTTCTCACTGACCAGTACTCGGGAATCAATTCAAAAGAATTCAAGAAATTCTTAAATGACAGGAAAATACCAATGGTTTTTACAGCAGTAAATGCACCATTCTCAAATGGACTAAACGAGAGGCTGAATCAAACATTGGTGAACAAAATCAGATGCAAATCAAATGAAAAAGGAAAAAAGAGAGCTTGGACAACAGTAGCTCAAGAATGTGTAAATAAATATAATGAAACTAATCACTCAGTCACGGGATTTTCACCAACTTATCTTTTGTATGGTACAGATGTTACAATTTTACCGAATGAATTAAAACAACTAAAATCAAATAGTGACTGGATCATAGATAGAAAAACAGCACTTGAAAATACAATAAGATCACATAACTACAACAAAACATTATACGACAAAAATCGCATACAATATGAATTTAAGGTTGGAGACATGGTATATGTGGAAAATGGTAATAAACTAAACAGGAAGAAATTAGATGAACTGAAAATTGGACCATATAAGATTGTTAAAAAAATTTCAAACTCAATATATAAAATAGAAACAGGTCACAAAAAAACGGAATCCAATCTATTTCACATTACAAAACTTATTCCAGTTCCTACATTAGATGAAGAAGAAATATTAGAAACCGAGGAAGACGAATGAATTCAGTGAAAATTTTGTTTCAAATTTTCTTTTCCAGGGGGGGAGATGTAAAGAAAATACCTAATAAGTACTTTCTTAAAAAGGATTTATTGTAGGTGTTCTAAATTCGAACACCTATGAAAACATGTGAAATGAATTTTGATAAAAATATTGTATTTTAATTTGACAATTGAATAAGAAACTTTAAATGTCGTTTCCTGTAAGTAATTATAAATAATTAAATATTCAGTGCAACAACAAAGAGTTTCATTTGTCAAACAAGGTAAAAATAATACGAAGTACTCTTATAAATATAATAATACAAAGTCACTTAAATAAAAAAACACTTTTCAAGAAAAACCTTGCACATGCACATTTCAAATCATTACGAAATTGCAAACGACGTTTAAATCGGTAATAACATGGATCATTGAGATACATTTCTGACTAAAAAAAACATCACAAACGAACTCGCGTTAACCTCGGGCGAATAATTATTCTTAAAATAACAGCAATTCAATCACGGGTTATATATAAATATTCTCGAAATATCAACATGCATTAATCACCGTCTAATCTCGTGAAAATCTTCCGGGTGGGCTAAAAATAGACTCATCTAAATGACCCTAAGACTTCGGCAATCTATGTATAATCGCAAGGATACAACCTTCTAAAACTATTTGCAGATACAATTTCCCATCGGTTATTCAAAAGCCTTAATTAATAATGGCTAAGTGGTTGTTTGCTTAAAATAATGAATTTGTTTTTTTAATTATATTCTAGTTCTCATTTACACAGCTATTGAAAAATTTCCATATGCAAATTACGATAAAATATAATAAACATGATTGAACTTGTTCCGACAACTTTGATATGGAAACAATGGACAGTTTACACCAAGGGGACGACGCTCTTAGGTAAAAATCTATACAAAATATAAAAAGCTACCCATCTATTTATTTATTAATATAAAAAGCTACCCATCTATTTATTTATTAATATAAAAAGTTAGCCATCTATTTATTTATTAATATATAAAGCTACCCATCTATTTATTTATTAATATATAAAGCTACCCATCTATTTATTTATTGATATATAAAGCAACCCATCTATTTATTTATTTATTTATATAAATAATGTGCAGGTGCACAAAGGCGGGTTTATTGCCATAAGGCAAGTTCTACCAACCATTCCGAGCAACGTAAAGTCTCTGAAGTTACAATAGTATTTATTGAGAAATAAATAAAATAATTTAAGTCCATTAAGTAATAATATTAAATAAATTTTCTATTTCTTTTCGTTTATCAACCAGTTGTTTGCTATAGCTGTCAATTTGATATGTGAGTAGGTTCTTATGAGTGGAAAGTCAGTTTTAAAGAAGTTAGATATTTTAGGACCTATGTACGCGTATATGATGCAATTCCATTATTTATTTACTTTTATATATTTTTTAATTTATTATTTAAACAAGCAGAATATTTGAAAACGCCATGTTACCAATTATCAAATCATGCAGGGTGAATTGCCTTTAAAATATTATCACATTTAAATTATATCCCCACAACACACCAAGATTACATACATAAGAAAACATACCAACACAATTTTATATCTAAACACATAAAAAATATACTTTATATTTATAAACATAAATTGAACAAAGATTTTTTTAATATAACAGTTAATAATAATGACACATCGTCAAAGTTATTGTTGCCAACTGATGATGATCTTTGATAGACAGATAGCAGTCATTCTGATTTATAAATTTACAATGAAACCACATACTTTTGCATATTTTAACCTGTATAAATAATAATAGATATAAAATCAACTACCTGAACTCGGATTTAGACAATCTAATGACCTTAAGATGATATGAATTACAGCGTATTAAAAAATGCATTAGTATAAAAAATATCTCGATGCATTTGATTAATATGCAGTAGTTAAAGTAATAAAATAATCGACATGATAATTCTTCAATCGACTCGTCGAAAATTCTTCGAAGAATATATTATACAGAATGTTTTTTGAAGGTAAACCGCTTTCTTCTTCTGCGATGTAACTACAACATATTTGAATTTTTTTTCATAGGTTAATAAAAATATCGCATTTAAATTCATCGATAAATGACATAACTGTGCAACGAATCAATATTTGTGCAATCCGAATAATTTGTAGAAACATTTTAAACGGATGCATTTTCACGGTTATTATTTAAGATATTATAGAAGAAAACATTATGAAAATAAACAAACACGAAGGCTATGTCCCCAATGGAAAAACTGAGAGAAACGAGAAATAATCTACCCTCGCTCGTTCTTCTTGTGCATAACAATGTGTGAAAAGGCGCTTTTTTTGCCATAAGGAAATCTCTTTCATCTAATCCAAGCCGTGATGATTTTTTTTCAATGGATAGGAGGTATCTACCGATAGGTTCCATCTCAATTTGGTCAAGATATATGATCATGGGAGCTATGAGAAAATTAACAAACTCATCAATTTCCACTTCAGCGATAATAATTCTTTACCACATTATCACAATTTACCTTTTTGTCTGCAATTAAAAATAATTCTTTGCAAAGTCTTCCAAACTCGGTGATTCATTTTTCATTAGAAAAGTATATAACTTTTTTTTTTTTGGATGATATACAAAATTGTTCAATTTTCAAGTTGAAATCAGTTTTAATATGCATTGGCAACGGGAATACGCAAACTCTGATAGTTTCAGAGTTCACTTGTCGGGAAGATAGTTTAAAATCAATCGCAAAATTCCAGTACAGGCAGACAGGCAAGTGATGTTTTTGAAAAGGGTATAAAAATCATGCGTCCCTTCAATTGGTTAGGAAAAATATTCCTGATGTCTCATGTAAGATTAACCCAAGGTCAGCTATCACTTAGACAAACTTCATTGGCTGAAAAGCCCAGAACGTATAGAATTTAAAACATGTCTCCTTGTCTTTAAAGCACTCAATAGCATGGCCCCGGAATATATATCGGAACTTTGTGTTCCATTTTCACCTAACAATAAACAAACAAAGTACGCTAAGATCAATGACCCAATCCAATAAAAAACTAGTAGAAACCAATCTCACAAATAAGCCATATTACCTAAATCGATCTTTTGGCGTTTCTGGACCAAAGTTATGGAACAAACCTCCAATGGATATAAGATGTGCCGAAAATATCAATGAATTCAAGAAGAAATTAAAAACTCATCTTTTCCGCAAATCGTATCCAGATTGTCCATCATCCGTTCAATAATATTATGTTTACTAAATATTATGCCTGTTTACTTTGAATCGACTATTTTTTTATAATTAATTTCATCTGGATTATGTAATATGTATATAACTAGATTAATTTGTGATTTCTACGTATTTTTTTAAGTTATATGTTTCACCATTTTCAATGTGTTAGCTATAGGACTAATTTTAACTTATTTTTTTACAAAGTGAAAGCGCCCTTGAGGTGACCACGGTTGTCACTAAACGGCGCTTTATAAATTGTCATTATTATTATTATATGTAGATTGATCTCGGTTATGATCCGGTAATTTCCTTCACAACGGAGCGTACTCAAGTTGTGAGGCTATGTGTTTGTGTGTCTGTGTGGTTGTGTGTAGTTGTTTAAAGTGGTACCTGTAGAAATTTTCTGACTATTGTGCATGTGTTGATAATTGTAGTTTTTTGTATGTTGGTGATTACGTATGGGGGTAACTTTAGTATGTCTATATTTTTTTGGAGAGTTTTTGGTATGATGCCTGTAGACGATAATATTATTGGGACTATTGTAACTTTTTCTTGTTTCCACTGTGATTTTATCTGTTCTGCTAAAGGTATGTATTTATCTATTTTTTCTAAATGTTTCTTTTGTAGATTTGCTGTATTTGGTATCGATATTTCTATTAGATATGTGTGTTTATGTATTTTGTCGATTAATGTAATGTCTGGTCGGTTATGTAGGTTTGTTCTGTCTGTGATTATGTCTCTATTCCAGTATAGTTTGTAGTTATCATTTTCTGTTACAGCTGGGGGTGTGTATTGATACCACTTGGGGTGTGTTTCGATAAGTTTATGTTTGTGGGCTAGTTCCAAATATATGTGTTTGCAGATGTTATCGTGTCTTATTGTATATTCCGTCGGTGCAAGAGTTGAGCAGCCACCTGTTATGTGTTCTATTGTTTCTTTTTGTAATTTGCACTTTCTGCATGTGTCGTTTGTTATTGTATTGTCTTTTATAATATGTTTCGTGTAGTTTTTTGTTTTTATTATTTTGTCCTGAATAGCTATGATAAATCCTTCTGTTTCTGCGTAGAGGTCTGAGTGTTTGAGCCAATTATTACTAAGGGCTTTATCAATATGTTGTTGTTGTAGATGACTTGGGTGTATTCCATGTAATGTTTTATTTTTCCATGTTTCAATTTTTGCGTCATGTGTTGTTATTTCTAGATTGCGTTCGTTGTCGTTAAGTGTAAGTGGTGAGTATGTGTGATCTATGTTTATGATTTCATTATGTATTGGGCTATTTCGTTTTGTGTAGAAGTATTGCCTTAAGTTATTTATTTGTGTATGGTGTAGATTTTTAATGTCTATGAGTCCTCTTCCTCCTTCCTCTCTTGGCAGTGTGAATCTTTCTATTGCTGAATGTTCGTGGTGAATTCTATGTTTTGATGATGTTGTTCTGAGTTTAATGTTGAGATCGTCAAGTTCCGTATTGGTCCATTTAATTATTCCAAATGTATATGTTAGTACTGGTATTGCGTATGTGTTTATTGCTTTAGTCATATTTTTTCCATTTAGTTGTGTTTTGAGGAGGATATTTAGTCTTTTAAGGTATTCGTTTTTGGTGGTTTCTTTTATCTTTTTATCTTTTATGCTTGGGTTCTGGAGAATTCCCAAGTATTTATAAAATTCATCTTCGTCCATTGCGCGTATTATTTCATTCGTATCCTTCAAGGTGCTTCCCGTGTGTTCCTTGGGTTTACCTCTTACTACTGAGCATGTGTTGCATTTATCAATACCGAATTTCATTTTTATGTCATTACTAAAGCGTTCAGTTTTATAAATTAGTTGTTTTAGTTCGTCATTATTTTTGCCATATAGTTTTAAATCGTCCATGTATAAAAGGTGGTTGATTTTTATAGGATTGGTATTTAAGTTGTGTGTTGTGATTTTGTAGCCAAGTTTGCTTTTGTTAAGCATCTTGGAGAGTGGGTTGAGGGAGATACAGAACCATAGTGCGCTTAGGGAGTCACCTTGAAAGATTCCGGTTTTAATGTTTATTTGTTTTGATTTTATCATTTTGTTGTTTAGTTTTAGGTATATTGTCGTGTTCCAGGTGTTCATTATTTGTTTTAAAAATTCTACAAGTTTTATGTCAATTTTGTATATTTCTAGAACTTTTACTAACCATGAGTGGGGGACACTATCAAAGGCTTTTTGGTAATCTATGTATGCACAGTACATGTTCCTTTTCTTCTTTATCGCCTGATTTGTTATTGTCCGGTCGATGATGATTTGTTCTTTGCATCCTCTGCTTTGCTTTCTGCATCCTTTTTGTTCTTCTGTTAATATGTTATTTTGTGTTAGGAAAAGATCTATTTTTGTAGTTATAATTGAGGTAAGAATTTTGTATATTGTGGGTAGACATGTGATTGGACGATATTTAGATGGATTTTTTGTGTCTGTTGATTTAGGTTTGAGATATGTGATACCTTTAGTGAAAAAAGATGGGAGGTTTTGGTTTTCCGTTACGCATTTGTGTAATAGTTCGGAGAATTTTTCATGTGTTACAGGGAGATATTTGTACCAGTAATTTTGGATATTATCTATGCCTGGTGTCTTCCAGTTGTGTGTCTTCTTTATAGCAGTTTTGAAGTCAGTTATATTTATTTGTATTGTGGCCATGTTTTGAAATTGGTTATTGTCATTTTCTTCCTCTGTTATCCATGTGGCATTTTCATTGTGTTTTTTGTTTTCAGACCAAATGTTCTCCCAGTATGATTCAATTTCATTTAATTTAGGTGCGTCTGTAATTTCTATATTGTTGTTTTTTAGGTTGTTGTAGAAGCTTTTTTGGCTTGTTTGAAAATTGAGATTGTGTGTTTTCCTGTCATAGCATTTTTTGTAGCGTTTTAATCTATGTGATTGTGCTGATAACTTTTGTGTTAGCGTATCAAGGAGTATAGTTAGGTTGTGTTCATTGTATTTGTCTTTAATCGTTTCAATTTCCCGTATTTTTCTTGGATTTTTTAGATTATCTTTAATTTTTTGTGTTACTTTGCCTATTTCATTTCTTAATGAGTTGATTTTGATTTGTATTCTGTGTTGCCATGCTGGTATAGTGCTTTTGTGTGTTCTATGGGAGTTTTCTGTTTTATTGTTTATATTTTGTTTGTTTAGTGTAATAATGGTGTATGCACTACAGTAAACTAATAGATGTAATTTTTCGAGTGTTGTTTCAGTGTTAATCATGTTATGTAGAATTGTGTTGATAATATTGATCATGTTAATGGTTTGTTTGTTGATTTTGAGCTTTGGTAGGTGTGGTCTTGTTGTGGGGTCGCTATCTTTATATATTTCGATTGTGTGTTCTAGTGTGTTTGTGATTTGTGCTTTTGTGTCTGGGTTGTGTTCTGTTCTTCCGTTGGTCTCGTCATTGTTGTTAGGGCTTATTGTTGTATTATTGTTCATATTGGTGGATTCGTTAGTTATGTTTATATTTGGTTGTTCAGTGTTATTTTGCTGTGGTATTATTGATATTTCCTGTGGATTGTTGTGGTTTATTTGCGTATTTGTTATGTCTTGTGTTAATGTACTTATTCTATTTTGATTACTCATTCTGATTGCGTCTTGTTTTATTTGATCAAGTATTGATAGTTGTATTCTTTTGTTGTTTATTATAACTCTTTTCTGGTCCGCCAGTCGCTGTTCTGTGATGTGTGAGAGTTCTGGATAAATTGTGGAGAATTGTGTATGTAGCTCCTGTCTGTATCCAATTATTTGTGTGTCTCCTTGTGTGATAGTGTAGTAGCAACGCATGAGGTTTATGTTCATGTCATCTGTCCATTTCATGCGTTGTCGTGGTTTTCCCGCTTTGGTGGTTGTCGGTTGACTTGCCGACAAAGCACTTTCAGCAGGTCGGGTGTGTTGGGTTTCGGCTGTTGTTTCTTCGGGTGTCCCGGCATGTGTCCGCCTGTTCGACAGCATGTCATTAGCGGCTCTCATGCTGCTACGCCCAGCGCTAACTCCGGACGTGCCCTGGCGCTCCCCAGGTAGCGGTGTTTGTCCGAGGCTTGTGTTTTTTGTGTGATCCATGTATGTGTTGTGTGTTTGTACCCTTTACCCGTTGGCAAGCTACTCGATGTAGTTGTGTAGCTCCCCGCCCCTCACGTAGTTCTAGATGTTTTTAACTGGACGTGGGTTTGGTTTTTGAGGGGCCATTATTATTATACGTAGATTGATCTCGGTTATGATCCGGTAATTTCCTTCACAACGGAGCGTACTCAAGTTGTGAGGCTATGTGTTTGTGTGTCTGTGTGGTTGTGTGTAGTTTTTTAAAGTGGTACCTGTAGAAATTTTCTGACTATTGTGCATGTGTTGATAATTGTAGTTTTTTGTATGTTGGTGATTACGTATGGGGGTAACTTTAGTATGTCTATATTTTTTTGGAGAGTTTTTGGTATGATGCCTGTAGACGATAATATTATTGGGACTATTGTTACTTTTTCTTGTTTCCACTGTGATTTTATCTGTTCTGCTAAAGGTATGTATTTATCTATTTTTTCTAAATGTTTCTTTTGTAGATTTGCTGTATTTGGTATCGATATTTCTATTAGATATGTGTGTTTATGTATTTTGTCGATTAATGTAATGTCTGGTCGGTTATGTAGGTTTGTTCTGTCTGTGATTATGTCTCTATTCCAGTATAGTTTGTAGTTATCATTTTCTGTTACAGCTGGGGGTGTGTATTGATACCACTTGGGGTGTGTTTCGATAAGTTTATGTTTGTGGGCTAGTTCCAAATATATGTGTTTGCAGATGTTATCGTGTCTTATTGTATATTCCGTCGGTGCAAGAGTTGAGCAGCCACCTGTTATGTGTTCTATTGTTTCTTTTTGTAATTTGCACTTTCTGCATGTGTCGTTTGTTATTGTATTGTCTTTTATAATATGTTTCGTGTAGTTTTTTGTTTTTATTATTTTGTCCTGAATAGCTATGATAAATCCTTCTGTTTCTGCGTATAGGTCTGAGTGTTTGAGCCAATTATTACTAAGGGCTTTATCAATATGTTGTTGTTGTAGATGACTTGGGTGTATTCCATGTAATGTTTTATTTTTCCATGTTTCAATTTTTGCGTCATGTGTTGTTATTTCTAGATTGCGTTCGTTGTCGTTAAGTGTAAGTGGTGAGTATTTGTGATCTATGTTTATGATTTCGTTATGTATTGGGCTATTTCGTTTTGTGTAGAAGTATTGCCTTAAGTTATTTATTTGTGTATGGTGTAGATTTTTTATGTCTATGAGTCCTCTTCCTCCTTCCTCTCTTGGCAGTGTGAATCTTTCTATTGCTGAATGTTCGTGGTGAATTCTATGTTTTGATGATGTTGTTCTGAGTTTAATGTTGAGATCGTCGAGTTCCGTATTGGTCCATTTAATTATTCCAAATGTATATGTTAGTACTGGTATTGCGTATGTGTTTATTGCTTTAGTCATATTTTTTCCATTTAGTTGTGTTTTGAGGAGGATATTTAGTCTTTTAAGGTATTCGTTTTTGGTGGTTTCTTTTATCTTTTTATCTTTTATGCTTGGGTTCTGGAGAATTCCCAAGTATTTATAAAATTCATCTTCGTCCATTGCGCGTATTATTTCATTCCTATCCTTCAAGGTGCTTCCCGTGTGTTCCTTGGGTTTACCTCTTACTATTGAGCATGTGTTGCATTTATCAATACCGAATTTCATTTTTATGTCATTACTAAAGCGTTCAGTTTTATAAATTAGTTGTTTTAGTTCGTCATTATTTTTGCCATATAGTTTTAAATCGTCCATGTATAAAAGGTGGTTGATTTTTATATGATTGGTATTTAAGTTGTGTGTTGTGATTTTGTAGCCAAGTTTGCTTTTGTTTAGCATCTTGGAGAGTGGGTTGAGGGAGATACAGAACCATAGTGCGCTTAGGGAGTCACCTTGAAAGATTCCGGTTTTAATGTTTATTTGTTTTGATTTTATCATTTTGTTGTTTAGTTTTAGGTATATTGTCGTGTTCCAGGTGTTCATTATTTGTTTTAAAAATTCTACAAGTTTTATGTCAATTTTGTATATTTCTAGAACTTTTACTAACCATGAGTGGGGGACACTATCAAAGGCTTTTTGGTAATCTATGTATGCACAGTACATGTTCCTTTTCTTCTTTATCGCCTGGTTTGTTATTGTCCGGTCGATGATGATTTGTTCTTTGCATCCTCTGCTTTGCTTTCTGCATCCTTTTTGTTCTTCTGTTAATATGTTATTTTGTGATAGGAAAAGATCTATTTTTGTAGTTATAATTGAGGTAAGAATTTTGTATATTGTGGGTAGACATGTGATTGGACGATATTTAGATGGATTTTTTGTGTCTGTTGATTTAGGTTTGAGATATGTGATACCTTTAGTGAAAAAAGATGGGAGGTTTTGGTTTTCCGTTACGCATTTGTGTAATAGTTCGGAGAATTTTTCATGTGTTACAGGGAGATATTTGTACCAGTAATTTTGGATATTATCTATGCCTGGTGTCTTCCAGTTGTGTGTCTTCTTTACAGCAGTTTTGAAGTCAGTTATATTTATTTGTATTGTGGCCATGTTTTGAAATTGGTTATTGTCATTTTCTTCCTCTGTTATCCATGTGGCATTTTCATTGTGTTTTTTGTTTTCAGACCAAATGTTCTCCCAGTATGATTCTATTTCATTTAATTTAGGTGCGTCTGTAATTTCTATATTGTTGTTTTTTAGGTTGTTGTAGAAGCTTTTTTGGCTTGTTTGAGAATTGAGATTGTGTGTTTTCCTGTCATAGCATTTTTTGTAGCGTTTTAATCTATGTGATTGTGCTGATAACTTTTGTGTTAGCGTATCAAGGAGTATAGTTAGGTTGTGTTCATTGTATTTGTCTTTTATCGTTTCAATTTCCCGTATTTTTCTTGGATTTTTTAGATTATCTTTAATTTTTTGTGTTACTTTGCCTATTTCATTTCTTAATGAGTTGATTTTGATTTGTATTCTGTGTTGCCATGCTGGTATAGTGCTTCTATGTGTTCTATGGGAGTTTTCTGTTTTATTGTTTATATTTTGTTTGTTTAGTGTAATAATGGTGTATGCACTACAGTAAACTAATAGATGTAATTTTTCGAGTGTTGTTTCAGTGTTAATCATGTTATGTAGAATTGTGTTGATAATATTGATCATGTTAATGGTTTGTTTGTTGATTTTGAGCTTTGGTAGGTGTGGTCTTGTTGTGGGGTCGCTATCTTTATATATTTCGATTGTGTGTTCTAGTGTGTTTGTGATTTGTGTTTTTGTGTCTGGGTTGTGTTCTGTTCTTCCGTTGGTCTCGTCATTGTTGTTAGGGCTTATTGTTGTATTATTGTTCATATTGGTGGATTCGTTAGTTATGTTTATATTTGGTTGTTCAGTGTTATTTTGCTGTGGTATTATTGATATTTCCTGTGGATTGTTGTGGTTTATTTGCGTATTTGTTATGTCTTGTGTTAATGTACTTATTCTATTTTGATTACTCATTCTGATTGCGTCTTGTTTTATTTGATCAAGTATTGATAGTTGTATTCTTTTGTTGTTTATTATAACTCTTTTCTGGTCCGCCAGTCGCTGTTCTGTGATGTGTGAGAGTTCTGGGTAGATTGTGGTGAATTGTGTATGTAGCTCCTGTCTGTATCCAATTATTTGTGTGTCTCCTTGTGTGATAGTGTAGTAGCAACGCATGAGGTTTATGTTCATGTCATCTGTCCATTTCATGCGTTGTCGTGGTTTTCCCGCTTTGGTGGTTGTCGGTTGACTTGCCGACAAAGCACTTTCAGCAGGTCGGGTGTGTTGGGTTTCGGCTGTTGTTTCTTCGGGTGTCCCGGCATGTGTCCGCCTGTTCGACAGCATGTCATTAGCGGCTCTCATGCTGCTACGCCCAGCGCTAACTCCGGACGTGCCCTGGCGCTCCCCAGGTAGCGGTGTTTGTCCGAGGCTTGTGTTTTTTGTGTGATCCATGTATGTGTTGTGTGTTTGTACCCTTTACCCGTTGGCAAGCTACTCGATGTAGTTGTGTAGCTCCCCGCCCCTCACGTAGTTCTAGATGTTTTTAACTGGACGTGGGTTTGGTTTTTGAGGGGCGCTGGACGTGGGTTTGGTTTTTGAGGGGCTTATTATTATTATTATTATTATTATTATTAGACGTAAGCCTTTCTATCCCACACCAATAAATTGGAAGAGGATGTCGGACCGATCGTCCAATTGTAAGATATTACACAATTAATTAAATATGCCAATAAATCATCCATTTGATAAAGTAATACATAAATACAATAACAGGATAGTAAATGTCACATGTGATTTTAGATAGCGGTCATAATATTATGAACAATTTGAATACGTTAACAGCGCTCACGACTCCGGCGACATTGCAATTTGGTCATACAGACTTGCATAAGACATAGATTTACATAAATCATATTATTATGCAGTGTGACATAATGCATGTCAAATAATAAACTCATTTGCCTGCAGACGATCATTCAACTCCATAGGTAATACTGAGTAACTCAAGGTCTGCAAGTCTGCAAGTCGCGAACAACAAAACAATTTGTGAATCAATAACGGCAAACGGAAAAACTCATTTGACATCATTATTATTTTTATTTTCTACAAACTTCAAACACGGCGCATTTTGAAAGTGTAATCGACCTGGTAGTTAAAGGGAATTGCAGTCAGGCAGTAAAAATGCACAGGATGCTAGGAATGACTTATAATTTTTTTATTTAGTTAAAATTAAAGTAGTTCGATGAAGAGATCAATGGATTTGACGGTAGCTTTGTCGAAGTACATGATTACAGTAGGTAATAAATAATTTTGCAAATAATATGCAATAAACCACTTCGATTTTAACTTCACACGACTAGTTTCGGTAGTACACCTCTTCCATCGACATGTTTATTATATTTACAACACTATTATACCTTCCAATAAAATGTGTAATTTTCTGGTTTACATATTTATATGTACCTAAACAATTTAACGGAAAAGAAAGAAGATTATGTGATTGAGTTTTATTTTGTTTTAAGATGACAGGTTTTTCCTTTTTTACGTAAGTTTATTATTGTATTCCTTTCTGTGATTTTGTCTTCGATATGCTTTTTTGTGTATTTTTGTATAGGGCAACATATTCCGTGAATGGTTAAATAAATAAATTATAGCTCCTATATATAAAGATAAGTTACTTCCGAAATTATTCGTGTACAATTTAACTAAATAAGAAGTTCGTCGCATAGAATTGGCAGATTATTTTTATCGTTTTTTTTTATAATCAATGATATCAATACATCCATCCCTATCCATACCTAACACAGAATTTTTCAGCTCGCCGTTCGAAATATAATCAGCAAGACTATGGAATAGCGTAAGTCCTGATATGGAGTCGTCTAACTCAAGAAAAAATTAAAGAAGGAATATTTATCCCTAAACATCTGATCTCGATTTCCTCTCCTTGTGCTTTCCCAATCTTTTTTTTTATATGAAGCTTTTTTTGTTTTATTAATCTTAATCTTAGTGTAATGTATCTTTTCTTTGCTTCATTCTATAAACAATTTTAACGATCTAGCAATCACAATACAGTTCATCTGGATCACAGATTAACAACTCCCTAAAGGAGTTGGACAATGAGCGGTCCAATTTTGTGGAATGCACTGCCTCCAGATGTCCGCAGTGCTCAAAGTAAGAGCACTTTCACTAAAGGACTGAAAACAGCACATAGCTAAACTATCAGCGCCCTTGGAATGATCTTGAATCATTAAACAGCTATATAAAATCTATTATTACCTATTATTAATATTACAAATATAATTTTGTCATACCATACCATACCATCACGCCATTTCCCTATTTGGGGTAGGCAGAGAGAACCGAACGCCAGACTCCTCTCTCTTGACACACATTCCTCGCTTCATTCACGTCCATACATCGTCTCATACACGCTCTTCTATTATACTTACTTCTAACATCACCATCTTTCAAAATCCCATTTATGTGATCGTGCCAACTTTTTCTTGGCCGACCTCTACTTTTCGTTCCTCTTTTATCAGCCTTGTATACTTTTTTTGTCACACGGTCATCACTCATTCTTTCTATGTGGCCGAACCACCTTAGGGCTTTTATCAATCATACATTCTCGTCTAATATCCTCATTTCTTATTCTATCTTTTACCACACATTCGTCTTAGTGACCTCATTTCAACCGCGTTAATTCTACTTTCATGCGTCTTCTGCCACGTCCATGTATCACTAGCATACATTAGAGTCGGTGCGACGATACCATTGTGTACCGCGAGCTTTGCTTCCCTCGAAATAATTGGGTCAGCCATTACCGTTCTTATTGCACCATTCACTCTATTACCTGCCGTTACTCTCCTTTCAATATCTTTTTCCAATCTTCCATCACGCTGAAACATGCTTAGTAAACATGAAAAGTATAAATATTCATATATAATTTTGTCATACTTTGTAATATGGTTGGTTGGAAGAAATTACCTAATGGTAATAAGCCCGCTAGTGTGCATTATATTTGTTTATATTATGTACAAAAAGATAAATATATCATACACACCATCACGCTTGTCCCTCACGAGACAGGCAAAGAGAACCTAACGCCAGAATATTTTTATCACGCCTCGTCTCATGCAAGTTCGCCTGTTGTTCAAGCTCCATACTTTTCCCTCTTTCAACTGTCAATAGCATAGTCGTGCCAACCTATTCTTGAACGACCCGTACGCTTGTTCCATTCCTGTCAACTTTATATATTTTCTTCGTCAGGCGTTCTTCATTCATTCGTCCCAAGTGGCTGAACTATCTTATGTCATCAATAAAAGGAGTTATTTTCTAAGTGTAAATTTTAAGTATCAAGCCTTTTATACTTAGATAAATTTATACCCACCAATGACAGTGGTACAAATTATAGAGAATTATAGGGTGTATCTAAAGTACAAAGATGTTGCATATCGGAATCTAAACGCGAACCTCCGCGAGATTTCCAGAAATCAAAAATAACACATATCAAATCAGATGACTCACCTGTCGTATGTCTTGATATACGGTACTGAGGTCGTCTTCCAATAGTCTGTAGGGGTCGACAGCTGAATAGTCAGGCATGGAGCCTGGCTGATGCGTACTGTGAACACTTGTGGCGTAGCCCCTGGTGGGGTCCACGCTGCAACCGGATCCGGATGCCACAACACTGCATGATGATGTCAAACCACCCTGTCTGTTAACCTGAAACAACATTAAGAAACAACAGTGAGCCAGGTTTACTTTTGAAAGAAAACTTAACTACCATCAGCCCCTCATTTGATGTTAGAAGAACAGATTCGTATCAGAGATGCTTCTAAATGAATAATCAAATTCATAGTGTAAACATTCAATGATTTACAATTAATATCTTATGTTTTCGAGGATGATATTTCTATTTCTATTCTATTTATTCATATTTAAGCTATTCGAAAAAAATTGCAAATTTGGAATTTAGGATAGGTTAGCCAAATGTCAATCAACAAATTTTTGTAAGCTATTTGACAAAATTTTCGAATTTATAATTTAAGTTAGGTCAGTGATCGACAAAATCAACAGAGAAACAAAGCCAAATATAAACCAACAACATATTCAACGATTATTTATTCTCTTGAGGGCCAATTTTTTTATACTTAAAATATAAATGAGTATATTATTAACATGTAGTTACCCAAGAGACAGCCCAAAATAAAAATGTAAAAAAATATCAATCATATAAAAAATCAATCAAAATAATACTAAAACATACAAAAAAGTAGGAAACACAAAATACAGACAAGCCGTTCCCATAGAAACAAATAATATGCAAATGGTTTATAAAATTGAGGAATGATCGTTAAACATTAAAGCAACACAATAGTAACACTCAAAAAATTAACTAATTTCACATGACGTAACAATTATTGTTCTATAACACGTGATTTACAGTAAAGAACAATGTGTTTGTATCGAACAAGGACTTTTATATTACACACATAAAAAATACTATAGCAATAATGGCTCAATTAGATGCAGCATGTTGTATTCTCGCCTTTTGAAGGTAATTTCCAATTTTTCATCTAACAGCATAGATAATGAATATGCACGAAATCAAATATAATAGATTACATATTGGGAATTCCGTATATTGTGTGAAAAAGATTCAGTGTTTGTTTATTCAGATAACTCAATGCGATGTATGTGGATCCAATGGCTCTTGAAAGTTTGCGTAGATTAATTGTTACCCATAATAATCAAAATTATAGGTCATTTGATGTTCAAAACAATAATCTTGGACTTTTTCTTCAATTATAATACTGGGGATTGGATAGAAGCAAAGCAATTCACTTCTTTCTATACTCTGCTCGGTCTCCGTAGATCTTTTATAACTCATTCATTGGAATCCATATCGAAGTCTTCTGCAAATCGATCCATCAACCATTTCCTCTAATACAATGTGCAGAAGATCCTCGTGTCGCAATAAATGGCCTATCCATTTTGTATACGCCTCTGCGCCTCATTTTGTAATTCTTAAATTGATTCCTCACAGATAAATCCAGTATTCGTTGTATATAGTAGGTACGAAATTCAAACCATGAAACGATGTTTCACAAAAAAAACTAATATGTATTTAAATAAAAGCAATTTACGGATAAAAATGAGTTGATAATATGTACTTCCTTTGACATTGCAGCATCACTTTCCACAAATCATACAAATATTATGTACACTGCATCTTGTTAACCTTCAAAATCAGTAGATTTTCAGCGGATTTGGTCAACGGTACAAAACTGCATTATATATCAACGTAAATTTTATAAATAATTCGCGACAAGGTGGATAATAGGTATTTGCACTGAAATATTAGAAATACCGGTATTTATAAATAGACATTCTAATTAAATTTAGCGTGGACCTGTGTATATCACAAACGGAACTCCTTTCAACAAAACGAATAGTTAAACTGATAATTTCATTGAGGATAAAGCGAACGCTCGAGTTAGTCACAAAAGGTACACGCACTCATTACACGAATTTTTAAATAGTGCATGCACGTGCATACCATCACAACATATCAATTACCAGCGACATGTGTGTGGGTATGCATTACCCTATAAAAGGAAGCAAGACACATGCATGAAAGCCTACACACTAGTCTCGTCTCACCCTAAAACGGCAACATTTAGAATTTGTGGTGAACCTCGTTGCTGAACTTTGTGAGATGTTAATTTGCTGGTTGTATTATTGATAACCCGGTTCTTACGGAACACACGAAAACGATTATTATAGAAAAGGGTGGAAACACTATTCTAAGCCGGTGTCTCACAGCTAAAGTAACTTCTAAAGTTACTTCTCAATAGTCTTAGTAAGTTACTTCTCAATAGTCTTACAAAATAATCCTTACGCGGATTTCAGCTATATTAAACATTTTTTTTCTTTAAGGCTTTTCACCCAAAAAGGATGTTGTAGCCGTTACTAATCAGAAACATTAGATTACATAGATTTATTCACAAAAAAACAAAATTCAAATAATAGTCATATTCTTTACAATAGATTTAAATATTAAACCATGAACCTGAGGAAGGTTCAGCCCAAGAAGGTAAACTGTGTAAATGGGGTATTGGACATTCTCAAACCTAAAATAAATGTTTATCGAGTCCCTGATTGGACAACCAAACAGAACGTGATCCGGCGTTTCCTCATCCCATCCACATTCGCAGAACGGGGACTGCACCATATCGAGACGGAACAGATGGCTTGATTTCGTTTAAATTCTTCGTACAGCTTTTCGAAATGGTAACGAAACCCGATCTTTTTTAGCTGCTTTCTGAATTAAGGAACATAATTAAAGTGCAGAAGTGAACAGTAGGTATATATAAATAAAACCACATTATGTAAATACGGTACAAAGCAAACATCCAATAGGAGGTAATCCCTCTTATATTTACTATAAACTTTAAGCATGATATGAGAATTTAGACTTTGCAGAAAAAATAAGAAAAATACTGTCCACGACGACGTAACATTCGCATCACACAGTTCGGGATGAGGCCAATGTCACAACTCGACGAAGGTCAAAAATAACAACAATTAACCATCATCTTTCCAAGAATTCGAATACCCCATACTTGAAACTACCATTTACTTTACACACATAAAATACTACCGAGTATGCGAGAACATTAAAGAATTCAACTTGGACCGGAGACACTGAAAATGACTAATAAATTCTGATATGGAAGCAAGTGGTGGTGTCAATCTGACGTCACTGCCACATGTTCTTTTACACGTGCTGTGCCCAGAGGCTGTTGCGAAACATTCGCAGACTAAGCGGATCAGCATAGACCGTATCTAAGCCAATATTAATCATGGCGAAATTTGCAAATTTGATAGCTGAAAGAACTAGAACCTCTTACATTATATTGCCTAATAAATCTGTGCAAGTCACTGCGAATAATTATATACATTTCAACTTTGAATGCGAGCGTTAGGAAAGAGTAGTTCCCGGAATCCAATGATTCTATCTTTACGATTTTTTTTCATACAATATAAACCATTTGACTGAGTGATTATTTTGTTGGATTTGTAACATGTAATGTAGATTAATATTTGATCAACATTTAGACTCTTTAACAACATCTCGTCTTAACTTTGGTTATCATTTAAACTTTCAAAACAAATCTGAAGCATCATCTCTTTACAAATATCATTTAATACTACCTCCTTATCCAATTCTTATACAATCCATGTCGCCACGTTTCTTCGCTTTTCCATATAATGTACTCACTATCTATTTATTATATTTCCATGATAGTTGACTGTCCGTCATACTTCTCCGCCACTACCACTTTCAGTAGACAGCCATATCTTCGAATCTGTAAAGCAATTCATATACATCGGTTCACCAATTACCAGTAACAATAACATCAGTGAAGAGGTGAACAGAAGAATTGTTGCTGCCAACAAATCCTAATTTACCCTATAGAGACACACGAAATCCAGGTTGGTGTCGAGAAAAACCAAGTTGACACTGTATAAAACTATCTTCAGACCAGTACTGACATATACTTCCGAGACCTGGACTCTAACTAAAAGAGATGAAGACCAACTTAGTATTTTTGAAAGAAAGATCATATACAATCATGAGCTGTACCAGATTTATGATGATGTAGACGTCACGGGATTTATTAGGACTGGAAAACTCGGATGGCTTGGAGACGTGGAAATAATGAGTGAGCAACTGCCCGCTACAAGAGTCCTTCACAACAGACAAGAGGGTGGGAGGCGTAGGAAGAGACCCAAGCTGAGATGGATGGACTGCGTCCAGGGGGACATGGACTCTTTGGAAGTGGTCAATTGAAAACATGGAGCCGCTGACAGATCGGAATGGTGAACACTTCTCTTGGAGGCCAGGTCCCACCTCGGGATGTGGATACATACATAGACATATAGACATATCTAAATTTTCTCACATCTCTCACCATATTCGCAATCTACATTGGTTTAAAGTCCCCGAAAGAATTGAATACAAGCTTTGTCTTATAATTTTTAAAGAACTTCGTGGTATGGTTCCTACTTACCCTTCTGAACTGTGCATTCCGCTTTCAATAAATGACAGACAATCATCACTTCGTTCTGCTTGTTGGTTGGGAAATTAGTTGAAATAAACAGGGTACACACAACTAATTTCGGCGATCGTGCGTTTGCTGTGGCAGGACCAAATCCATGGAATAAGCTCCCACAAACCCTCAGACAAATCGAAAATAAATCTTCGTTCAGAAAAAACTCAAAACTTTTTCGCAAATCTTACCAGAGCCAAAATGATACGACGTAATCAATTTTCAGCGCCCTCAAGGTGAGATATTCACAAAAACGGCGATATATAAATTATCCAAAAAATATTATCATAACATAGTACCTTCCAACTATTGAACTAAGTACCACAGCGAACTAAGCGTTGAACTAAGCTCACGCCGATTCCTGAAACTTCTAAAATTGGATTTTCAGTACAAAACGTCTTATATGTATAAGCTACATGAAATTTTACGAGTAATAACCAGCTTTATATATGCCATTCTTAATCTTTCTTTGTTACCATTAATCATGTGATCAGTTTTCTTCTTCTTCTTCGCATATAACAAACATCCGTAAACAAGATGTATGCATGTAGATGTAGACAGATAAAGATCTAATAGAAAAAAATTAGCCAACTATGTGCATGGCATTATTAAGAAGGATTTTAGCACGGACGATAGGCCAAACACATCCTTGTAGACAAACATATTTGTATTATGTAAGGTGACCGGAATACTAATATTTTAACAAAGCTATAAAATACTGAACAACAATATGTCGTTATAAGTAACACGTCTTCAGAATATACACAGATGACAAAGAGCAACAAAATCTCAGTAATTTTTATTTTTATTTTTTTTATAAAATAAAAATAAGTATATTGTCACAGAAAAATCGTTTACTGCTAGCCCTAGAACAGGGTTTCCTATTTGGGCAGCAGTATTACTAATTGGTATCATTGTTATATATGGTGTGTGTTAGATACGGGAAAAATACTTTATGAATGTAGAAGAACAATACTTGATGACGCAGCCAAAGGCGCAGGAAAAGCCATAGCCATACAAAAAGTAAAGGAAGTAAGTATAGAAAAAGAAATAATAATAATATTTAACCTTGATATGTTACAAAGTAGGTACCTCTCAATTCTTTTTTAAAATTTTATTGCGAACAAAACTGGGGGGCAAGTCTGGTCCAACCGGCGAAATGAAAACCCCCACGATGACCCATATCATGGATATGATAATTATATGGAGTTCTATAATATCTTTAGATGTCATAGAACTCCATATGATAATGATATGGGTAATCACGAGGGTTTTGATTTCGCCTGTTGGACCAGACTAGCCCCCCTGAAATTATAAAGATTCAGGTATACTGTTAAGATTTGCTGTTAAGTGAGAAAACCGATTGTGTCATAATACCAAATTGCCAACGCTGAATAAAAAAATCTGAAAATAAAAATTAAAGCAAGGGAGTATGTAAAAAGAGTATAAGGTCAAGGCCGTACTGTTCTGCTAGTATTCAATAACTTTTCTTGAATATGACTATATTAGACAATTTATCGACATAAATATTAAATATACGTTTTTAATTACATATAAAACTTTGAGATTATATGCATTAATGTGATGAGAAAAATAGCGAACTTAATATCCCACATTGTGTGCATAACTATATGAGTTATGAAATCGAAAAATAAGTGTGAGAAATGTTGTAATATTAAACAGTGAAGTATTTTCTTTAATATCGGCAAAAAAAATATAATGAATAATTTACTCGATAACTTTCCGATATTGAAGAAGCTTTTCTTGCTCAATCACAAGGTGGATTTATCGCCATAAAGCACCCTCTTCCAACTAACTCAAGCAATATGAAGCTATAAAAAATCTGAAACAATTGCACATTTGTAAAGATCTTGTTAAGGCTGCATTGGTGATCTACGTACAAAGAGTGATTGTTTAGTCACATTTTCAGAAGATAAGGACAAGATGAAATATATAAATGAACCATAAAATAAAAAGAAAATTCTGACTGATTATAAAAATGAGTAAAAGAAAGAGAAAATAAAAAACCCATAGTGGTGAAAACAGGGGCGTGCCTAGAACCTTTGGACTAGGCAAACCCTGAAAGGAAATTGGGAAATCTTAAAAATTTAATGTTTTTTAGCATCGCTGTTCATTTTAGTGACCATGAAAATATTTTAAAATCAAATGCCAAAATAATATTTACATTTGTGACCCTGTCTAGCATCGTTTGTATCTACATACGTTTCGATTTTGAACCTTGTAGTATAGTTTCAATAAAACAGACAAAAAATATTATAATATTCAAAGGCAAGCCAAGATTTTCGGCTTCTTTAAGCAATTCCGCTACTGGTTAAGGAAATTACCTTGCCTCGATATTTTTTGTGGAACTTGTTACACAACATTCACATTCATACTTTTTGTTTTTTCTTTTTCACCACATTCACGGTTAATTTTCTTTAGAAACGTAAGAAGCGTGAATAACAGACGAACTTGTATAAGACGATGTGTGAATATTGACGAAGCGATGAATGTGTGTTAGTATAGAATTGTGGCGTTCGGTTATCTTTGCCTACCCCATGAGGGACATGGCGTGATGGTATGTGTTTATGTATATGTTTACTTAAATACCTATATAAAATAATTAAAAAATCTATGGAGAGAATCGAAGTATACATACATGCATGTCTCGCTCTATAGCATTCAAAAACACTGACCGTACTCTTGTCAACATCCGTAATTTTGACGATTAACATTTTTATAATATTATTTTTTCTTTTTTTTTTAATAAAAATGAATATGTCTTTGTTAAAAAAGTACATATACATATTCCTACGTTCCCTAAAATAAGCAAATAAATGCTTGTGCTTAGGTGAACGAAATCGGTCGAGGCAGGATTCGAACTCGCGACCACTGAATTACTAGCCCAGCGCGCTAACCGCTCTGCCAACTCTTTTGTTTGTCTTCGATTTGACAATATCGCTATTGATATCGAGATAAATAATTATTGAATGCAATATGTAGTAGGTACTTGCTTCAGTATGTTGAGTTGAGAAAAGCGCAGAGTGGTGCAGTGATTGCGCGCTCAACGCGACTAATCGTCATTCAAATTTCGCAATGTTTTCAAATGCATTCAGTCCACTGCATGCATGTGGTCCGGACTGCATTGACTGCATCTACATGGATATATACATACACCACACCACACAACACGACACAACCATGACCCCCTTTGGACGAAAGAATCTACGGAAACATTCTGTGAGATTATTGACTTGAGATTTGAGTTTGATGCCCTTTGAGTTACCACCACGCCAGGTCCGACGTCAGAAATGTTTTTTTTAATAACTAATCATAGTGATACAACAAAACTAAACTTAATATCGAATTCATGTTACAAACTAATGGACCCAGGGTAGGAACCTACTACAACCAGTGACCCAACTACATTCATTTTATTGCTAGGTGCATGTAACACATGAGATCCAACTGTCGATAGCGATAGTATGTATAGTTGAAGAATAAGTACCAAATTATAAACCCATAAATCCAAATTATTGAATATTTTAGGATATTTTGTTTTCTTTACAACACATGTAGGTATGTATATCAAGATAGGACAGTATGGATGTTAGTCCTTTTTTCTACCCAGAATATGAAAACAGCATGATGGTATGTATGTATGTTTGTAGATTAAAGTACATATCAAACTACATATATTATTGTGTATAGGCGACTGCCATACAAATTGTATGAAGCAAAGTCGTCACTAAATTCAATTTTTATAAAAATTGTTAAAAAAAGTTTGAGATATATTACTATAATGTATGCATTTTTTATAGAAAATTAAATTCTCTAGTTTACATGTTTCGGCATTTTTCGATATTTTTAAAAGAAATGGAAATCAAGGCAGTTAAAGACAAAAATTTGCCATACCAATTTTTTGCTTCTTAATAAAAACAGTTTGAGAAACCCTGGAACTGTTTTTCAAAATCAATTTCGAGATACTATATTTGACTATATTTGTACAAAATTTCAGCGTTCTGGCTTATATAATTTTTGAGATATGTGGACAAATGCTATAAAAATTAAAAAGTTGATAACCCCTGACTGGAACAAAAATTCTAAAAAGTTTTGTGTTCCTAAAATTGTCTATATATTCTGAAATTTAGGCTTTGTGAATCCAGCGGATCAAAATTTATAAGGGGGGGGGACAGACACACATACACACACAGACACACAAAACTAACATAAAATGTTCTTCTCCGAATTCTGAGTAAATCCATGTGTGGGAACATATATGCTGCGAAGCTTCTAAGTTGGTGTTTTTAACATGCAAAAAGTCCACTACGCCATACAAAATGTTCCTTCGTACACGCATCTTGGCTTAATACTGTCGATTCATTCTGAGAATTGAATTCTCATGAACGAATCGACAGTTGAAAACCAGAGACTTGTATAGACTTATTTTTCAACCGTTCAAAAACCGACAGTTTTATACACCACCTGACATGTATATTTTGCCTTGCACAAAACGTGTAAATAGTCAATTAAATTTAATAGAACAAAAACCAAGTATTGATTAAATATCTATGTATGTACATGTACATAAACTAAATAAATAAGAAATGATAAAAAAATACATCCATTCATTCTTACCATCACGGCATATCCCATAATGTGGGGTGGCCAGCGACAAGGGTGCGGGTGTATATTACTTTATTAAATGGAGCACAAAACATGCGTGTATCACCACACACACACACTAACAACAAGGCACAACATTCACAACATTGAGGTGGTGAACCTCATTGCTGAACAATATGAGATGTTATTTTTCGTGTTTTTTATTTTTGATAAATTGTATAAATTCCAATACAACTAGGTATGCAAAATAGATACAAAAATAATAAATACATATAGGTACAACTAGTGGCAAAGCAGGCATCTCACTAACTTATAACCCTACCATAGCCGCCTCGACAGATTCCATTCGCCTATGGCACAAGCATTTGTGCTAAATTTAAGGAATGTATACATATTAAGGACGTATTAATTTAAAACAAAAACAAGGATTACATCCAGTTATTATAAATCCGTATATGTTCGTACATTCCTAATATTTATATTTCGATTTACTTAATAATATAAACGATAGGTTCGAGTCAATTTTACATTAAGATTCGTCGTAACACTCGCATACCAAATAATTTAGTTGCGTTCTTGAAATGTCACCATTAAAAAGACACGCAATTACCGATGACTAAGGTGAAGGTGAGGATATAATTCACACAACAATTAATACATTTATAGCGAGACCAAAATAAAATTGCACAAAAATCTTTATATCGTCATGCCTGACTTTATTTCTTCTTCTACTTGGTCACAATCCTAGGATTGGTCTGCACCAAACACTCGATCTTTCCACTTAACTCTATCGTCCGCCAGTCTCTTCATCTCTTCCTCTTTATTTAGGTAAACAAAATTTATCGGGGTTTACACGTGAATTGAAACAAATTGATTGAATGCGAATTCAAATAAAATTAAAAAATATGTATTTTTATATTTCTAAATTTACTTTTTAACTCATTAACGACATAAATTGCCCTTTACAAACATACATTAAAATAAACATACGTACTGAGAACAATCATAGAAAGAAAAAACAATAATATACTTAGTAAAAAAGATACAAATGATAAAACTTAAAAAAGTCAAAACTAAATCGAATCTGTGAATAAAATCTATTACTCATTTTTATTTTTATTTTATTTTATTTATATTAGAAAACATATTATATTAGAAAAACACAATTACAAGATACGGAAAAAGATACTAGAATAAAAAAATAATTTATATCCACAGAATTATTGCCATACAAAATGAAGTGAATATAATTTTCAAATTAGTCAATATTTCAGTATTTTTTATTTTTATTTTGAATCTATTAAATTCAATTGCCAGTCTCAAATCTGTTTCGAGTTGGTTGAACCACACCACCCAATTGTAAGTGTAGTCGTGTTGTGCAAAACTTGTTAACGGGGTGAACAATTGAACCACTATGTATAGTTTGTCTATCACTCTCTACACGTACAAAGGCATAACTTTCCTATGTCTTAATGTATTTGAAAAAGCACATTTTTTAAAAGATGCCACTAGTAAGTCAAGAGTTATTTTTTATTTTTTTAGTATTCGGGAAATAATCACAGTATAATAACATTTTTTATACAGATGTAATAAAAAACTATATGTAATAAAAGAACTAAAACCAATCATAAATTTCCACAGTACCTACCTATTAATAAAACATTTTAACTGGTGAATTTACATATTCAAAACTATGAAAAAATATATTTATAAAAAAAGTGTATGAGTATATGATGTGTGTGTGTGTGTGTGTGTGAGGTTGGGGTATATGTGTGTGAGTGTGTGTATGTATAAGAAGAGAAGTCAGAGAGAGGAAAATATATATGTCAGTAAAAAGCATTGCTTCTGAATCCTCATCAGTACACAACTCTTAAGACTGAAGATGTCAGTATAACAACCATCTTCGATACCTTTATATTGATAGAAATTTTATCTCAGTTTGTCTATACCAATAAAATATAGTCCAATAGATATGTCAAAACTAAGAATATAACTGGCAATGAAATTGAACAATAAATATAAATTGGTATCAATAAAGTAATAAAAAATAATATGTTAGTGTGCTCATAAGAGTTTTTATAGTAAAAACAGGGCTGTACCAATAAAAATATGTTTTCAATATTTCAGTTGTAGATTAAATACGAACAATATTTTTTCCACATATGTTAGAACATAATATATTGTGAACTATTCTAATGATATTTTTAGTTTTATTGCTACTCGGGCAACTAAAAGGTGCTATGTCAAACATATGCCAAATAATAAAAAGTCAGATACCTAACTGAGCCACGAGGTCCAGTATTTTATCAACATAACACATCCCTAATACTTAATATATATTATATGACGAAACATCTATTTTTAATTGATTGATGCTAAATATTTCGCTACTCAAGGACAAGAAATCAACGCGTGTATTAATATATGTAGATATCTACTTTATATACCAATAGTAGATACCATCCTACCTATATCACACAATATAGGCATTTCAATACCATCTAAATTTATTTGATAATTGACAATAAACTATTATTTCCTATTTACATATATAATTAACACATGCCTAGGTACCTACAACATGACAACTACAATGGACATTCAAAACGGCGGGCGTTGGTAAAATAAATTGCATAAAAACGCTTGAATAATAATAATAAACGTCTTCTTGCACCCTTGGGAAGTTGATTGCATATTAGTAATTTCTTGATTTTTTCACTAGATAAAAGCAGTATAGAAAAAGTATGTAGGAAATAGTTTTAAATTAATTTAGTTTTGCTCTTTACTATGCGTTAAAATATCTGGCTTATGAAAGAAATTCACTAACGAAATAAATGGAATATTGTATCAGGTTTGTTTTGTTACCGAGCGTTGAAATATATACATATATTTTTTTTTTTAATAATAAGTAGGTATATAATTACGTACTTCCCCTTAGCGTTTTTGTCTCGTTTCTATCGGGGTACGCTGACCATGATCCTGGAATTGGCGAGTCTGGTTATTACATTGAAGCGACTGCCATCTGACCTTCGTAACCCTTAGAAAGGGGAACCAGACAAATTGGATCATGGCTACACATAGCTAGTGATATAAATCCGCACATATATTTTTTTAAAAATCCAGAGGTGCGTGCCCCGCCCGAATTCGAACCGTCGACCTCACGCATGTAAAGCGACGATATTACCGCTGGGCTATCACCGCTCTATAGGAATACAATTATGTACATTAAAGAATAGATTAATATTTCGCAAAAATTATTAAATGTTTTTAATTGTAAATATAAATAAATATTAAAATAAAATAATTCTAACCCCGCAGCATTTTTCCCTTTCTTGAATCACTAGTTTAATCACGAAGAATAGCGGTAAGGGCGAAAGCTGCTGATTTCAATAATCAGTTTTTTTTTTTTCATTTCAGACATAGATAAGTAGGTATGCATAATTATGTACTTTGAATAACGTGCTTTACAATAAAAACAAGGCTTTTGAAGTCGACAATATGAGATATATAGATTCATTTTTAAAAATCCAATGTTTTGGTAATAAGAACCACATCCAAGTAGGTAATGTCAACAAAATCGATTGAAAAAATATTCGAACACGCATCCACTTGATTACTAATCTAGCGCGTTAGCCGGTCTGCCACCGACCCATGTAGATGGGTCGATGGCAGAGCGGTTAGCGCGCTGGGCTAGTAATCCAGTGGTCGCGAGTTCGAATCCTGCCTCGACCGATTTCGTTCACCTATAGCACAAGCATTTATTTGCTTATTTTAGGGAATGTAGGAAGATGTATATGTACTTGTTTAACAAGGACATATTCATTTTTTTATTAAAAAAAATGTATTTTTTTTTAGTTATTTTATTTAAATAATACAACACATAAAAAATACAATCATAAGATACAGAAAAAGATACACAATAAAAAAACATATTTCCCTATGCCATAGTGTAAGAACTCGTGTGTAAAGGAGACATTTAAAAACAAAGAAACAAAAATTTACAACTATAGAATTGTTAACTATATAAAATGAACTATACAAATCAGTCAATATTATATGTCATTTTTTAATTTTTTTAATAGTTAAATTCAGTTGCCAGTCTCAAAGTAATTTCGAATTAATTATTTATTTAATTAATTAATTAAGTATTTAATTAATTATTTATTTATTTAATAAATTAATTAATTATTTATTTATAAAATTTATTATTTATTTATGTATGTAAATAATTAATTATTTATTTATTTAATAAATTAATTAATAAATAAATTATTTATTTAAATTAATGTTAGTATTGTTTAACATACATAGAAGAAATATCAACACAACAGGAATGTGCTAAGAGTGTAACAGTTGTGTATGTATGTAGGTAGGTAATGGATGCGCAATATGTAACTGGCGTTATTTTAGGTTATGATGTGATGTAAATGGGAAGGTCTTAGAAATTAGCACTAAGTAATTGCTAATAATTGTTGATACGGCGAGGCGAGAGAGAGAGAGAGAGAGAAAGATGTAAGTATGTAGTAGTGGATAGTATAATAAAGCCGACACTGAATGGTCACCGCTGGTAAACGAACCTGTCCGCTCAGTTACGACACTGATAAATCTACACACTATAAACAGCATGCCTGACTTGGGATTCTATTTGCCGATGCATTTCATAACATTGTATTTCATATTATTATGTCTTATTGAATCTCCATTAGATTTCATACACAGCACACATTCCGATGCATGCCGACCACCGCTTTGACTTTGACTTCTTAGTCAGCGTCCTGGATTCGATTCTTAACAGAGAAGAAATTGGTTTGAAAATAATATTTCTCATGCAAATCTATGTATCTTCTATGATGTGAAAATACTGATTTTCTCTCCCTCCATCTCTTGTCTTCATTTTATGACTGATTGTGGTGTCTGTGATCAATCACTCTTTGTGTATCATCGAAATCAATGTTGTAGTGTAGTATGATTATTGTTTAAATTGGTTAGTTCAATTTAAGAACTTGATAATGCAAAGTCTCCTCGGCGAAAACGCTCGGTTATTGTAATCGAAATTTGTGGAAAATACTACGGCATATTTTTTCATCAAT
Source organism: Molanna angustata (assembly GCA_963576475.1). Taxonomy (NCBI): domain Eukaryota; kingdom Metazoa; phylum Arthropoda; class Insecta; order Trichoptera; family Molannidae; genus Molanna; species Molanna angustata. The sequence goes on along the minus strand of OY754973.1, from coordinate 32,801,598 downwards.
TTTAAAACCTATTTTGTTTAGAAACGACAAGATAATTTTTCAGAGTACAATCTTCGTATCGGTACGTATCGGTAGGTACGATAACATCAAAACTGAAGTAAAATAGCAAGTTCATCTATTACCTATAATTAACGACAAAATGAACAGACTATTGAAAAACGTATTACGGAAACAGAGATTTGTTTTGTTCTAATTTGTTGGGTAACTGTTACCACAGCAAAAAAGCGAAGGTTTATTAACAAGTAGAGCAATTAGTATAAGAATTTAGTTGAACCAAATTACAATGGCTAAAAATAAGAAAATAAAACATAGGTAGTAATGCAATGTTAATTCATAATTTAGATTCAGGATATGCAACATACACAAATGTTTAAATAATTATAATACAAAATGCAATTATAATTATTGAAACACGCTTACGAAATATTTATGTACAAACTGAGAGATCTAAAGCCACTTAATGGAAAATAAATAAAATTAAAAGAAGCCGTCATTGTCGGTGCATATTTCGTTGATGCAACTGATCGTTTGGAATCCAAAGTGTCCATAAGTAAGAAAAGTGGGCTCTGAAATAAACGTTAAAAGAAGATATTCGATAAAAAAGCACAAAACCCTTTATCGTAACGAGAATCAGATGAATTTCGAAAGAACTAGTTAATATCACGAAAAAAATTAAGTGCATTTTGGGTCAAGGTCAACAAATACGTTTATTGAAGGTACATCTCCATGAAGGTACTCTGAGAATCCAAAGTGCCTTCAAAGTAAGTACGATGTTTACATAAATATTTGTCGTTAATTTATGTAAATTTTACTTCAATTTTTTTCGAGGAATTAATGAATTTTTAATAAAAAAATCGGTCTAAATAAAACTGCTAAGAAATATGTGCAATATGCATAACAAGAAATAAAAATCAGAGTATAAATACATAATGGAAGTAAAAAATAAATTTAAAGAAAAATCTATTAATTATTTTTAGTAAGTCACTGGCATATTACTCCATAGATTATTAATAAAAGAAAATTATATTTCACAGAATTCTATCAACTCATAAAATCATTTTAGACCTCATTTTTTATCATATTTTTATTTAAACCTAACAAACATACAGGCATACAAACAAATATTATAGCTAATTCAATGTAAACAATTTATAATCGACCAATTTTGTTTGCGGACATTACATTATTTTATTAAGCTGAACTGTGTAAAACAATTACGGTTAAAAATTAGTAGGTACCTACTCAAAATTCAGAAGAAAAAAATGGACAAAACGAGGGAAAAGAAGGTTGTGGCATTCGTAGTCAAACTGAAAAAATCAAGAATCAGCTACCGTAAACCTCCAAGAGTCTCTGAAATGGCATTTTTATATTTTATTTTTTCATATCTAAAAATATCAAAACTCTTAAAAAACATACCTTATAAATGTTACATGTCCTTATATAAATAAAGAATATCTACATACTAAGAGTCCTGTATATAAAAAAAATCTAGATATTAATGAAATTGCATGCCTGTGATTCAGATGAACGAAAGATAATAAGTAGGAAATAACAGGCAATCTTTGTTTTTTTAAACACACAAATCAACCATAATGATCCGTAATT